>OX344727.1:72981867-73414887 GCA_947034835.1 Ballota nigra
CTGCCCAGTCGCGCTTGCTTGTCGCGACGAAAGGGCGATCGCGACAACCAGTCGCGATTTTTGTTAGAATTTTTTTTTCGAAAAAGATCAGAGAAATCTAATTTCCCAGAAAAAAAATGAACGATTTTTTTTTTCAATTTAACAAAACCAAATCAAATTTGCAAATTAAATTGAATAATGTATGTGCATTAGAAAGCAAAACAAATCACACATAATTATTTACCCATAATAAACAAATTATGCAATTAATCAAGAGCCTGAGCTCTGATACCACTGTTGGAATTTATAGGCACGTAAACATGCGCAGCGGAAATTAACGTTCTCCAACAACGAACAATTTAATTGCAGAGTTAAATACGAGATATCTTAAACAAGAGATCTTATAGAGCTTCGTACGTGGAATCCTCAACTACGGTATCCACGCAACAGCTATTCACCGATCCGCACCGAGGTGCCAGCGTTGAATCTCGAGACGAACTTGCTAGGAAAACTCGAACAAGAGATCCCATGACACATATTTATAGGGATTAACTTGGCTTAATTCCTAAGCAAGATATCGGGCCTAACCCGTAATATAATCTCTACGGATTATATTTCCCTAGATACGTTCCTACGAATAATATCTTTACCATATCTATTATTCTTGTATAATAATATTCCAAATATTATTATTAGGATTTCATATTTAATTAAATCTAATTTAATTAAATAATAATAATTAAATCCAAATATAATTATTATTATATTCTCCATAAATTAAATATTATATCCAATATAATACTTAATCAACCAACTATAATCGGCGAACAACTATTGCTTGTTGTGTGACCCATAGACCCTCGTATATCGAGCGATTAGTCAAACTAACGGTCTTAATTGAACCATAGACAATAAATCAGACATTCTCAATATACGAGGTCGTTGCGAGGAAATCTGCAACTACCTGTAATATTGTAGGCTATTGTGATATCTTCCTTTCATTTGCGAATACTCGATTAAGCCTTGAACATGATGAAGTGTCTATTCAAATAACTTAATCATATTATCTCAAATCACTAATTGATCGCTCGTGTCGCACTTGGCCACAAAGTCCAAGTCGACTTGCATCGACCGATGTCTTAGATCCAATTATGATGAGAAGACGAGTATTCTCTCTAAATCCGCATTGAGGAATGAATCCTATTCTTGGCTCAACTACCACGCACATGTATTTCGTGATGAACCCAATCCATGCCATATCTACCCATGGAATGGTGCAAGCGTCGGTCATGGTCAAAGTTCACCACTCCACACATGTCGTGCGTATTGACCTCAAGTTAGAGGAGTATCACATCGCTCCCACTAACCGAGACACCCGTAGACCTATTATGTGAAATTACATCAAACGGTTTCTCGGATGGGTATATGACTTGAAGCGAATATACTAACTTCTACTAGTAGATTCCTCACAAGCGTACGAGTTCACTGTAGTATGAGTAAGTATAATGACCAAGTATATCGAACCCAAAGGATGAAGTGTATGCAAATAGATCCCTGAAGATCTACGCGTCGTAGTTAATATGAGTGAAATGTTTTTGGATTTTTTGGAAAGATTAATTGAAACTAAAATAAACCAAAATACCAAAGAAGACGAATTAACTAAGGTTTGTGTTCAAGTAAGAGATGGTGATGCTCAGGATAGGAATCCCTACGTATACTAACGGAGCAGGTACATAATCAAAATAACCGTGACGCGCAAGAAATAACCTAAGTAAAAGAATGCAAGATTAAAGCTCAAGATTCTAAATCCTAATACTTTATCCTAACACTCGACTTCACTAATCCACTAACAAGTTAATAGATTGTGCTTAATTAATGAGACCCTAATTTAACTAAGGTGATGCGGTCGTCCTCCTTCGCTTTACTGGTAGATGAATTAACCCTTTCTAAACCCTCTCGTTAAGTCTACTCGTTGTTAAGGAGTGATACGGTCGTCCTCTCTCTAACACTTTTCGAACGAAATTCAAAAGTAAAGTTAAGATTAATTTTAAGAATTCATTAATTAAGAGAATTAAAACCTAACGTCACTAATTACCCTAATTACGTACCCACATCCTACTTCTACAAGTTCATCCTACCCCAAGCATGCAAGGGTTTTAGCCGGACATGGTTATAACGATAACAACAGCAATTGATGAAGTAACGAACATAAACATGATGAATTGAAGTGAAAAACTAAAAAGCATGAACTAGGGTTTTGAAAGAAAATAATTCTAAGAACTGAAATTATATTAATAAAATGAAGTCTAAAAGAAATAACGAACAAGGGTTTTAAGAAACGAAATTAAAAAATAAAATCGGACTATGAATTCGTAAAGAAAAACCTCAAAACGTAAAAGTAAAGCTTGTTCGTTCCTTCTCCTCTTTCTCTCTCTAAAAACTAAGTCTAAAAGTAAAAATATATCAAGTGGTTCGTCAAGTTCCCTCTCAAAATGTGTTCGGGAAGGTATATATAAGCAACGGGTCGAGTCGGGATCTCATGGGCCAAAATTCCGCGCTTGCTCGTGCACTAGTGCACGAGCACCTCCCACTCGAGCACTTCAATCTTCCAGAGCCGAAAAACTGCACGAGCACTCGTGCAGGGGTGCATGACCAGCTTCAACTCGTGCGCTATGCACGACCACTCGAGCGCTAGTGCTCGAGCTCTTCTAGCTTGTGCACTCCAATGACACTTTTGCTCCCCCCAACTAGCACTTTTCGTATTTCTTCGATATCTTCTCATCCGGGCATCCGTTTGAGTCGATTCAAAGTCCTACGAACTCCTCTTTTTGCCCTATATTCATCTATGAGCATCAAAGAGACAAATTCATTAGTTTATGAAAATGATACGCAAATGACTCTAAATACTCAACAAAATCAACCAAAACTAGGGTATTTCGAGTGACGAATCATGACAATTTCACGCCCAATCAACCCCCCCAAATTGACCATGTTGCTTGTCCTCAAGCAACGAAATAATAAGTCAAGTGAAATTGTTAGGAATGAGTCAACGAATCAAATCATACAAGCAAATGAATTCGAGCTTCAAAGATCAATCACAAGTATACTCACTCATCTTCCCTTATCATACACATGCAACAACAGCAAGAATCACCAAAATCAAACATGGATGTGCACTCAACGATGTGTTTCACTCCCTCACCAGTGTATATCAATGATAAAGGGACTCACTCAATCAATCAATCACACATATTGGCAACCATAGGCTTGTAAGCACTCTTAACTCCGACCATACTCTAGAAATCAATGCCGAATCAAAAAGGACTTTTCTCAAGGTTGTAATGTAGGCTCTTTGGACAGGTGGGATAACAATATGGTAAGTGACTCAAGTGAATGGAGAATAGAACATTAAACTTTCGCACTTCGAGATTAGGAACATAATACTTCAAATTTTTCAATCAACACATTTTCAATTCCACTACTCTCAACACTTCAATTTGTTTTCTTTCTAACTCCTTTCACTTTTTTTTTTCAATCACTTTCTTTTTTTTCTCTTTTCACAAACACATGAGCTTTTTTTTTTTCTTTTGCTCATTCTCCATTTTTTTTTCTTTCCCACAACTCAAATCTCATTCACACCCTTATTTTATCACCACTCAACCATCATAATTCCTTTTCTCAACTCAAATCAATCCCTTCACATTCACATTTTTCCTATTCTCCACTCAAATTGGGACAAAAAGGCTTAGGAACTTGGAATAGTGTTTAAATGTGCTAGCCAATGAAATAGGCTTAAGGCTCAAAGGGGCTAACAAGGGACAAATATCCATGGTAAGGAAAATTTAGGCTAAGTGACTCAATCAAAACAAAGATGGCCTAAGATCACATTCAGCATATCAAACTAGACACAATCAAGAAGCAAGAGCACACACAAGTTCTAGCATCCTTTAAGGTGACGATCCACTCACAAACGAAGAGATTAATTCATGCATCAAAATCTCATAAGGCTCAAATCTCACGGCTTTCACATCTATGCTAGTCCTAGTGAATTCTCATTCTCATCACACAAGCACTCCAAAGAAAAACTTGCAAGCATACTAATTCTCTCTCAAATCCACTCTAACTCAAACACTCACACAAAAGAATTCCTAACTCAACCTCACAATTCACCCTCCTCATCAAGTCATACTCAAAGATAGCAATCAACAAGCATAAGATGATTGATAGGCATGAAATATGTAGTAGCGAATCAAAACACTAACAGCCCAAGGAACATCTCAAGATACCAAATTATCAAACTCAACTCAAAGAGAGGGTGTGCATGCATGTGCAATGTAACCATAAAACATATAAAAACTCCACCCCCCAAACTTCGACCTTGTGAAGAGGTCTAAGTTTGGGGTTGTGGGTTACCTCATCCAACTAATTCAGTTTCTCTCAACAACGTTGCACACTCCCTTGCTTGAGTTCCTTCAATCTCCACTTATTTGGCACTCCTTCGAGACAAGCCTACAAAATACACTCTCAAGTACGAGGTTAAACTTACGAATCAACAACACCCTAATAACATAAAACTCAAATAACTAACAACACTCAAAAGCAAATAAAAATGGGTTGCCTTCCATTCAGCGCTATTTTTAAGGTCCTAGTGCCGAACCAAGCTCATAGGAGCTTATGGGACATGATACTAAAAAATACCTCCCTTACTCTCATAAGAGAAGGTGTCTAAGTTCTTTGCTCTATTCCCATCTTTCTTTTTCACCTCAGACGGTGGGCGTCTCAATTCCTTCTCACTCTTTTCGGGGGGAGTCTTACCAAACAGGTTCTTGAATTTGGACTTTTTCTTCTTAACTCCTCCTTTTCTCTCGAGCTGGACCACATCCACCTTTTCCACTTCTTCATCCTTCAATTTCTTCTCTTTATCCCTATCAAAATAAGTCAGATCATAATGCTCTTGGGTTAAATCAACAGATGAAGGATTATCAAACTCATAAATAAATGAGGGATTAGGAATAGGAGGTGTGTCTTCAACACTAGGATCAATGGCATCCATGCAATACAAACTCTCATCCTCCTTCGGGTACTTCATGGCCTCATATAGGAAAATCTTCACTTCTTGATCATCAACTTTCAACGTAATCTTCTCATTTGCCACGTCTAGCACCATCCCCGCCGTCGCTAAGAACGGTCTTCCCAAGATCAGGGGCACGCGCTCATCTTCCTCCATTTCGAGCACTACAAAGTCGGCTGGAAAAATGTGATCTCCAACTCTCACGGGGACGTCTTCAACCACACCTTAAGGTCGAGTAATAGACCGGTCGACAAGTTGAAGCGTCATCATTGTCGGCTGAAGTTCACCACCTTCCAACTTCTTGAAAAGCGACAAGGGCATAAGATTTATGCTCGCCCCTAAATCACATAGCACTCCTTTCTTGATCCCGTTCCCAATGTCACATAAGATGGTAAAGCTCCCGGGATCCTTCAGCTTTGGAGGAAGCACCTTGTGCACTAATGCACTCACCTCATGGTTCAACTGCACCAACTTCGGCTCATCCACTCGCCGTCTTTTCGCGATCAAGTCCTTCAGAAACTTTGCATAGTTGGACATCTGTTCCAAAGCATCATAAAAAGGGATATTAATATGCAATTGTTTAAACACATCAAGGAATTTAGCGAATTTCTCATCAAGCTTCTTTTTCATGAAGCGTTGTGGATATGGGACGGGTATCACACATTTGGGTACCCCCCATTCATCTCTCTCGGTCTCTTTCACTTTCTCCCTTGCTTCCCTTGCCTTCTTCCACTTAGGAACTCTCTCAACCTTCTCAATGCCTTCCTCTTCAAGCTCTTTGCTCACTTGAGTGCTTTCACCCTCAACCTTCTTCTCAACTCCTACCTCCCCACTCTCATCTCCATCTTTCTTATGTTCTTTCCCCTCTATCCCAACATCTCCTTGGGGCATCTCAGAATCAGCAGGCATCTGAGGACCTTCATAATTGGTCCCACTTCTAAGCTGGATAGCCTTACAATGCTCTTTAGGATTACCCTCAGGCATTGAAGGGTATTTTCCAGGTTCTCTATTCAATGACTTCACAATCTGGCTCATCTGGAACTCTATAGAAGTGAACCTTCGGTTGTTCTCTTGCTGAATTTAATTCAGCTCTACATCTCTCTTCTGGAGATCTTGATCACGCTGATCAACTTTCTTATACAGATCTTTCACATCGTACTCCAAAGATGATAAACGTTTGCTTCCTTCCTCCACCTTCTGTAGGATAGCTCTCAACATCTCCTCCGTTGAGGCACCGTGCGCCTTCTCCACCAGGAGGTTTCGAACCTGGATCAACACCTGGAGAAACTGTAATACCCGCCTTCGGGTTAGCATATGAAAAATTCTCGTTCTTTCTCCATTGGTTCTGAGGAAGCTGCTGGCCTCCTTGGTACCCTTGTGTATTTCTCCATTGATTTTGAGGCGGTTGTGGACCTGGAGGTACAAATGGTTGGCCATAAGAAGGCTTTCCTTGAAAATTTCCACCTTGTGGATACCCATTCTGATTGTAATAAGGACCTCCCATATACTTTACTATTTCTTGCTGAATTGTGTGCTTGTCCTCTTGCTCATTCTCTGCTGTATTCCCTCCAACCATATTCTTCCCCAACTCAAGGTTGTTAATCTTTTCCATCATGGCCATCAACAGCCTTCTCGTTCCTTCACCTTCCTCAACCTGATGAACTCTCTGGAAATCTGCGTCCATATTCCAAGCCCCGACATTCGTGATAATGTTGTCCACGATCTCTCTACACCTCACTATTCTTTGATTCAGGAATGATCCACTAGCACAGACGTCTAGATGGTCTTGCCCAGCCTTGTTGGCACCACTATAGAAAATTGCCATGACATCTCCCTCATTATACCCGTGTTGCGGGCACTCTATCAACATGTTTGAGTATCTCTCCCACGCTTGACGTAGGTCCTCTCCTTGCTTCTGGCGGAAGGAAGAGATCTCAATCCTTGCTTTGATCGTTCTGGATGGAGGGTAGAATCGCTCGAGGAACAGACGCTCGAGCTCGGCCCAAGTGGTAATACCTCCCCGTGGAAGCGTATTATCGTACCACTCTTTAGCTATTCCCGTCAATGAGAATGGGAACAACCTAAGCCTCTTGGCATCTTCAGACATGCCATTGTAATTGAAAGTGGAGGCTATCATTAGAAAACTCCTCAGATGAGTATGAGGATTCTCCTTCTCGATCACCCCCTTGAACTGGTTCTCTGTAACCAGCTTTAGAATTCCCAGGGAAATCGAGAAGTTATTTGTCTCTACTGGAGGTAATGCCACTCCATCATAGTACCATTGCGGCTGCGCAGCAAACCTTTCTCGAATAGCCATATTCTGATCTACGTTCTGAGGAATGTGCTGCGGATTAGCAGGTGGTACGGGTACTTGTTGGGGTGGTGGTGGTTGATAAGCTGGTGGTTGGTTGTAAACAGGAGGTGGAGGATACGGGTATGGTGGATACGGATAAGGTGGGTATGGGAAAGGTGGATAAGGTAAGTTGTTTTGTGGTAAGTTAGGATATGGGTAAGCAGGGTTGTTTTGAGGATTTTGGACAATGTTATGAGCTGGACTATTTTGATTCTGTGTACCCGGATTTTGGCTCTGGCTTTCCCCTGACGGATCTTGATTCTTACTGGTATTGCCATCAGTGCCGTCAGCCCGGTTCAATGTCTGATTAAACTCATTCTCGACATCATCCAACTCATTAGTAATGTCCATTGGTTCTTTCCCTCCTCCGGCAGCGTTCATCCTTCTTAAGAAGGCTCGGTTTCTTCTTGCTATTGTCTCAGGATCCAACGGTAATCTCTCTTCGCTCATATTGCCTTGTGAGCGTGTTTTCATAAACTTGAAACACTAGCAAACGAGTAAAAATGCAACTGCCGAATACGTACGAAATAAAATAGAAAAGTAAAGCACTCACTACTAACTACTAAGCTATCGACAAGTCCTATTCAAAAGACATACAACGCCATCCCCGACAACGGCGCCATTGACTTGAAGCGAATATACTAACTTCTACTAGTAGATTCCTCGCAAGCGTACGAGTTCACTGTAGTATGAGTAAGTATAATGACCAAGTATATCGAACCCAAAGGATGAAGTGTATGCAAATAGATCCCTGAAGATCTACGCGTAGTAGTTAATATGAGTGAAATGTTTTTGGATTTTTTGGAAAGATTAATTGAAACTAAAATAAACTAAAATACTAAAGAAGACGAATTAACTAAGGTTTGTGTTCAAGTAAGAGATGGTGATGCTCAGGATAGGAATCCCTACGTATACTAACGGAGCAGGTACATAATCAAAATAACCGTGACGCGCAAGAAATAACCTAAGTAAAAGAATGCAAGATTAAAGCTCAAGATTCTAAATCCTAATACTTTACCCTAACACTCGACTTCACTAATCCACTAACAAGTTAATAGATTGTGCTTAATTAATGAGACCCTAATTTAACTAAGGTGATGCGGTCGTCCTCCTTCGCTAAACTGGTAGATGAATTAACCATTTCTAAACCCTCTCGTTAAGTCTACTCGTTGTTAAGGAGTGATACGATCGTCCTCTCTCTAACACTTTTCGAACGAAATTCAAAAGTAAAGTTAAGATTAATTTTAAGAATTCATTAATTAAGAGAATTAAAACCTAACGTCACTAATTACCCTAATTACGTACCCACATCCTACTTCTACGAGTTCATCCTACCCCAAGCATGCAAGGGTTTTAGCCGGACATGGTTATAACTATAACAACAACAATTGATGAAGTAACGAACATAAACATGATGAATTAAAGTGAAAAACTAAAAAGCATGAACTAGGGTTTTGAAAGAAAATAATTCTAAGAACTGAAATTAGATTAATAAATCGAAGTCTAAAAGAAATAACGAACAAGGGTTTTAAGAAACGAAATTAAACAATAAAATCGGACTATAAATTCTTAAAGAAAAACCTCAAAACGTAAAAGTAAAGCTTGCTCATTCCTTCTCCTCTTTCTCTCTCTAAAAACTAAGTCTAAAAGTGAAAATCTATCAAGTGGTTCGTCAAGTTCCCTCTCAAAACGTGTTCGGGGAAGTATATATAAGCAACGGGTCGAGTCGGGATCTCATGGGCCAAAATTCCACGCTTGCTCGTGCACTGCTCGTGCACTAGTGCACGAGCACCTCCCACTCGAGCACTTCAATCTTCCAGAGCCAAAAAACTGCACAAGCACACGAGCTCGTGCACTAGTGCACGACCACATGCCTTGCTCGTGCAGGGGTGCATGACCAGCTTCATGCACGACCACTCGAGCGCTAGTGCTCGAGCTCTTCTAGCTTGTGCACTCCAATGACACTTTTGCTCCCCCGAACTAGCACTTTTCGTATTTCTTCGATATCTCCTCATCCGGGCATCCGTTTGAGTCGATTCAAAGTCCTACTCAACAAAGAGACAAATTCATTAGTTTATGAAAATGATACGCAAATGACTCTAAATACTCAACAAAATCAACCAAAACTAGGGCATTTCGAGTGACGAATCATGACAATTTCACGCCCAATCAGTATACCAATACCCTCTAAGGTATCTGTGCATCCATCATGAGATACCCGGTATCTCGTAGTAAGTGAGATCTTACTAAACTCTCTAAGAGTATGATGCAGATCGCACACCAATCTCAATTGCATCATCAATATCCCATTCTTGATGATCCTTGATCGGGGCTATTTGAGAATCGTACTTCGGTCATCTGAGTTCTCACTCACTCAATGACAGTATCGATTCAAGGGAACACATATATGAATAATGCAAACAATCAAACATAATATTCAGATAAGTATAAAACCATACATTTAATATTAAACCAAACAATAATATTAAACCATAAACTGAATATCATCTTAGTATTATGTCCTTACAAAGGATTGTCTTTAGGACACTAACACTAACAAATAGTTAGTATATATATATATATAAATATATAAAAGAATTAGAAACAAAAAAGATTTAATTTAATGAATTTTAAAAAAAACGGGAGTCAATTTGGAATTATATACAATTAAATGAATAAAAATGAATAAATTAATAATTTAAATACTCTAAAATATTAAATTTATAAAATTAATAAAAAGAGTTAGTAAATATATATATATATATATATATATATATATGAATTAGAAACAAAAAGGAATTAATTTGATGAATTTTTTAAAAAAAAACCGGAGTCAATTTTGAATTATATACAATTAAATGAATAAAAATGAATAAATTAATAATTTAGAATAGTCTAAAATATTAAATTTATAAAATTAATAAAAAAGTTAGTAAATATATATATATATATATATATATATATATATATATATATATAAACGAATTAGAAACAAAAAGGATTGAATTTGATGAATTTTAAAAGAAATGAGAGTCAGTTTGAGGTTATATACAATTAAATGCAATTAAACGAACAACAATAACATGTGTCATAGTGGTTCACACCTCTTCCGGATCACCCGGAGGTCGTGGGTTCGATTCCACTTGGGCGCATATTTGCCCATTTAATTCTACAAGCCTCACAAGGGCTTATATACTACATGGATCGCCTAGTGGCTCAGTGGTTCGCGCTTCGCCTGAACCCCAATGGGCGCAGGTTCGAACCCACTGAACCACTGTTTTTTTTTACGCAGGTTTGCAAATTAGCGACCGACTCAAGGTCGATCGCTTATCACAGAATAAAATAAAAAGATTAATTTTATTTATATAAAAAAATTAGCAACCGCCTATAGTCGGTCGCTAAATCATGACCCGACCGGGTCAGACCCGATTGGTTCAGCGACCGTCGTCTGGCGGTCGCTGATTTTAGCGACTGTCAAGGCGGTTGCAAATTAGCGACCGATGTCAAAAAGCGATCACTAATATTAGCTACCCGCGTTTTAACGACCGATTTTTTCGGTCAGAAATTGATCGCTAATCACGTTTTGCGATCGAAAATCGGTCGCTAATACCCTTTTTTTTTTAGTGAAATCCAACTATAGAAAAAATTATTTATGATATATCGTGGGGACACAACTTCCCATTTAAGGAAATGAGAAACTTTGCTTGTAATGTCCAAAATGGACAAATAGAAAACTTAGAGATGGATGGAGAAAGTATAATTTAAGAGTAGGTCTACCACTTCATGTTATGGTGCATGGTGCATTAACACTTTAATATATAGGGATGAAAGTTAATTTGTATTATTTCATACTATAAAACGATTCCACACAAATATTTGTCATAATTTAATATTGATATTTTCAAATTCGTTTATGCTAAAAAAAAACTTACAAGAGCTAATAATATATTTAATAATTAAGTTCAAATTCGATTCGATAGTAGACAAAAACTCAAACACTCTCAAATATGATTTACCTCGAGTACTGTGGTTTCGACTACATCCCTATGTACAATAATATTCTGTGAAAGTAAAATAAATGCACATATTTGTAATTAGACTCATCTGTATCCTTTAAAAAAAATTCAGCTATAAATTATGCAATTTCATCATAATTGATATTATACGGGATTAATTTTTTTTAAGGCCAACAATTTAGGGGGTAGCAAAAGATGGACCGCAGGTCTTCGGGTTGACAATTTAAGGATCGTAGGTCTTTGAATTGATAATTTAAGGACCGCGGATTTAAAAATTTGCAAATTGAGGCCAAAATTGGCCCCAAATAGCTCTAATTGAGCCCAAATTGGCCCCGATCAAATTTTTTTTCTCTTTGTGACTAACACAAATCACAATTTCGCTTCCAATCATTCTCTCTTTTCGTGACTACCACTAATAACTATGTCTTGCTTCGAGAATCAATTTCCCCAACTTAATTTCATGTTTTTCTATCTTTCTTCACCATCAATTTTGAATTTGAAGTCTATAAAACAATTGTCATGCTTTCACTCTTCCCTTCAAGTTTTCCAGCAACAAATCTTCTTCATCTTTTCAACGTGGCTAACAAGATTTTGCACCATCCTCACAGTATCTCTCTCTTATTCACACCAAATTTTGCAAGATTTACAAAGGGTGATGGTCAAAATTTGGGTTGGGGAGAGGTGATGACCGAGAACTTGGGGTGGGGAAGGAGATTATTATTTATATATATTTTTATTTTAAATATATATATATATATATTTATATTTAAAAAATTAGTTATGTCTCAAATTGGTATCGGCTGGGCTTCACATGTACAAAACAGTTTGAAATCGGGGATCATGTGTCGAGCACATGCAATTTGAGCCAAATTAGAGCTAATTCGGGCCAATTTTGACCTCAATTTGCAAATTTTTTAAACCCACAGTCCTTAAATTTTTAATTCGAAAATCTACGGTCCTTAAATTGTCAGCCTGAAAACCTGTTGTCCTTTTTTTTGCTACTCCCTAACCTATGTGCCTTAAAAAAAAGACAAAGTATAGAGTGAAAATGGTTCATACATGAATCATCGAAGGGTATTAGTTGATTTCTCTAAACAGTATTAGTTATTTCCATTGAAGAGTATTACTAATTTACACCGAAGAATTTTAGTTGTTCAGAGAAAACAAACTGGGACTTTTTAGTGAAAACAACTAATACTCTTCGGTGAGAACATATAATACTCTTTAGTGATAACAACCAATACCCTTCGTTGATTCATGTATGAATCAATTTCACTCTATACATATTCTAAAAAAAATAAAAAAATTCCCGATATTATAGTGTTAAAATAAATAAATTACAGTTTTTATAATATCTATTGGTAACATTCATATCTACTCTGTATAAATAGAGAAACGAACGGGGGTTAATGGAGGCAGCGGCCCCTCAAAAATTTTATGATATTTTATAATGATACTATTTATGCTTACCACTGAACAACAACGATACCCCCTCCAAAATAAAACTAATGTAATATGTAAAACAGTATAGTTAAAATACAACTAATTGAAATGCTTAATATATTTAATCTAAAATGTGAGTGTATTAATTACTACGAGTATCAATTACGTACATCTGATATAATGAAAAAAAAAAACTTAGGCTGAGTATATATTTTCTAGATTGATCTGTTAGAATATTGAGAATAATCAAAATCATGAATTGTGTAATCAACTTATAGTAATTGGGCTTAATCTCATAATATTTAGGAGTATCGTACAACAAGAATTCAAAATTGCAACGGTACACTATTCAGTAAAAACAATCGATACTGTCAAAAAATACACTTTTTTTGTACAGTATACCTAATACATACAAAACTTTGTAAAAAAAAATATATGCACCTAATACGTACAAAGCTTTGTCAAATTTTAATTGATGAAACGATCTCATAATGGATCTTCCATTAATTTATCATATTGCGGCAACTAGAAAGAGTATTTAATGTAATTTCAAATTAGAGCCATTTCACTTTCGGCTTTGGGTGAAACGAGTGAATTTGAGGGTGCAGGGAAATCATTAAAGCAAATAATAAAGGAGTTTTTGCATTTGGTCAAAATTAACTTTTCCCGTTGACACCATAATTCCCATTGGAAGAATTCAAAGGTGTTTGTTTGTTTACAGTGAAACATCCTCTGACTTTAGGGAAAAAAAAATGAAAGTGATTTAATATAAACACTTGATTAAGACAAGTAATTACATATTCGACATGCATGTACTTTACCCTACTTTTCAGTTTTCACATAAATTAATTATGGGAAAACAACCAGTGTGAGATCGTCTTATAGTATGTGACCGATAAAATTAAAACAAGTGATAGGATTATAATAAAATATGACAATATTTTTAAAGAAAAATTATAAGTCACTTTTAACGAAAATATTATCACTTTTTGTTAAAATTTTATCATTTTTTAAAAGTGACAATTTTTTAATTAATAACTAACACATTTTAAGTTAAAAGTGGATCAAATAATTAATATTGATCATTAAATTTACAGTCTTACACAAGATATACTCTTAATTAAATTTTCAATGTTGAATAACAAATATTATAAAACGTATATCCTAAATTGAAGCACATCATATCACAAAATTCTTTCCTCATTATAAATGACAATGCATTTTTAGATCTCTAAAGTATTCAAATATATTTTGAAAGTTTTTAAACTATTTGTTTGTTTTAAAAAGGCTTTAAATTATTGATTTTTTGTTATAAAAGGTCCTTAAACTATTTGTTTATTTTAAAGAGTTCTTAAACTATTAAATTCATATTCACGACGTGAACAAATTGACGAGAATTGATACATCATCATAACAGAAACGTTAAGCAACACCCCAGAAAATATTTCTTGTAGTGTTACTAAACAGTTCCATCACCCCTCAAATCCCTCGAATATCCTCCACCACCCTCGACAAATAAGACCGCTGAGCACATGATTAACGGCTAACGAGTCAGTCTCAACGACTCAAGCAAGGAATTGCATTATATACCCCATGAATATATATATAGCTTTATGAAAAATCTGAATTACATTTTACATACCACATTGAGAACTTAGTTCAAAGGTTAAACTCACTCTAAACCTTAAGTCGCACTACTATATTAATAGTAAGATCATAATGTGATCCATCATAGTTGAAGATCTACTGAGGGCTTGTTTTCAAACTCAACAAAATACTTCAGAAGCACTCTTTTTGAAAAACTGTTAAGACACAATTTTAATTTTAAAAAATTGATTTTGCACTGACTCGATCACACGTTCACACTGTTCAAGAACTCTAATTTCTTTCAAAGGTAAAGATAAGATCAGGTCTTAGAATTCAAAATATACATAAATCTAGGATGGTAGGGTATATATGTAATTAATTAGAAATCTAGCTAGCTTTAAGACATCAATATATATATACTGCAGTAAATCAAAAAATGTTCACTTCCAAAATTTAGGGCCGACGCTTGGTTAACAAGACTTCAATTATAATGAGAGTGAAAATTTATTTTTCATCTATATCCTCATAATAAAAATGATATGTTTGGGAAAAAATTGTTCAAATGATGGTTGCATTGCTAGTGTTATGCTCTAATTTTGGAATATACCTTATTTAGGAGGAGAGATAATGATTTTGTTTAATGAATTATTATAATTACACTAACTTTTAAACTAATTCACATTACTATTGAAGAGTTGTTAACCAAGTTGTCCACCAACTCTTCCTTTCATAACTCTAACCAGCTTTTTGCTCTAGGAGTTCAAGTTAAATGAAAAAGAAAAAAACAATATGTATTACGTATATAAATGTATGTGCAACTTGTACATCTACACACTTATAATATTGTTGTACCAGTATTGCAGGTAAATAATTAATATTAGTACTAATTAGTAATAATACCGTGTACCAGATGTGCTTCAAATGATTTGTTTTTCAAACTAAAAATATATAATCGACTTATCATACAAAAAGTGTCACTTTATATTCTTGAATTTATTGCTTTGGGTGATTTGAAAAAAAAAAAATTATATGTTTCTCTAAATTAATATTGTTTTAAACGTAGAACAGTCAACTCCCCAAGAAAGGCTATATAGTTTTACAACTTTATGTATTGAAAAAATATGTTGGTACATATGAAGATATTATAACGAATTTAATTATCAAAATGTTTTAATAAAATATTTTTACATATACTTTAATTCATTTTGTGTATGTTGTGTTGATTTATTTATTTTGTTCAAAATGATCATTATTCTTATTCGTCCTGGTCCAGGAGAATGACAGGAATCTGTTTTGATTTTGATTTCAGAGGAAGCTCCAACAATTTGAATCCTTATTACTCCCTCCGTCCCACTCTAAGTGTCCCATTTTCTTTTTTTGGTTGTCCCACACTAAGTGTCTCATTCCATAAATGGAAAAAGCAACACTCTACTACATATAAACTTTAACCTTCAAATTCACACAATATTACCAAAAATGCTACTCATTCAATCCACTTTTCAACACTATTCATTACTTTATTAAACACTATTCATTACTTTTCAACACTATTCATTACTTTTCCACCATATATTAATAAACAAATACACTTTCTTAAATCATTCAACCAAAAGAAATGGGACGCTTAGACCAGGACGGAGGGAGTATAACTCTATATTATATATATATATATATATATATATTAATTTGAAGTGTAAATCATTCTGGGACTACTTTCCAACAAATGTACAAGATTAATTTATAATCCATGAGACCACGATAGGTTAGATTTTTCCTGGTCCACTAACGACTGTCTCCTTTGTCGCATTCTTCTCCCTCCCGAGTTTAGGAAAGAAAAGAAAAACAAAGGCGGTCTTTTTTTTTGTTTCTGCATGATTTTAATTTATTATTTTTCCTTTAAAAAACAATTTTCTGATTTTAGGATAGTTGAAAATTGATCCTTTGATGAGTAAAATATAGTGTATAAGTTGTGTTTATAATATTAAATTTATTTTATCACGAATTTAAAATCAATATTTTAAAACGTATCTCCGTAGTAATTTTAAGGACGGATTTAATTCATTTGAAATCCTCTATCAAATTAAACCTTCTATAAAAGAAATAATTAAATGATTTAATTGCCCACCTCTTTACAAATTCAGACTATAAAATTATTTTATCTTTAATATAATTAAATATAATTTCACGTGAAAATGTGAAAGGACTCATGAATCGAAAAATAAAACTTAATGTGATAGATCTATTAAGGTCTTTAATATTATGATTAAGCCATTTGAGTAGAAGCCAATTCTGCACTAATTAACTAGCTAGCATATTAAGTTTTGTGGAGAGGGAAGGTACGTCATGACAGCATGAGAGTGATGTCATCGTTAGACCCACCATATATATAGTGCCATACATATAGTGGAGGATGCAGCCAGAAATTAATCATCAAATATCGGAGTGTGAGATGACCAATAAAATAATAAAAATAAAATAAAAAATATATATATAGTGCTGAAATATGAGAGGGTAGTTAAAAAAGTTTAGAATATGGGACCAAATTAGCCATGCGTGTGACCATTTTGCAGCACAAGTAGTGTGTGTCTAGTGCTTTCATTGTCCAAACTGAAAAACATACTAGTACATTGTGAAATTTCCACATTATAATTAATGCTAGCTCATACTTCTGTAAATTATAGACGAAATATTACTGTAAAAAGAGAATTGAGAAATAATTGCCGACATATAAAGCATGTGCTGAATAATATGAAGTATTTATTTTGATTCGAACTCTTTCTTTTTTCTTCTTTTGGAATCAATTTTGATTCGAAAACCATCTCGACTTGAGAAAAAGACTACATCTTCCTCGTAAATAATTAGTTTGGTGATGTTGTATTGACAAACTATATAGCTAATACTCTGACCAAACATTCGAAAATATTATTTATTATTGAATAGTAACGAAAGATTTAATTTCTAATATATATTATTTCAAAACTTTGATTTATAATTTAAGAATTTATTTTGATTATATATATTTAACTATTGATTTTTTATATTATTTTCAAAAGTAACTACATATCCATCCAAAATTTAACAAATGGGACAAAAAGCGCGTGGAAAATAATTAATTTGAGAATATGAGATCGAAATGTTAGAATTTAAAAATGAAAATAAAAAACAAAAATTTATTAACTTAATTTTGTCAAGAATGACAACCAAAGCAAGAGATCTATTTATTATTTTGTATGTTACAATTACTTTACCATGAATTAGAAGATAATTATTTATGTCAAAATTGAGTTGTAATCTTAAAAGTCCATCAAATAAGTATCCGGTTTAAAAGAAAAGAAAAATGATTGTGACCTATGTGTTCGATCAAGCTCCATAATCTAGAATGAGAGTGTTTTTATGGAATGAAAATTGCAATTAGCTCCCAATAGAAATGAGTAAGGGAAAGTTATGAATTAAAATAAGATTATAGTATATATGTTTGTAAAAATAGAATTTAGAAAAAACAAGAGGGCAGGAATATAAGCAGCTGAAAGCAAGGAAAAAAATGCATATAGAGACAGAAAGTGTATGCATGAATAAAGGGCAGAGAGTGGGAGGAGTGCGTTCCAAGACACAATCATTACATTACATGGGCCTTCAAAGCTTTCGCGTGGAAATAGCTCTAGAAAGAGAAAGAGAAAATTAGTAATTAAAAGGGAAGGGCAGGGCAGGGCAGGGCAGGGCAGGCATGTTGTGGAAGAACGTGGGAAAGCTTGACCGTGGTATGATCCCCTACGCGAGCCCCCACATACACACATGTGCCCTACCTATGCTCTCTCCACATCAATCTCTGAGTTCACTATGAACATGTTCTATAGTATTAAATTAATATTATTAAATGTATTCATTGATATAATTATATGTATGCTATTAGACTTGTAAACTGAAATTACAGTATAAATTATTATGATATCTATGAATGCATATAATAGTATCACTAATGAACAAGCTCCTCTGAGTTTTGCGTTCACTGTGTTCTCTCTCTCTATAGGCCTTGGAACAAATTAATCTCCAATCACTAAGCAACATGTGCTAACTATTATAGCAAATATGTGTGCATATATTCTCAAAAAAGTAGTGTTGTAGGTAGCTACAGAAATGGATATGAAAAGAGAGAGTGCCGTAAGAAGAAAGGCAACAAGACTTACACCACTGTCAAAAACCCTATTTATGTTAGGAGTGGAGGGGCCAGGATCAGTGTAAAAGTAAACACATCCTTTTTATTTTTATTTTTTTATTTAATAAGCATGTAAAATTCAATAGAAAGTTATCATTTGACGCAAGGATAAAAAGGGTTCTAATTCACTCTTCACCAACTAAGAAGAACAAGTTAAGAGAAATTTAGAGAGAGAGGGGCCATACCAAAACCTCATCGATCCATCCATCCATCCATCTCACATCAACAACAACAAAGGTAGGTTTGTCTATCTGTCTTTAGTTACCTTTTTCTGTTTCCTTCATCCATATTCCCACTTTTTATATTTATGTACATGTACCAAAAAAAATGTTATGATTATCAAACAAACCCTAGCTAATTAAAATCACTTTCGGATTAAAAAATATAATTAATTTTCCATTCGTATATATATTATTAATTCAACAGATGCAGCAACAAAATGGTGGTGATGCATACATCGGAGTTGGCGGCGGCGGATCGACTTTGGCTTTCCCAGAACAAATCCTACCGTGGGCTCTGCCATTCAACCCGGCCCGCGACCACGACCCGTTTCTGCCGGCTCCTCCGCACATATTCAGCAGGGGGTTGCAGTTCGGGTACGAGGGCGGGTCATCGGAGCAGCAGCTGAGGCTGATTTCGGAGTCGTTGCGGGGCGGCTCCGGCCCGTTCGGCCTTCATGCGGAGCTCCAGAAAATGACGGCGCAGGAAATAATGGACGCTAAGGCCATCGCCGCATCCAAGAGCCATAGTGAAGCTGAGAGAAGGCGCAGGGAGAGAATCAATAATCATCTCGCTAAGCTTAGAAGCTTACTCCCTAACACTACCAAAGTAAGCTAAGCGCACATTATATTTTTTTTATTTCTTTTTATATCAATATTTCTAACATTATATTTTAAAATTATATTAACATCAGACATTTTCAACTTAAACCAATATTAAACTTTGATTTTCTTATGATTTTGTGTGCAGGGTTCACACATTTTAGCATAAACAAACTTGTTTGTGGTATAAGACTAAATTAATTCAATGATATATTATCACATTTATTTAGTAATACTATCACTTTAATTTATAAAATAATATCATGTCACTTTACATGCATAAACACGCCAAACTGTATGAATAAATGTTAATCATGGTATTAAATTATAAGTGTGATGATATTAATAAATGAATGTTATGGTATTACAAATTAGACAAAGTAAAGAGTGAAACAGGTTCATATATTAATCATTGAAAGATATTAGTTGTTTTCACTTAAAAGTATTAGTTGTTTTCGCTGAAAAATATTATTTATTTACACTGAAAAATCTAATTAGTTGTTCATTTAAAACAAACTAAGATTCTTCAGTGAAAAGAAAACAACTAATACCTTTTAAAAATTAATATATGAACCAATTTCACTTTATACATACTCTACAAATTAATATTTATGATATCAAGTTCATATCGTGGACAAATTTTAGGGTAGATTTATTTCTCTCTATCTATATATATATATATATATCCCAATTCCAAAATCCTAAGTTTCCGTTTTAGATATATATAAATTTCAAAATTTAGCATATATGGTGAGTGGGTATTAATTTAGGTAGTTGTGTATGATCATAATTTCAAGATGAAATTATGTGTATATACAATGTGATTCTTCGGGTGGTAATTTCGAGGAAAGAAAAATGGGGCGAAAAAGAGCGGTAATATCGCACGATGATAAGATAAAGTGAAACCATATGGAAAAGTTGAAAAGCTTCCATGGAAATTTCTTGCCGAATTTGCAGAAAAAAATTAAAATTTAGTAGGCAGGAGCGATCGTAGTATAAACCAAAAAGACAGACAAAGAAGCATTGGTGTCAGAATTGGCCTCATTTTCCGACACTAGCATACCCACGCCTACCATTCTCATTCCACACATCTAGCCCTAAAGAATATTTCCGGTTACATTCCGATTCAAAAAGGTGTTTGATTTTCAATAAAGAAAAGAATCTTTGAATGATTCTACAAATGGGGCCCACCCCACTTTAGCATTTTAGACACAATCTCGATCGTAATTCTTAATTTTGTTCTGTTTTAATTTGTAGACGGACAAAGCTTCGTTACTAGCAGAAGTGATCCAACACGTGAAGGAACTAAAACACCAAACTTGCCAAATAGCGGAAACGAGCCCAGTCCCGACAGAGATGGACGAATTAACGGTGGATAATGCGTCGGAAGAAGATGGAAAATGGGTGGTCAAAGCTTCCATATGCTGCCAAGATAGGGCTGACCTCCTGCCGGACTTGATCAAGGCGCTCAAAGCGCTGAGATTAAGGACGCTCAAAGCCGAAATCACGACTTTAGGAGGAAGGGTACGAAATGTACTCTTCATAACCGGAGACGATGACGTGGAGGAGGATGATGATCAAGAATACTCTATAGACTCGATAGAGGAAGCCCTTAGGGGTATAATGGAGAAATCACATGGTGATGAACCGGGGTCAGGGAGTGTCAAGAGGCAAAGAACTAATACCTGCAGTATCATTGATTACACCTCCCTTTGAACATCTCTTTTCCCCATTACTTTCATGTTTTTTGTTTTATTTTTTTCTGGATTTTGGGTTGTGGGTTTTTCTTTTTTAATTTGTTGTCTTTGGTGATTTTTCTCAAGCCTCCGCCGCCTCGATGTGTCGTCATGTTTCTCCAGTTTCCGGCATTCATAGTATCCATGGTGATTGATGGATAATATATAGTGGGTGGGATGTATGTACATATATGTAGTAGTGTAAGTGGTCATCATAGATATGTTTGTTGGCCCTGCAGGTTGAGGTGTGCTACCTGTATCAAAGTGCAAGAATTTTTAGTTGCACTGCTTGTGGAAAAAAAGAACAAATGTATTTGGAATTGGAATTATTATTAAGTAATCTCATCACTGGTTTTGATATTTTTGCTCTATGAATTTATAACAGCTAGGTTGATTTCATTAACCATGATAAGAAGGATGAGAAGGTTATGTATATTCCCAACTGTAAAATTCCAAAACATATGCTCGGTACACCTTGAAAAAAAAACATTTAGGACATATTTGCTTTATAAGATTAAGGGGATAGATACCTCTATTTCATTTATTATGCCTTTGGTTTATTTGACACTAATTCAAAATAATTAATCATGGTGATAATTTTCATATATTTGACACTAATTCGGGATAATTAATCATGGTGATAATTGTCATATATTTGACACTAATTCAGAATAATTAATCATGGTGATAATTGTCATATATTTGACACTAATTCAGAATAATTAATCATGGTGATAATAGTCATATAGAGGGGTTGAATTAATTGTAATAAGGTGGATACATGCGTATTTTATAATGAATATACTTATTATATTAGTTGATAAAATAATAGAATTTGTTTTGAGAGAGAGAGAGCCCCTCACGGCATAATCAGCTTATGAATTTTCTTCACTATAATATATGTTAATTTGGAAGGAGGAGACGTGGTATCTAATTAATTTTACCTACTAGAGAGAGGAGTTGGGATATTATACCATATAACAAGGTTCAAAAAACATTTGTTAGAAAACGCAGTGTATATATATATCCTATATACCTCTAATAATGTACAAGTGCCACTACAAGTGTTATTCCAGCCGAGTACGTCAAGTTTAAACTCGACTCGATAATATTGACAAGTGAATAAACAAGCTTAATTCAAGTCGTAAACAACTCTAACAAGACTAACAAACCTATCAAGTCAAACCAGGTCTAACAAGCCTAATGAAATAAAAAAAAAAAATCAATCATCTAACAAATCGAGCCAGCTCATTAATGCATCGAGCATCTAACGAGCTCAAGTTAGGCTTGTGTAGCTACTCAAATCGAGCCTTAACAAGCTTTAACGAGTCAAGTCGAGCCGAGCTCTAGATCTCAAATAACTCGATTTGCATAACAACACTATGCACACAGTACTAATTAACCAACACACAAATTGAAAAATTAATAATAATAATAATAATCATCAGTGCAGCTAATTTAAGGCTTGGTAGCATGTTTATTGTAATGCATTCAAATCTTGGAGTAAGCTATTGTCTGAAGAAATAAGGTCATTTGCATATCATTAGGATCATGTATGTGCTGTGCATAGTAAGAAAGCAGAGATCTGCATATCTGGGATCTTGCATTGCATGTACCCTATTAGATATTACAAACATAAAACTGGCTAGTATACCATTTCTAAAATTATGTAGTTTATCAAAATTGTACAAGAGAACACATTAGATTAGAGTGCCTCCAGTCCAGTCCAGTCCTTTGAGATTAAAAGTCCGATCTTGCATGGTCATACAGATCCACCAACATATTCTTCAACTCTAACCAATTCTGCTTCTGTCGCACTCCTAACCTGCTTTCTCTCCAGTGTCTTCCCCATCACCACCAAATGCTGCAGAGTTTGACTATATTTAAAGAAAATAGAGTGTGTTAAGTTATTACAATACTTTATCTGGAAATCACTCCTTATATATATATATATATATGCCTTCTATTTCTGCTTCCCAGTTCCCACTATATATAAAACATTAATTCAGTTGTTTCCCACTTCATAAAATCAATCATGTTGACACATAGTAATATACACTACTTCATTTATTGTTCTTCTGCTCCTTGTAAAGTCCATGTAAACAAAGAATCAACCTTAAGTGCCAAGAGAGTTTTTTTTATCGATACTTACTTTTAATAACCGTACCTGCACCAAGCAAATAAAATCATAATTAGTCAAAATTCTTACTATAAAAAAGATAACACTGTTCCTTTTATTTTCACTAACAGCTAAAGTTGCAGGGTTCCGGAACTGCCTTCACATTCTAGAAGACGAAATTATTCACATTATACAGTTGATACATATCAAGATCCAGATGGACAGGCATATGATCAAAGCATAAAGATTATGGCCTTAATTGTGGAAAGGACATGTTAATTAAGCAATTCATAAAAGGTTGGTTACTCGTTGTAGACTTAAACACAAAGGCTATATATTAACATCAAAACCCAACTGGAAACATAAAAGCAGGACAAATTTGAGTTATAGGAATTAAAAGCATGGATTAATAGGAAATATGAAGATTTGAATCATACCTTGGATTGGATCCAGTGTTACACTATCCAAACATCTTTCGATGAAGCAACAGCCTCTCAAAACTGCTTCATGGACGTTTGACTGTATGATGTGAAGACGGGGAAGAATCCTGGCATATAAAAGTTCATTTTCTGAAGGACGGGCATAGAGAGAATTTTATTCCACAAGCTCAGCAGTTCCGTAACTCTAACAAGGATATAAATCCAGGAAGTTTACCATCAAATCATCAACAGCCTTGGTGAGACGATCACTACCAACTGGAGAGATCTACATAATCGATGACCATGTTCATGGCAGAAACACCATACGTCCCAACGACAAGATAAATGGTGGTGTAAAATAGGAACTGCAAGCTTTTCAGTCAATTTGTGCTCCACTGATTTCATTTTAGTCTTCTGGAAGACCATAATTGAAGAGCAATGAATGCCTATAAAATATATGAACTTCAATCAATTTATATACAGGAAATGGCCGTTAAATTGATAGATAGGTAGATAGTGTGCATGTTATATCCTCATGGCATAAATATATAATTTTCAACAAAACTTTGAATTTCAAATAGAAACCATGTCTTTACAAATGGTGTAATATATTCCCACCCAAGAAAATGGAGGGAGAGGAATTCAAATCACTGAGTATTATACTGATGAAACTAAGAGCATCAAATAGAACAACGTAAGGGAAAAGCAAGCACAAAGATTTCCATTTTATCTTCTTGTTCATTCCATACGTTACTTTACTAATCAAAGCAAGAACTGAACCAGATTGGAAGTGTTACTATATCATCTACACTACTTACCATTTCATTTTAGAAAATTCTGCATCTTCGTGAAGTGGGTCCCACTTGAGAAGCTCCAGCTTAATAGCGGATAGCTTGATGCATAATCTTTCTTCCATTTCTCAGTTCCTTCCACCAGAGTTGAACATTGAGAATACTCCTCAGCAGAAACCAGAAGTAATTGACTCATTATCAGCCTCGAGCTTCTCCATTTGCTTCTGCAGATTCACATCTTATCTAACTGCTCTTGCATTAGCAGCTTCCTCCTTTACGGGGTTCTGCCATATAATTCTACTTATCAGCAGTTCTTCTTTCTGTTATAGCTCATGAAGCTTCTGCATTTCTTATTCAAGTTCCTCTATGCTGAAAGAAGGGAAAGAGCCAAGATTGAAACAGCAAAACATGGATCTAAGCAAAATATTTGACGTGCTAATGTACAATGTGAGCGATGGTTAGCTACATATATATTTCTAATCACTAGTGTTACGAAATTAATTATATGAACAGTAATGTCTTAACTTTTACTTGTGACATTATTAAATAGTAATACATGTTTCTAAGGGGGCGCTTACTACTGAAAGGGGACACATCATGGCTCAAATTTAAATACTCAAAATCAAAAGTGAGGAGTTGAAGTCATTAAGGAATTTTTCCTCTAAATGAATCAACTTTCATTCTTATATTAAATTCACGTGCATGGTTAGAATTCTTGGAGTGGACATTACCGAAAACTAATAAAAACCCAAAGGCTAAGATGAACAACTAAAAGTTTTCAGAGCCAAGAATTCTAAATGCCATTAAAATTCAACAATCTAACATATCGTCATCTATAAGAAAGAATCATTTCAATTCCCCTATCATTTGGCATTGCCCTCTCCTCAAACACGCATTTCTTCTCCCCAAAGAATCCAATCCTCCTCATCACTCAAACCTTCATTACTCCCTCCGTCCAACGCTGTATAATCCCCTTAGCCTCTCCCTCTTTGCCTTAATTGGCTATACGTCGCCTGATCCACCCACCAAATTAATGAATTAATAAATTTATCATGACTTATTTTTATATAATTAATATATTAATGTGTACCCTATACTGGAAAATAATTTATTATTATTATTATTTTATACTATAATTTTTTTTTTTTTAAATATCTTATAATTTCGATGTAATACTAAAATTGTAATTATAATTCAACGACCAATAACAAACATGAATAAATAGAAAATTTGAAAAATATTAACTAATTTACACATTCAACCCCACATTACTATAACACAGTATTACTTAAAATTACACTTGTTGTATAGTTGCAATGCCCAGTTTTCCCCATGATATAAAAATACAATTATAATCAAGCGCAAAAGTTTAACTCTAAAGATAGAATCACACGTTCCAAATCTAAAGGTAACATATGATAAAAAAAAATGTCATGATTAAAATGAAATATTATGTAGGTATATGTGTGGGAACAATTGATTAATGTGTTGGTATATATAATGCGCAATTCAACAATAAGAATTGACGTTTAAGCATTAAGATTGGTGCTTAAACTTCAATTCTTATCACTGAATTGTGTATTATAAATACCAACACATTAATCAATTGTTTCCTCGCAAATATTTACACAACTAGAGTGTACCTCCGCGAATTTCACGGGTTGGAAAAAAATTTGTTATAATTATTGCAAATTATAAATATTAAATGTTTTTAAAATATCTTGTAATTTTGATATAATATTAAAATTGTAATTATAATTCAACGAACAATAAAAAATATTCTACTAAACATTAAATAGAAAATTTGAAAAATATTAACTTATTCACACATTCAATCTCAAATTAGTATAACACAATATTACTTAAAAGTACAGTTGTTATATACTTGTATGCCCAGTTTTCCCTCATAGTACGAAGATACAATAACAATCGAACGCAAAAATTTAACTCTAAAGGTAGAATCACGCATTTCAGATCTAAATATAACATTTGACAAAAAATATGTCATAATTAAAATGAAATATTGTGTAGATGTTTGTGTGGGAACAATTGATTAATGTGTTGATATTTATAATACACAAATTCAACAATAAGAATTGACGATTAGGCGCAAATCTTTTTTTTTTTATTCAATTTTCCTCTTAGACATTTCACATATACATATATTTTGCTATAATAAAAGGTTGTAAAAATTGAAATTGTTAATAGTAATCGAAATCCTACTCTGCAAAACAAGATATATGTTTTACAATTTCAAATTCTATTTTGCAGATAGAATTTTATCCAAAATAAGAAATTATTGTGTAACAATCTATTATTGATGATAAAATATTATATTTGGTGACAATTTTTTTTTTTTAAATCATATGTTATCTTGATGACAATATATTTTTCAAAATATTTCAATTTATTGCCACAAATTTCACATCTATCAATATTTTACAAAAATAAATTCCAAAAATATCAACGAAAAGAAATCGTTCAATCATGAAAAAAGATCTGTTTGCATTAATTTAATGTTTAAGATAATATTTCAAATTATACATAAATATTATGTTTCCATTGATTAAAACATATTCAAATTTAATGTATTTTATAGTAAGACACTTTTTAAAGTTATAATACTTAAGTTGTTAGTAAAGATACTTAATGTCTTTTTTTTTTTTTGGCCAACACTATAATTTTTATCCATAAAAAATTTATTCCACATATTTAAAAAAAAAAATATATATATATACATTAATTATATAACATATAACAGTCTTTTACTTATTTATCATTTACAATCATATATATTTTAATATTTGTATGTTAAAACAATATAAAAGAAAAATCAAACATCTAGTCTATAAAAGAATAAATGTACTTTATAGTTTAATAGTCTATTTTGGCGGCATAATTTTATCCAAAATCTATTATTGAAGACAAGATATTATATTTGGTGGCAAGATTTTTTTGGTATCATATATTATTTCGATGACAATATCTATTCTAAAATATTTCAGTTCGCTCCTACAAATTTTACATCTATCAATATTTTAAAAAAATAACTTCCAAAAATATTTTAGAAGAGAAATAATTCAACCGTGAAAAAAGATTTTCTTGCATTAATATGATGTTTAAGAAAATTGATTAAAATATATTAAGGTTTATTGTATTTTAGAGTAAGATACTTTTTAAAGTTATAGTACTTAAATTGTTAGTCAAGAAACTTAATGTTCTTTTTCTTTGCCAATACTATAATTTTCTATCAATAAAAAAGTTATTCCACATATTTTAATAAAATATATATACACTAATTATATAAGATATAACATCTTTTTACTTATTTATAAATTACAAAACTCTTTTAGTATTTGTATGTTAAAAAAATATAAAAGAAAAATCGAAATCTTAGTTTAGAAAAGAATATATGTATTTTGTAGTTTAGTAGTCTATTTTGCCGCATAATTTTATCCAAAAATATATTTTTGTATTACAATCTATTATTGAAGGCAAGATATTATATTTGGTGGCAAAAAAAAAAAATATTGGTATCATACACTATTTTGGTAACAATATATTTTCCAAAATATTTCAATTTCCTCCTGCAAAAATTTCACATATATCAATATTTTGAAAAATAACTTCAAAAAATATCTAAGAAGAGATATAGTTCAATCGTGAAAAAAAAGATCTCAACTGTTGGGGAAATCGGGGTGTCCGGATCTATTTGAGATGATATTTAAATACAAATTTAAAATAAATTATTACTAGCATGAATAAATTCTAATTAATTCAAATAATAATTCCAACAATACGTTTTTCATCATGCACATGAATTAAATTCACATAAAATCCTATAGCGGAAAATTTAGGAATTTATGAGATTACATACCTCTTTTAGATATGACCTTTGAGAATAACGGACACGCTTCGACGATGCTATCAACCGAAAGACCTTCTCAAGTATTCTCTTTAGCCTTGTTCGTTCACCGGTGAGTAGTGCTTAACGAACAATTAATAATACGAAAAAAGAAGAAAAATATATGTTGCTCTTAATTTTTCCAACTCATGAAACTTGTAAACTGAGGATGAAATAGTCGTCCCCTATATATAGGTGAGTGGGCCGATTTTTACTAGTGGAAAAGGGGGAGAGAATTTTTTTTCTTGATCTCCAAGAAATCTTGAATATATCTCATATATTCTTTTCTCCATAACAAAATATTCCACAAAAATTTCACCCTCCTATTATATGCAATTTTCGAAAAAATAAATTAGGATGAGAATGTAAGATTTGGATCTTCTTGAATTTATGAGATAATCTTGTATTCCAAGAATACATATCTTTCATAATCTCTTTCCAAGAAAATCAACAAAATCTTTCCTCTCCCTAATTCACAATTTTAAAAAATTAATAGAAAAATTAGCAATAATATTTTTCTTTTATTTTAATCACCTTATTATTATTGGGCTACTTGAGGGGCCTTTAGGAGAATTAAGATTGGACCTCTAATGGGCTTCTGAATTTCAATATTGAGCCGCAAAATAATTCAGCCCATTAATATTAATTAATACCACTATCAAATTAATATTGCACTATCCATCTTAATCCATATTACGATAATATGGGCTCCCAATTATTATTTTCCGTGTTTAAGATCATCTAGTCCATTAATTAACTAAACTTCTGAATAGTTCTAAATTAATTAATATCTTGTGTCTTGGAGTAAAGACAACTCAACATTATTATCCATACCGAAAAATTAATTTTCACTTGCAAGATTTGGTACGATAAAACTTATGAGTCCACCAAGGGGACAAATTGTTGGGAAAATAGGGGTGCCCGGAATCTATTCGGGATGAATTTTAAATACGAATTTAAATACAATTATTACTATCATGAATTAATCCTAATTAATTCAAATAATAATTCCAACAACTAATTATCATCATGCATGCTAAATTAATTTCACATATTTAACTAGGCGGAATTAAACAAGTAAATATGCGATTAACGTACCTCTCGTAGTAATGGCCTTTGGATATACGGGACACTTGAAATCACGTTCTATCAACCCAAAGCCTTCTCAAGTATTTCCCTTTTCACCTCACTTGATCGCCGGTGGGAGACGCTTTCAAGCAATTTAATAACTAAGGAAAAAGAAAAATATCTATGCTTCTTGATTTTTCCAACACATGGAATTATGTACTTGGGGATGAAATAATCATCCCCTATTTATAACAAGGGATGGCCGAATTTTTGTGATTTATTGGGCTTGGAGAAAATATTTTCTTAGACTCTAAGAAATCTTGAATATATCTCATATATTCTTTTCTCCACAATAAAATATCCCACAAAAATCTCACTCTCTTATTATGGCTCTATAATTTTCGATATTTTTATGAAGAAATCCAAAGATTTGGATCTTCTTGAATATATGAGATATTCTTGTATTTCAAAATACATATCTTCCATAATATCTTTCCAAGAAAATCAACAAAATCTTTTCTCTCCAAGATATGCAATTTTCGAAAATCACATGAAAAAATCAGCATATTATTTTCTTTTTATTTTAATCACCTTATCATTATTGGGCTACTTAATGGGCTACTTGAGGGGCCTTAAGGAGAATTAAGATTGGACCTCCTAATGGACTTCTGAATTTCAATATTGAGCCCCAATATAATTCAGCCCATTAATATTAATTATTACCACTAATAAATTAATATTGCACTATCCATCTTAATCCATATTACGATAATATGGGCTCCCGGTTATTATTTCCCGCGTTTAAGATTATCAAGTCCATTAATTAATTGAGCTTCTGAATAGCTCTAAATTAATTAATATATTTCACCTTGGAGTAAAGACAGCTCAACATTATTATTCGTACCGAAGAAACTAATTCTTCACTTGCAAGATTTGGTACAATAAAACTTCTGAGCCCACCAAGGGGACTAATCACACGAGCCGTACTCGCACGCGTTTCTCCGTATTAAATCTTAGCAACCGTCGTATGATTAATATTACTGCCCAAGACACAAAGTTCGAAGTCACAATGATTCTCACCCAACATGAATCAAAGCAGTAACTACTAAGCACACACGGTCCTATTTAAGTGACGGAGATTAAGAAATCAACAACCATTGAGGTCTAATTCTTCACCTTTCAGAACAGAAGAATTTCTCCTCGCTGTAGGACCTCTTCAACACATACTAAATGTGCTAGTGCAATCTCTTAGTCAAGACAGACCAATCTGAGCCTTGCACATCGACCTTTCACGGCGGATTGTTCAATTCCACCTAGGCCGTGAAAATGTACGTTTAGTTACAAGGAAACCGTTAATGTCGTCTTCCGTGATCGGGTATCACCACATTAACTACAATGTAACACGTACTATATATTGAACGGTTTGCAATAAATATTCAACATTCAATCATATCTAAAGCAAATGCGATAAAAGAATTATTCTCATAAAACGAGTGTTTGATACACGAGTTATACAAAGTAAAAGCATACTTTCACGTATAACTCCAACAATCTCCCACTTATACTTAAAGTCTGCTTTTAGTATACATCACGCATGTCTTAGTGTAGTAGCTCTACGTGACATCATATGTCAACCTACACTAACCTAATAATTCCTCCCACTTATACTTAAAGCAGATTGGCAATCGTCTTGACTCCCATTCCATCCACATGTCTCTCGAATGTACTCTGAGGCAGACCCTTTGTGAATGGATCAGCTAGGTTGTCACCCGACGCTATCTTTGCCACCTCTATATCTCCTCTCTTAACGATTTCTCGTATCAGATGGTATTTTCTTTCTATGTGTTTGCTGGCCTTGTGGGCTCTCGGTTCCTTTGAATTTGCAACTGCTCCGGCATTGTCACAAAAGACAGTTATCTTGTCGGGCAAATTCGGAACTACGTCCAAGTCCACTAAGAAGTTCTTGAGCCAAACTGCCTCTTTCGCTGCTTCACAAGCAGCTACATACTCGGCTTCCATGGTCGAATCGGCGATGCATTTCTGCTTAACGCTTCTCCATGAAATGGCTCCTCCTCCCATGCAAAACACACTACCCGAGGTTGACTTTCTTGAGTCTATGTCTGATTGGAAATCCGAGTCCGTGTATCCTACGGGAACTAGACTATCCGACTGGTAAATCAGCATCCGCTCCCGAGTTCTTTTCAGATACCTCAAGATGCACTTTACAGCAGTCCAATGGTCTTTCCCGGGATTACTTTGATATCTTGCCACCATGCCCACGGCAAAGCAGATATCCGGTCTCGTACACAGCATTGCATACATAAGGCTTCCTACGGCCGAAGCGTACGGAACACCTTTCATGTCATCTATCGCCGCTTGCGTCTTAGGGCTCATTTCTTTCGATAGATGGATTCCGTGCCTAAAAGGTATAAAATCTTTCTTGGAATCTTGCATGCTGAAACGCTTCAAAACAGTGTCAATGTATGAAGCTTGCGATAAGCCCAACATCCTTTTCTTGCGATCGCGAGTGATTTTGATCCCAAGGATGTGACCGGCTTCCCCTAAGTCCTTCATATCAAATTGTTTTGACAGCCATACCTTTACGTCTGACAATACCTTTACATTGTTTCCAATGAGCAGAATATCGTGTTCGTATAATACTAAGAATACCACCGCAGTTCCGTCACGCTTCTTATACACACAACTTTCGAACTCGTTTTGATCAAACCCATAAGACTTTATCACTTGATCAAAACACTGGTTCCAAGTACGCGATGCTTGCTTAAGTCCGTAAATGGATCTCTTGAGCTTGCATACGAGATTCTCTTGGCCTTTTTCAATAAAACCTTTGGGCTGTTGCATATAGATATCTATGCCGTCAAGACTTCCGTTGAGGAAAGCCGTCTTGACATCCATTTGTCAGATCTCGTAATCAAGGTGCGCAGCGATCGACAAGAGAATACGGATGGACTTAAGCATAGCTACAGGCGAAAAGGTTTCCTCATAATCGATCCCTTCTTTCTGAGTATACCCTTTGGCCACAAGCCTTGCTTTGAAGGTTTCAACCCTTCCGTCCGGTCCTCTTTTCCTCTTGTACACCCACTTGCATCCAATGGGTTCTACCCCACTGGGTGGCTCGACCAACTCCCACACTTGATTATGATCCATCGAACCCATCTCGGCTTCCATTGCCGTTTGCCATGACTCCGCGTCTTTGTCTTGGATTGCCTCATCGTACGTCCATGGGTCTGATTCAACACCGGGAACCAAATCCGAAGATTCTCCTATCCCCATGAATCTCTCGGGTTGTCTAGGAACCCTCCCACTACGACGGGGTTCCGGTTGTGAAGATGTGACGTGTGGTACATCATCTTGTATACTTGGTATCGAGGTTTGACCTCTCAATTCTTCTAAGGTAATTTCACTTTTAGGCTTCCGATTGTTCATATAGTCTTCCTCCAAGAATTTAAAGTGTGTACTAATCACTGTCTTTTGATCCTTGGGACTATAGAACATGCACCCTTTCGTTCCGGCCGGGTATCCTATAAACAGCCTTAATTCCGAACGTGGATCCAACTTACCGGCTTCCTTGTCTAGCACGTATGCCGGACAACCCCAAATCCGCAAATGTCTTAGACTGGGCTTGCGCCCGGTCCACAATTCCATTGGGGTTTTAGGAACCGATTTGGATGGCACCAAGTTTAGAATATAAGCCGCCGTTTCCAAGGCATTACCCCAAAACGACTTGGGTAAATCCGAATAACTCATCATGGATCTGACCATCTCTAAAAGAGTCCGGTTCCTTCGTTCCGCCACACCGTTCTGTTGAGGGGTTCCCGGTGCGGTCAACTGGGATACAATCCCTTCGTCCGATAGGTAGTTCAAGAATTCATCGCTGAGGTATTCGCCTCCACGATCTGATCGTAGAAACTTGATACTCTTTTCCCTATGTTTCTCGGCTTCGGCCTTAAACTCTTTAAACTTTTCAAAAGTTTCAGACTTATGCCGCATAAGGTAAATGTACCCATATCTTGAGTAATCGTCGATGAAGGTAACGAAATACTCATACCCCATTCTCACTTTGATCGTCATTGGACCACACACATCGGTATGAACGAGTTCTAACACTTCCATGGCTCTATTCCCCTTGGCTCCAAATGCCCTCTTGGTCATCTTACCCTCTAAACAGGATTCACAAGTTGGAAACGGCTCGACTTGGAGTGATTCCAAGGATCCGTCTTTCACCAATCTCTCTATCCGCTTTAGATTAATATGACCTAGTCTAAGATGCCATAGAAGTGTTTCGTTCATCTCCGAAGAACGCTTTCTTTTATTCCTCGAAATGATCGACGTGTTATTAGATTCATTATTTGAGTGGTGTGCACACTTAATCGTATAGAGATTGTTTACCAACGTTCCATGACAGATAATATCATTCTTAAAAGAAACAGTAACAACTTTATTAAAAGTAACTGAATATCCATCAAAGAACAACTTAGAAACCGAAATTAAATTCTTTCTAAAGTTCGGAACGTATAAAACATCTCTTAAAATTAAAACTCTATCTTCAAAAGATAGGTGCACGACTCCCACTGCTTCGGCTGCCACTCTCGTAGCATCGCCTAAAGTGATGGTGATCTCATTCTTGCTAAGTCGCCGGGTTAGCTGGAACCCCTGAAGAGTGAAACAAATATGATCAGTTGCCCCGGTATCCACTACCCAAACGTGGGCAGCATACGCCGCAACATATGTTTCAACGACTAAAGCATGAGACTTACCTTTCTTTACCGCCTTCTTAGGCTTAGAACAGGTAGACCTCCAATGTCCTCTTTCCCCGCAATTGAAGCACTTACTCTTACCGGGTATCCTCACGCCGTACGGCTTGAAAGCTCTTTTCTTGCCTCCCAAAGTGAGTCTACTGGTTTGGTTCCGATCAACTACCTCCTTCTCAATCTTACCTTCCATTGGCCTAGATTTCGAGAAAAGGTTCTTGATCACCAAAGCCTCGTCCTTACTCCCCAAGTATGACTCTACCGTTATCAGAGCTTTGAGCAGGGTATCTAAAGTGAACTTGTGTTCAGATAACACGTATTCCCAAAAGAACCCATCAAAACTACTCGATAGCTTTAGGAGTATGGAATCGATTTGACTTTCTTCACTTTGTCCGGCACCAAGAAACTCGAGTTTCTCAAACTCGCGCCTAAAATTGAGAACATGATCCCTTACGGGTGTTCCCTTCACCATTTCCTTCGTGAGCTTCTCACGAATGGTGAACAGATTCGCCATGGGGTTCTGATGTTGAAACATCTCTTCAAGGCTATTCATGATGTCAACAGCCGCTTCAATGCCTTCATGAATGCGCCTCAAATCCTCAGACATAAATGTCAAGATGATGCGCTTCATGTGCTCATTGGAATGCTTCCAATCATCGAATATCGCCTTTTCCCCATTACTTGACTTATCATTAGGTTTCTTGGGTACGTCAACGCTAAATATCCAATAGTGTTCTTGCGCAGGAAGGACCATTTTTATATTACGTTTCCAATCAACATAGTTTTCACCAACAAGTTTGTTATCTTTAAGTATACTAAACAGTGGATTAAAAGGTTGCGACATGATGAACTGAGAATAAAACATACATTCATATCAATATACGAAATTATCACATAAATTTGATCACATCAATTATATTGAAACCTTAAAACAATATAATCATGCATCAGCCAACATCTCGAAATAATTTAAATGCGCCACGAGGGGTGGTCTATACATTTAAACACATTCAAGCGGATTACAAACTTTAAAAGTTACAAATCCTTAATTCAAAATTAATAGTTGGCTCCCACTTTGACCACATAGAAACTGACAGGGACTCCGAGGGGAGTAAGTTAATATCAATTTCCTATGCCTAAGTAATAACCATAATTAAATACAGGATTATTATTTCGCTTTGAGCAAGCCACTCGTGGTGAGGGTCAATACCGCCACTAGTAATAATCCACAATCATCCTTTCGGAATTTATTCATGTGAAATCCGTTCTTTTGGCCGATCCGAGGGGGAAATGTATTCCAAAAGAACTTCACAAATAAATAAATTATGGAGGTCAAAATAATCCAACTTTAATATCCGGAATAAAATTGCGATTATAAAAACATACTTAGTAATTTTCGAAAGTAAGGTTTTTCTTGGACAATTAAATTCATGCAAACACATATTAACAAATAATAATAAGTGCACGAAATAAAACATCCATCAAAACAAAATTAAACACATTGGAGCACTCGAATCCAATTGTCACGGTTTAATTTCTTCACGTCTTGATGCGAAAAAATCGTCCTTGTTGCTTTCCGACGTTCGTCTCGACGTGCTCCCACTCGAACAGCAACACTTCTTCAAAAACAGCATCGTTTGGGGTTCGGGACGATGTTTAAAATCACACGGAAAAAAACACGAACCGAAAAAATTCCACGGCCCGAGATACAGCGCGCGTCGGCCCACTTCGCTTCCCGACCCGAGAAGCGCTGGAAAAGCGCCCGAGGCTGACTTGAAGCGAATTTACTAACTTCTACTAATCGCTCACCCGCAAGCGAACGGGTTCACTATAGTATTGGTAAGTATAACGACCAAGTATATCGTACCCAAGGGACAGTGTATATGCGAATAGATCCCTGAAGATCTACGCGTCGTAGTTAATATGAGTGTATGGTTTTTTTGGTTTTTTAGAAAGATTAATTAAACTAAAAGTAAATTAACTAGACTAAAATACTAAAGCAGACGAATTGACTAAGGGTTTGATTCAAATAAGAGATGGTGATGCTTAGGATAGGAATTCCTACGTATACTAACGGAGCAGGTACATAATCAAAATAACTGTGACAAACGAGAATTAACCTAAGTCTAAGAATGCAAGGTGAAAGCTCAAGATTCTAAACCCTAATACTTTACCCTAACACTCGACTTCACTAATCCACTAACAAGTTAATAGATAGCGCTTAATTAATGAGACCCTAATTTAACTAAGGTGATGCGGTCGTCCTCCTTCGCTAAACCGGTAGATGAATTAACCTTTCCTAAACCCTCTCGTTAAGCCTACTCGTTGTTAAAGAGTGATACGGTCGTCCTCTCTCTAACACCTTTCGAACGAAACTCAAGAGTAAAATCTAGATTAATTTTAAGCATTCATTAATTAAGAGAATTAAAACCTACCGTCACAAGTTACTCTAATTACGTACCCACAACCTACTTCTACGAGTTCATCCTACCCTAAGCATGCAAGGGTTTTAGCTAGACATGGTTTGAACGTAAACAATAACAATTAAATAGTTAACAAACATGAACATGATAATGAAAACGAAGAAAAGAACGAACATAAACTGAGGTTTTAATATGTAAAAGATTAAACTGAAACTAATTACCAAAAACTAGGTCTCAACGTATTTAAGAACAAAAGTTACTAAGATTCGAAGCTAAAACGTGAAATCGTAAAGTAAATTCGTAATAAAAACCTCAAAACAGTAAATCTAAGCCTCGCTCGTCTCTTCTCTTCCTTCTTGCTCTAAAAACTCTATGTAACGTGATGTATAAAAGTTCGGGATCCTTCAAAACGTGTTTGGACGATATATATATAGGCACGGGTCGAAACGGGAGTTAATGGGCCGAAAATACGAATCCGGAGGCAAAAGTATATGGGCGCTCGAGCAAAACGCTCGAGCGGTCCCGCTCGAGCAGTGTAGCTCGAATGATGCATTCGCTCGAGCGGTCGCGCTCGAGCTGCTCGAGCGCTGAAATCATTCTGTAAGTTTTGGGCGCTCGAGCGATTCGCTCGAGCGGTGGCGCTCGAGCTGCTCGAGCGCAAGAATTGTTCTGTACGTTTGCGCGCTCGAGTAAGGCGCTCGAGCGGTGGCGCTCGAGTAAGGCGCTCGAGCGGTGGCGCTCGAGTAAGGCACTCGAGCGGTGGTGCTCGAGTAAGGCGCTCGAGTGATCTCAAAGCTTCTCCCAAGTGATACTTTTCCTCGTCCGCACTAATACCGATCGTATTTCTTCAATATCTTCTCATCCGGGCATCCGTTTGAGTCGATTCAAAGTCCTACGAACTCCGTTTTTCGTCCTCTATTCACCTATGAGCATCAAAGAGACAAATTTATCAATGTATAGAAATAACGCTCAATTGACTCTAAATACTCTATAAACTCGACCAAAACTAGGGCGTTTCTAGCTACGAATCATGACAATTTCACGCCTAATCAACCCCCCCAAACTTACCATATTGCTTGTCCCCAAGCAATGAAATAATAAGTCAAGTGGAATTGTTAGGAATGAGTAGGAAAAATCAATCATGCAAGCTAATGAATTCAAGCTTCAAAAGTCAATCACCCGTATACTCACTCACTTCCTTTTATCGTACTCATGCAACAATAATAAGAAGCACCAAGATCAAGTATGGATGTGCACTCAACGAAGTGTTTAACTCCCTCACAAGTGTATAACAATGATAAAGGGACTCACTCAATCAATCAATCACACAAATTGGCAGCCATAGGCTTGTAAATGCTCTCAACTTCGACCATACTCTAGAAATCAATGCCGAATCAAAAAGGACTTTCAAAAGGTTGTAATGTAGGTTCTTTGGACAGGTGGGATAACAATATGGTAAAGTGACTCAAGTGAATGGAGAATAGAAATTCAAAACTTCGGTACTTCGAGATTAAGAACGAACTACTTCAAACGTATTCGATCACTACACTTTCGCTTTCAATTCTCTCAACACTTCAATTTTTTTATCTTTCTCACTCCTTCACTTTTTTCAATCACTTCATCATTTTTTTTTCTTTTTCGCACAAACACATGAGCTCATTTTTTTCTTTTGCTCATTCTCAAATTTTTTGTTCTTTTTCCCACATCTCAAAAATTCATCACACCTTCTTCTCATATTCACTCAACAAACACCTTTTCCCTTTTTTTTTTTTTCAACTCAATTCACTCCCTTCATATTCACACTTTCCTATTCTCCACTCAAATTGGGACAAAAAGGCTTAGGAATTGGAATAGTGTTCATATGTGCTAGCAAATAAAATAGGCTTTAGGCTCAAGGGGCTAACAAGGGATCAATGTCATTGGTAAGGACAATTTTGGCTAAGTGACTTATTCAAATAAAAAATGGCCTAAGATCCTATTCGGCATATCAAACTAGACTCAATCTAGAAGCAAGAGCACATGCAAGTTCTAGCATCCTCTAAGGTGACGATCCACTCACAAACGAAGAGATTAAATCATGCATTTAAATCTCGTAAGGCTCAACTCTCACGGCTTTCACATCCAAGCTAGTCCTAGTGAATTCTCACTCTCATCACACAAGCACTCAAAAGAAAACTCATAAGCATACTGGTTCTCCCCCTAATCGGCTCAAAATCACATACTTACACAAAGAAATTTTCAACTCACTTTCACAACTCCACTCTCCTCACTAAGTCATACTCAAGAATAAGAATAAGCAATCTAGAAGAGTTAATAAGCATGAAATCATCAATTATCAATCAAAGCAAATAGAAACAAATCCCTCAAAAGTTAAAAGACTTCCAATACAATCCCCAAGATAAACACTCCAAGCAATCACTACAATTCATACTCAGGAACAGAAATAAATAGGAAAAGAAAGGAAAAAGAAGAGGAAAGAAAAAGGAAAAGAAAATTGGGGGCATCCCAAGTCTCTCAAGCGTCTGGAGGTGGTGGTGGCCGGTAGCTAGGGTGATCGGATCCTAAGTGGGAGACAAAGAGTGCCTCCATCCAGCGTTTCAAATCTGACACCTCCGATCGAACTCCTTGAAACTCCCCTCTCATGCTAGAAGCTTCCGCGTACCACTGATTTTGAGTGGTGCGAAGCTCCGTGACATCTGCCCTTAGGCCCTGAATGTCAGTTCGCATTCCGTACCACTCCATCTGGTTTGGGTACCACTGCTCTGGAGTCGGTGCATCAGGCATCCCGAACTCCATCTCTTGAGGTCCCTGACCTCCTTCACCCACACCAGCTTCTTCCTCCTCAGCCATGTTTCCTCCTTCCTCGTACTCAGCTTCTTCCTCCTCTTGTAGCTCAGCTGCTCCACTCGATCCGGCACCACTAGTGCCTTCTCCTCGGCTCCTCTTGACCGGCCTAACGTCCCGGAGTCCTTTGCCATCTATCTCTGATGTGTACTTAGCACCTATAGCGAGGTGCTGCTCTCCGTTCATCCCGACGTTCTCCTTCTTCATCCCCACCAGCGTCACGAGCTTTTTGTTTGGCAACGGGAACAAGCCATCATCATTGTATCGGATGCAGTACTTGCCCAACCAGTGCTCAAACATCCAAGTGTTGTTCATCTGCTCGAATCCCAAATCCATGCCCTTGCAAGGCCCCGAGCACGGCTCAAATCCGAGGTGCTTCATCAACACTGAAATCAGCCCTCCTCCTCGGATCTTCGAGGTTCTCGTTCCAAGCTTGAACGGAGCCTCGAAGTGGTGCTCTAGGAAGTCCCTTCCAAAGTCATGGTCCTTTTTATGCAAAAGGCACCAGATTCCGTAGAGCTGCTTGCTCGTCACCGTTCCCGTCTCAGATCGGGCATAGATTGTGTTCCCCAATATCCTCTCCAGATATCTGATCACCGGGTTCCGGATAGCCGACGCCCTCGCATGCTGCCCCTTGTAGTCCCCAACCAAGCCGCCCGTTATTTCCTTCCAAAATGCATTAGCGTTGTACGCCTTTGACTCACGGTTGGGACGAGATAGGGCTGGGAGTCCGAATGCGAGGTTGACAACCCCCACCTCGTGGTATTGCCACTCGTTCTGGTACTTGAATTTGAAGGTGTCGGTGCGCGTCTTTTCTACTGTGGCCAGAAATTGCTCCACCAGATCGGCGTTAGTTTCCATGGTTAGCAGCATGTCGAAGAACTCAGCCATGTTGTTCCTGGTGAATATTCTTCGTATTTCCTCTTCAATCCCCAGGTCCTTCATGAAGCTCACTACTGGTCTCCGGGTTTTCTCAACTTTCCCGGTTATGAGGCTCCATCTGTAAGCCACATACTTCCAGTCATCGTGATAATCTAACCCTCCCCATCTCGCGGGCAACAAGTTCTTCTGTCTAAGCTGTTCCGTGAGCACTCTCACTTCTTCGTCGCTCAGGAGTTTGTGTTTAGGAGCCATTGCACCTAATCATGAAATAGCAAGGATTTAAGCAACATTCTTGAAGTTCACAACAGTTCAATCATACATTCAAACTCAAGCAATTCCAAGTAATGCATCTCAATTCGATTCAACTCACTATTCATGCTCTTCTCAAGCTCAAAGCAATATTCATTTCAAAGCATTCAATCAAGTTCAAAGCAATTCACACAATTAAACCACGTTTTTCGTTCAAAGTTCTCAAGCCTTCAACACTTAATTCTCCAATTTAACCCAAAATTTCCCACATTTAAGTCTATCATGAAGTAACAATACACAAACTATGTAATTTACATGCTCAAGACTCAACTCCTACTCATTCATGCTCAATACCATCTCAATTCACAAGAAAAATTCCTCTCACATGCAAAACCCATTTCCTTTTCTCAAATTCCTATTTCTCACTCTAGAAATTCACCCCTTCTACTCATTCAATTCCAAAATTGAAAGTAAAACGAGCAAACCCATAGCATATTATCAACATTCATCAATCAAAGAATCAAGAATCAACAAGTTTCGCAAAAATCCCCAAAAATTTCGACTAACTCATGAACCCTAGTTCATATGCATCAACTAATGCCTAATTCAACCTTAAACTACGAATTAATCGGCAAGGGATAGAGAATACATACCTTGGTTGAAGATTTAAAGAGGATTGTGAAGAAATTCGAGCAAAAACTTTGAGAACTTGTGCAAAATCGTGAGAAATCGCTGAAATCGCCCCCAAATCGCCCCAAATAGTGTGTGAAAGTGTGTGTAAATGTGTGGGGGAGATATTTATAGAGGGGAAAGTCCGATGGGTCAACCCGCGACCCGCTCGAGCGATACGCTCGAGCTGTCGCGCTCGAGCAATTCGCTCGAGCGGGTAAAATACTCTGTAAGATTTGGGCGCTCGAGCGATTCGCTCGAGCGGTGGCGCTCGAGCTGCTCGAGCGCTGGAATGGTTCTGTAAGATTTTTTTTGCGCTCGAGCAATACGCTCGAGCGGTGGCGCTCGAGCTGCTCGAGCGCGACAAAATTTCAAGGTCGTTTTTTATTGTTCAACACTCGAAATTTCCATCCGAACCAAGCTCGACAACTTATCACATTCAACCCAAAACACGAACTAACCTGAGAACTCCTCGATTTAAGCCAGGTCGCTCATTCGACCGAGGAGTTGGGGTCTCTTCCATACGTGCAAATCACCAATTCACTTCAAGTCGAACTTAGCACTCTCACTCACTTCGACTCAACGACCCTCAAGCATTGATGTTTTCGAAAAATTTGACCCAATTTTTCATAGAATTTCGTGTACGAACTCGAAGTACGAATACACACCCCCCCCCCAAACTTTGTTCTTGCTATGCGATAACAAAGTTTGAAACGAATTTTCATAGAATTTCGTGTACGAACTCGAAGTACGAATACACACCCCCCCAAACTTTGTTCTTGCTATGCGATAACAAAGTTTGAAACGAATGAGTACGTAAGAGCAAGTACACAAAATTCGTATGAACTCGACTTCTACCAATGCAAACTAATGAACAAAAAGAAACATCACCCCCCCAAACTTCGACTTCGCAAAGAGGTCGACGTTTGGGGTTCGGTTACCTCTAACTTCAAGAATTGAATGCTTTCCTATTCGAAACGTGCTCAACTTCATGACTTTTCTCCTTAAGCTCTCTCTCTCAGAATTTCACTCCACGAAGCAAGCCTTCATCACAAATCTCAACAAACGAGGTTAACACTTACGATTCCCTAACTACTAAAAAATAACAAAACACTAAAAAAACAAGTAAAAATGGGTTGCCTCCCATTAAGCGCTAGTTTTAAGGTCCTACTGCCGGACCGTGCTCAAAGGAGCTCACGGGACTTGAGAATCTAAAATACCTCCCTTATTCTCATAAGAGAAGTTAAAGAATTTCTTCACTCGATGCCCGTTCACCATGAATTTCTGTCCATCGTCCGTCTCAACGTCAAGGAATCCACTCTTGTGCACTCCCCTTACAATATACGGCCCGTTCCACTTGGACTTTAGCTTTCCACCAAAAAGCTTCATCCTCGAATTGAACACTAGGACTTGATCACCCACCTTGAATTCCTTCTTCTTCAATCGTGCATCATGCCACTTCTTCATCTTCTCTTTGAAAATTCGGGCATTCTCGTAGGCAACGTCTCGAAACTCCTCCAACTCATGAAGTTGGAGTAATCTCCTCTCACCAACCAAGGCACTATCAAAATTAAGCTTTTTGATCGCCCAATATGCCTTGTGTTCCAACTCCACGGGCAAGTGACATGCCTTTCCGAATACCAATTGATATGGCGACATACCAAGAGGAGTTTTGAAAGCTGTCCTATATGCCCAAAGCGCATCATCCAACTTCATCGCCCAATCTTTCCTACTTATGCTCACCGTCTTCTCAAGGATCTCCTTGATTTGCCGGTTAGAAACCTCTGCAAGACCGTTAGATTGAGGATGATAAGCAGTAGAGATTCGATGACTTACCTCATATTTTGACAGCAGCTTTTCCATCCATTTGTTCACGAAATGACTTCCCCCATCACTTACCAAAGCTCTTGGAACTCCATATCTTGCAAAGATGTTCTTCCTCAAGAATTCGATGACGACACGGGAATCATTCACGCGAGTTGGGACAGCTTCAATCCACTTCGAGACAAAGTCGACGCATACGAGAATGTACAAGAATCCATTGCTAGGAGGAAATGGACCCATGAAATCAATCCCCCATACGTCGAATATCTCGACTTCCATGAACACGTGCATAGGCATCTCGTCCCTCTTAGTAATGGAGCCGAATCGTTGGCACTTCTCACACCTCTTAACCCATTCCATGCAATCTCTCAATAGAGTTGGCCAATAAAAACCGGATTGAAGGACTTTCCTTCCGGTCTTCTCTCCACCCAAATGTCCTCCACATGGCAAGGCGTGACAATGCCTTATGATATCACTCCACTCTTCCTCTGGCACACACCTTCTCAACACGTGATCAATCCCTCTTTTGAACAAGTAGGGGTCATCCCAAATGAATTCCCGAACCTTCTTCAAAAATGCCTTCCGATGCACCGAGTCTATCTCAACGGGCAACTCACCACTTGCTAAATAGTTAGCATAGTCTGCAAACCAAGGTGCCCTCCCCTCAACTCTATACACCGGGATTTCTCCTAAGCCAAAGAGCTTCTCATCGGGGAATTCATCGTTCACCTCTCGATCCTCCACGGTGTTCTCCTTGGTGAGCTCCAATCTAGAAAGGTGGTCGGCTATCACGTTCTCGCATCCCTTCTTGTCTCGAATCTCTACATCAAACTCCTGGAGCAACAAGATCCAACGAATGAGACGGGGTTTTGCATCCTTCTTGCTCATAAGATACCGAATCGCTGCGTGGTCCGTATATACAATTGTTTTCGTCCCTACTAGGTAGGGTCGAAATTTATCAAAAGCATACACGACCGCTAACAGCTCCTTTTCGGTCGTAGTGTAATTCACTTGAGCAGAATTCAGCATCTTCGAGGCATAATAAATAGCGTGAAAACGCTTCTCTCGAATTTACCCCAAAGCAACCCCCATCGCATAATCGCTAGCATCACACATGAGCACGAACGGGCTAGACCAATCCGGTGTGACAAGTATCGGGGCATTCACCAACGCTTCTTTCAACCTATTAAAAGCCACTAAACACTCATTAGTAAACTCAAAGGCGACTTCTTTTTCAAGAAGCCGCGAAAGGGGTTTAGCTATTTGTGAAAAGTCTTTTATAAAACGTCTATAAAAGCCCGCATGTCCTAAGAATGACCGAATCCCCTTCTCGGTCGAAGGTGGTGGAAGCTTCTCGATAGCAATCACTTTCGCCTTGTCCACTTGGATACCTTTCGAGGACACATGATGTCCAAGAACAATACCCTCTCTTACCATGAAGTGACACTTCTTCCAATTAAGCACTAAGTCCGTCTCTTCACACCTGCTCAACACAACTTCAAGATTGATTAGACAATTATCAAACGACTCCCCATAAACGGAGAAGTCGTCCATGAAAACCTCCATAATCTTCTCAATCAAGCCATGAAAAATCGCCATCATACACCTTTGAAAGGTGGCGGGTGCGTTACACAACCCAAACGGCATTCTCCTAAAAGCAAATGTACCATAATAGCAGGTGAAGGTGGTTTTCTCTTGATCCTCGGGGGCTATCATGATCTGATTATACCCCGAGTACCCATCTAAGAAACACAAGCATCCGTGATGTCAATGAAGTGGCAACTCTCATCTCCCATGGGATATTTCATAGCTTCGTAGATAGCTATCTTCACTTCTTGATCATCAACTTTGACCGTGATCTTCCCGTTTGCTACATCAAGCACCATCCCGGCGGTAGCTAGAAACGGTCTTCCCAAAATCAGCGGGACATGCTCATCCTCTTCCATCTCGAGTACTACGAAGTCGGCGGAAAAAACGTGATTCTCCACCGTCACTAGAACATCCTCCACTACTCCTTGAGGTCTCATAAGGGACCTATCAGCAAGCTGGAGTGTCATCATCGTGGGTTGAAGCTCAACTCCCTCCAACTTCTTGAACAACGAAAGAGGCATCAGATTAATGCTCGCCCCGAGATCACACAAAGCTCCTTTCTTGATCCCGTTCCCGATATCGCAAAGAATGGTGAAGCTCCCGGGATCCTTTAGCTTAGGCGGAAGCGCCTTGTGCACCATAGCACTCACTTCGTGGTTCAAGTGCACTAGCTCGGGTCCATCTATTCTCCGTCTCTTCGCAATCAAGTCCTTCAGGAACTTGGCGTAGTTCGGCATCTGTTCCAAAGCATCATAAAAGGGTATGTTAATATGTAACTTTTTAAAAACATCAAGGAATTTAGAAAACTTCTCATCAAGCTTCTTTTTCATGAAGCGCTGTGGATATGGGACAGGTATCACCGATTTGGGTACCCCCCATTCATCTTTCTCAGTTTCTTTCACTTTCTCCCTTGCTTCCTTTGCCTTTTTCCACTTTGGAATTCTCTCTATCTCCTCAATCTCCTCATCAGGCACTTTGCTCTTCTGGGTCTCATCCACATCTTGACTCTTATCATCACTTTTCATCTTAACTCCTTCCTTCTCAACCTCAACTCCATCACTTTGAGACTCTATCCCTTCTGTCTCATCTTTCTCCTTGAGCGTCTCAGAATCAGCAGGCATCTCGGGACCATCATATTTGGTCCCACTTCTCAACTCAATAGCCTTGCAATGTTCCTTTGGGTTATCCTCGGGCATTGATGGGTACTTGCCAGGCTCTCTTGGCTGAGACTTTGCAATCTGGCTGATTTGGTACTCAATGGAATTGAATCTTCTGTTGTTCTCTTGCTGAGCTCGATTCCACTCGATGTCTCTCTTCTGGAGTTCTTGATCTCGTTGATCGCCTTTCTTATGCAACTCCTTCACATCGTACTCCAAAGAGGACAATCGCTTGCTACCTTCCTCCACTTTCTGAAGGATCGCTCTCAACATTTCTTCGGTTGATGCACCGCCTTCTCCACCAGGAGGTTTAGAACCTGGATCAACACCTGCAGGCACAGTAATTCCAGCTTTTGGGTTAGCATAAGAGAAATTCTCATTTTTCCTCCAAGTGTTTTGAGGAGGCTGCTGGCCTCCTTGATACCCTTGTGTGTTCTTCCATTGGTTTTGAGGCGGCTGTGGGCCTGGAGGTACAAATGGTTGACCATAAGAAGGTCTTCCATACTGGTTTCCACCTTGTGGATACCCCCCTTGTGGGTAATTAGGCCTTCCCATATAGTTGGCCTCTTCTTGCTGAATCGTGGGTGGTTCCACTTTCTCGCTTGCTGCTCCATTCCCTCCAACCAAGTTCTGCCCCATCTCAAGGTTGCTAATCTTCTCCATCATAGCCATCAATAGCTTCCTCGTACCCTCGTTCTCCTCCAACTTGCATACCCTCTGAAATTCTGGATCCTCGTTCCATGCACCAGCATTCGTGACAATATTGTCCACGATCTCTCTACACCTCCTTACTCCCTGGTTCAGAAAAGCTCCACTTGCACATGCATCTAGGTGGGCTTGGCCAGCCTTGCTGGCTCCACTGTAGAAGAACGCCATTATATCTCCCTCGTTGTACCCGTGCTGCGGGCACTCGATCAACATATTCGAGTATCTCTCCCACGCCTGACGTAAATCCTCTCCAGACTTCTGGCGAAAAGAAGAGATCTCAATTCTCGCTTTAATCGTTCTCGATGGAGGGTAGAATCGCTCGAGGAACAGACGCTCGAGCTCGGCCCATGTGTTAACACCTCCCCGTGGGAGCGTGTTATCATACCATTCCTTGGCTATTCCCGTAAGAGAGAATGGGAACAACCTGAGCCTCTTGGCATCTTCAGACATGCCATTGTAATTGAAAGTAGATGCAATCATGAGGAAACTCCTCAAGTGAGTGTGAGGGTTCTCCTTCCCAACCTCCCCCTTGAATTGATTCTCAGTAAGCAGCTTGAGAATTCCTGGGGAGATTGAAAAGTTATTGGCCTCAACTGGAGGTAAGGCCACTCCATCGTAGTACCTCTGCGGTTGTGCCGCGAACCTGCCCCGAATTGCCATATTCTGATCTGCGTTCTGGGGCGCAGGCTGAGGAGCGACAGGTGGTGCTGGTATGTTTTGAACTGGAGGTTGTTGGTACACAGGTGGTTGGTTATAGACAGGAGGTGGAGGATACGGGTATGGTGGATAAGGGTATGGTGGGTATGGGTAGTGTTGGTATGCTGGGTTGTGGAAAGGGTTATTCGGGTTTTGTGGGTAAGCAGGATTGTTCAGAGGATTTGGGACTAGGTTCTGAGCTGGATTGTTTACATTTTGTGCACCCGGGTTCTGGCTTTGACTATCCACGAACTGGTCTTGATTCTGACCACCACTCCCTCCAGAGCCATCAACCCGGTTTACTGCCTGATTGAAATCGTTGGCAGCATCGTCCAACTCATTACTGAGATCCATCGGTTCCTTCCCTAAGTCGGCTGCGTTCATTCTTCTCAAGTAAGCTCGATTCCTTCTGGCTATTGTCTCAGGGTCTGCAGGTATTCTCTCTTCGCTCGTGTTGCCTTGTGAGCGTGTTCTCATAAACCTGACACACTAGCAGATGGATCAAAACGCAACTGCCGAATAAATAAAAATTAAAATAAAAATTAAAAACAGAAAATAAGCACCCACTACTAACTACTAAGCTATCGACAAGTCCTATTCAAAAAGCATAAAACGCCATCCCCGGCAACGGCGCCATTGACTTGAAGCGAATTTACTAACTTCTACTAATCGCTCACCCGCAAGCGAACGGGTTCACTATAGTATTGGTAAGTATAACGACCAAGTATATCGTACCCAAGGGACAGTGTATATGCGAATAGATCCCTGAAGATCTACGCGTCGTAGTTAATATGAGTGTATGGTTTTTTTGGTTTTTTAGAAAGATTAATTAAACTAAAAGTAAATTAACTAGACTAAAATACTAAAGCAGACGAATTGACTAAGGGTTTGATTCAAATAAGAGATGGTGATGCTTAGGATAGGAATTCCTACGTATACTAACGGAGCAGGTACATAATCAAAATAACTGTGACAAACGAGAATTAACCTAAGTCTAAGAATGCAAGGTGAAAGCTCAAGATTCTAAACCCTAATACTTTACCCTAACACTCGACTTCACTAATCCACTAACAAGTTAATAGATAGCGCTTAATTAATGAGACCCTAATTTAACTAAGGTGATGCGGTCGTCCTCCTTCGCTAAACCGGTAGATGAATTAACCTTTCCTAAACCCTCTCGTTAAGCCTACTCGTTGTTAAAGAGTGATACGGTCGTCCTCTCTCTAACACCTTTCGAACGAAACTCAAGAGTAAAATCTAGATTAATTTTAAGCATTCATTAATTAAGAGAATTAAAACCTACCGTCACAAGTTACTCTAATTACGTACCCACAACCTACTTCTACGAGTTCATCCTACCCTAAGCATGCAAGGGTTTTAGCTAGACATGGTTTGAACGTAAACAATAACAATTAAATAGTTAACAAACATGAACATGATAATGAAAACGAAGAAAAGAACGAACATAAACTGAGGTTTTAATATGTAAAAGATTAAACTGAAACTAATTACCAAAAACTAGGTCTCAACGTATTTAAGAACAAAAGTTACTAAGATTCGAAGCTAAAACGTGAAATCGTAAAGTAAATTCGTAATAAAAACCTCAAAACAGTAAATCTAAGCCTCGCTCGTCTCTTCTCTTCCTTCTTGCTCTAAAAACTCTATGTAACGTGATGTATAAAAGTTCGGGATCCTTCAAAACGTGTTTGGACGATATATATATAGGCACGGGTCGAAACGGGAGTTAATGGGCCGAAAATACGAATCCGGAGGCAAAAGTATATGGGCGCTCGAGCAAAACGCTCGAGCGGTCCCGCTCGAGCAGTGTAGCTCGAATGATGCATTCGCTCGAGCGGTCGCGCTCGAGCTGCTCGAGCGCTGAAATCATTCTGTAAGTTTTGGGCGCTCGAGCGATTCGCTCGAGCGGTGGCGCTCGAGCTGCTCGAGCGCAAGAATTGTTCTGTACGTTTGCGCGCTCGAGTAAGACGCTCGAGCGGTGGCGCTCGAGTAAGGCGCTCGAGCGGTGGCGCTCGAGTAAGGCGCTCGAGTGATCTCAAAGCTTCTCCCAAGTGATACTTTTCCTCGTCCGCACTAATACCGATCGTATTTCTTCAATATCTTCTCATCCGGGCATCCGTTTGAGTCGATTCAAAGCCCTACGAACTCCGTTTTTCGTCCTCTATTCACCTATGAGCATCAAAGAGACAAATTTATCAATGTATAGAAATAACGCTCAATTGACTCTAAATACTCTATAAACTCGACCAAAACTAGGGCGTTTCTAGCTACGAATCATGACAATTTCACGCCTAATCAGAGGCGCGCCGAAGCGCAGCCCCGAGGCGCACCCGAGGCGCGCCCGAGGCGCTGCACGGAGGCGCGCCGAGGCGCGCCCGAGGCGCCCCGAGGCGCTGCAGGGCGCTGCCGAGGCGCGCGCGCGCCGTGCGCCCGTTGCGCACGGTGTGCGCCGTGCACCCCCGTGCGCCGTTTTTTTCGCTGTTCGTCCTCGTTTTCTTCACCCCTTGCATGATTTTACCTCCATACACGCTCCATGCTTGCATGCGTCGTCCGGGTACGCCGTTTTTAATTCTTCGTTCTTCGTCACGATCCGGTTACAATTTATTTTTACAAAAAAAATAAATACTAGATCTAGACTAGTCTATTACAATGATTGAATCAAAATAAAAACAACTAATCTACTCGTGGATTTTCTCACGAGAAAAACGAATTCGAACGAATCGAATTAAAAACCAAATTAATTCACACGCATGAAATTAACAACATTAAAAACCATGACAATTGGATACCTGCAAAAAAGATCTAACAATTCTACTATCCAATTTCAAATTTAATGTTCAACAATTTAAATTCCAATTTAAAATTCAGAGCCCGAAACCGTGGCTCTGATACCATTTGTTGGGAAAATAGGGGTGCCCGGAATCTATTCGGGATGAATTTTAAATACGAATTTAAATACAATTATTACTATCATGAATTAATCCTAATTAATTCAAATAATAATTTCAACAACTAATTATCATCATGCATGCTAAATTAATTTCACATATTTAACTAGGCGGAATTAAACAAGTAAATATGCGATTAACGTACCTCTCGTAGTAATGGCCTTTGGATATACGGGACACTTGAAATCACGTTCTATCAACCCAAAGCCTTCTCAAGTATTTCCCTTTTCACCTCACTTGATCGCCGGTGGGAGACGCTTTCAAGCAATTTAATAACTAAGGAAAAAGAAAAATATCTATGCTTCTTGATTTTTCCAACACATGGAATTATGTACTTGGGGATGAAATAATCATCCCCTATTTATAACAAGGGATGGCCGAATTTTTGTGATTTATTGGGCTTGGAGAAAATCTTTTCTTAGACTCTAAGAAATCTTGAATATATCTCATATATTCTTTTCTCCACAATAAAATATCCCACAAAAATCTCACTCTCTTATTATGGCTCTATAATTTTCGAAATTTTTATGAAGAAATCCAAAGATTTGGATCTTCTTGAATATATGAGATATTCTTGTATTTCAAAATACATATCTTCCATAATATCTTTCCAAGAAAATCAACAAAATCTTTTCTCTCCAAGATATGCAATTTTCGAAAATCACATGAAAAAATCAGCATATTATTTTCTTTTTATTTTAATCACCTTATCATTATTGGGCTACTTAATGGGCTACTTGAGGGGCCTTAAGGAGAATTAAGATTGGACCTCCTAATGGACTTCTGAATTTCAATATTGAGCCCCAATATAATTCAGCCCATTAATATTAATTATTACCACTAATAAATTAATATTGTACTATCCATCTTAATCCATATTACGATAATATGGGCTCCCGGTTATTATTTCCCGCGTTTAAGATTATCAAGTCCATTAATTAATTGAGCTTCTGAATAGCTCTAAATTAATTAATATATTTCACCTTGGAGTAAAGACAGCTCAACATTATTATTCGTACCGAAGAAACTAATTCTTCACTTGCAAGATTTGGTACAATAAAACTTCTGAGCCCACCAAGGGGACTAATCACACGACCCGTACTCGCACGCGTTTCTCCGTATTAAATCTTAGCAACCGTCGTATGATTAATATTACTGCCCAAGACACAAAGTTCGAAGTCACAATGATTCTCACCCAACATGAATCAAAGCAGTAACTACTAAGCACACACGGTCCTATTTAAGTGACGGAGATTAAGAAATCAACAACCACTGAGGTCTAATTCTTCACCTTTCAGAACAGAAGAATTTCTCCTCGCTGTAGGACCTCTTCAACACATACTAAATGTGCTAGTGCAATCTCTTAGTCAAGACAGACCAATCTGAGCCTTGCACATCGACCTTTCACGGCGGATTGTTCAATTCCACCTAGGCCGTAAAAATGTACGTTTAGTTACAAGGAAACCGTTAATGTCGTCTTCCGTGATCGGGTATCACCACATTAACTACAATGTAACACGTACTATATATTGAACGGTTTGCAATAAATATTCAACATTCAATCATATCTAAAGCAAATGCGATAAAAGAATTATTCTCATAAAACGAGTGTTTGATACACGAGTTATACAAAGTAAAAGCATACTTTCACGTATAACTCCAACACAAATCACACAAGTCGTACTTGTTCACGTTTCTCCGTATTAAATCTTATAAATGGTCATATGATTAATATTATTGCCCAAAATCCAAGGTATCGAAGTCACGATGATTCTCACCCAACATGTATCAAAGCAATAAGTATTAACCACACATCAGCATGTCTAGTGTAGTTCTACGTGACATCTCATGTCACCTAACCTAATAATATTTCTCTCACTTATACTCAAAGCAAATTGACAACGGTCTTGACACTCATTCCATCCACATGTCTCTCGAATGTACTCTGAGGCAGACCATTTGTGAATGGATCTGCGAAGTTGTTCTCCGACGCGATTTGTGTCACCTCTATATCTCATCTCTTAACGATTTTTCGTATAAGATGGTATTTTCTTTATATGTGTTTGCTGGCCTTGTGGGCTCTCGGTTCCTTTGAATTTGCAAGTGTTCCGGCATTATCACAATAGACAGTGATTGTGCTGGGCAAATTCGGAACAACGTCCAAGTCCACTAAGAAGTTCTTGAGCCAAACCGCTTCTTTCGCTGCTTCACAAACAGCTACATACTCAACTTCCATGGTGAATTTGCGATGCATTTATGTTTAACACTTCTCCATGATATGACTCATCCTCTCATGCAGAACACACTACCCAAGTTAGATCTTATGGAGTCTAGGTCTGATTGGAAATCCGAGTCCGTGTATCCTACGAGAATTAGACTGTCTGACTGGTAAATCAGCATTCTATCGCGAGTTCTTTTCAGATACTTTAGAATGCATTTAACTGCAGTCCAATAATCTTTCCCGGGGTTACTTTGATATCTTGCCACCATACCCACGACAAAACAGATATCCGGTCTCGTAGTATAACTATTACGTTTTCGTATTAAAAACTTGGTAGAAGACAAATTGACGTTTGCAAAATATAAACATTTACTGATATGTTCTAAGCACAAAATATACGATTGTAATCAAGGAAACAATAAGTTGATAAAGTCGCAACGAACAACTAATCTATACATATATAATAACAAAAACTTATAATATTAATAGAAACAAAACTTTGACACCAAAAGACTATTACTAGATTTGTTATGATATTTAATAAATTACTTATTAATTAATATAATAAATACCAATGACCATAAATAAATGTGATATTTTAATAAAGACTTTAATTTGGAGATATAAAACTTTTAATCTTCTTTTATTATTTTAATTAATTAAAAATATCATGTATATAGATATATACACACATATTTCATTTTCTTAATTTTTCATTCTAATTAAAAAAATTATGGCTAAAAAAATGTGATCTGAATTGGAGCATCATATTTTTATTATAATAATGTATAATTTTACAATTTAAATATTTATGTTTTAGTTGGTAGGAATTTATTTAAAGATGATTGAATAAATTTAATTTGAATGAGTTGTATAATTTATTAATTTATTTTGATGTGATTTAAAATCTAAATTAATTTACTTATATTTATATATGTAAGATTTTTTTATGACTCGATAGCCGACCCAAGTACTCATAACCTACCGTCCATTTGTAGGAACTCTAGAGCAAAACTCGAAAGCATAACATGTTGTCCATTAGCGGGGGACCCATTTCAAGCCAGAGCAAAAATCTATATAAACTGGTACATCTCAGAAATTGATCACGTCTTGTGAGTTTCGAACCTGAAATCTAGCGAGGAGTATACTCCTAAGTCCCAAACCCACATTACTAGATCAATCCCTGGAGGTTATATGTAGGAGTTTTAGTAATATATTATAACAATATGTTAAAAATTGTACAAATTAAATACATTCTTTGTATAGTATGTGTGTGAGCGAGCGCATGTGTATATACAAAAAATAGTAACCAAATTTTGCATATAAAAATAGGTTGCTAAAAAAGGAAACATAAATAAAAAAAATTAATCTGGCTAATACTTAAATTTGAAAAAACCTTTACTATTTTAACTATTTAGTTTATCAAAATTTATAAGAAAAATGCAATTAAACACATTTTAAAATTTGTATGAACTGTTTAGTTATTCATGTCCTTGGCATGAGACATCACAAATTAACATATATCCCTATAAAAGTGTTAATGTGCAATGCCCAATTTATACTTCACCACACCGTCTCATGTCATAGACGGTCTCACACAATATATATATAAACATGTGTACACACATATGTAATTAATATTAAAGTAAATATAACCATTATAATAATTATTGTATAATTTTGGGGTGTAATGATATTTGTTATAATTAGTATGCACATATATAAAAGATGATCGAGTAAGTTGATTTTTGTGTTATACAATATAGACTGAAATGATTAAAAATAAATCTAATGAAACAAAGTGATACTCTCCTACAAAAAAATTTTCCAAATGAGATTCAAATAAAATTCATATACAAATCAAAAAGGAAAAAATAAAGATGGATAAGCGGGCAAGTCGATAACCATATTTACTTTCAATAAATCTCACAACTAATCTAATAAATCTACCACACAAAACTCTGTCTTAGAAATTTAGGCAAATAGTTTTCAAGCTTGGGCAACTACACGTGTCCACAGAACCAAGCGAGAAGATTTAAAAATCTTGATATGCAAGTATGCGACGAAGATCATGATAATAATAAAAAAAACAATCAATAAAATTTATAAGTATTTCAAAATTTATAAATAAACATAATATCTTTCAAATTTGACTTATTTAACAAAATAAACGTTTTCCACATTTCGAGCGCAAAATGTTTTATGTTCTTAAAAGCAAAAATAAAATAAAATAATAATAATAAAATATCAAACATTGAGCATTGCATCAAAAGGAGAAAAATGATAGTAATATATATACCAAAAATTTGAAAATAAAAAAACAACAACACATTGAGTGTATAAAGAAAAAATATATGGAATTATAGATAAACTAATTATTTCTACTTCATTTAACATAGAAAATGAACATATAATTTTCTTAGTTGATATAATTATAACAAAAAAATAACATTATATTTAAATTGTACTCACAACCCGTGCGTTCGCACGGGTGATATACTAGTTGTTTTATAATAATAACTACTACTATTTCCGTAAAAAAAATCTAATACTATAAACATATGAAACTTTACACACATATAACTAATATTATTCGTACTTAACACGTTATATAAGAAAGTATGTCATTGATAAAACATAAAACATTATAAGCTAGAAGTGTTATGCATTTGAAATATACACCTGGAAGCATGATGAAAATTAATAGATGAAAAACATCTTGGTTGGTTGGTTGGCAATATTAATTTAATATTTATCCAGCTATTACATTAAGATATGGTTATTCATTACAATCATAAACTATTTTATTGTTTAATTATACAAAGATAATCCCATACTATACCTCAGACAAAACAAATTCTATTAAAGTTGTGCAGTTACTTTATTTTAACTCATACATATTGGTTCATCTTAATTATACCCTTAAATTTAATGGTAAAAATAATATCTTCACTAAGTGCGTAAATACTATTATTTGCTCACATGTCTTATTCGTCCCCCAAAATGATTTGCACACTCGCAATAAAATACACATAAAAAAGTATGTCTCTTTAAATGTACAAATAATTTTGGAACGGAGGGAGTACCTCCTTCCAATAAACAGATGATAATTTAAATATATATAGTTAACACTTCTTTTCAAATAAGATACTTTGTAGAACACAAATCAACATTTGCAAAATTTTAATATTTATTCAGATATTAACAATGTAAATATGAATTCAACTAATATGTACTCCCGTGAATTTTGCGGACTGAAAAAAAAAATACAATAATATATTAGATTTAGACATATTTTTAGTTGCTTAGACTTTTGTATAAACAAAAATATTTACAATACGCGATATTTTTAAATTTAATCTGTAATTCAAATCTGCAAAAAAGTGAAATAAAAATATTTAATACCTGAAAATTTTATAAGATATTAATGAATCCAAACATTAGTTTTCACGCCAAAAAATATTGCACTTCTATTTACAGATTTTTAACTTATGTGTAAACAACATATGTTGCATGGTCTTCCATCGGAACCAATACACATCATTTGCGATCTTCCTTTTCTTTTGACTTTCGAGACTGTAACATATAATCGCCCTTGTGCAAAATGAACTTGGGAAGGTAAAAACCTACAGTGGAGAGGCTGACTATAACTTTTATTTATCGATATTATGTAACATACAATAGAATGTTTGACGTGAATGATGAACATCTTTTTTCAATATTCGTTCCTGAGATATTTATGTTTCTAGCATGTGATTTTCAAGTTTTGTGAAGATCAATCTCGTGTCGTTGCGCAAATCAGACTTTCGTTTAATATTCCTGAAAAACCACTATCGATACACCTTACTTCAAAATCAAATGATAGTTCAATATTCCTGAATACTTTAGAGAATAATTCATATAGTAATATTTGTTTTACATTAAAGAATAATTTATGTAATATAGAAAGTAAATATAAAAATATCGTCCAAAGTCCTTATATGTTTATTTTGAAGTATTTCATTGCTTGTCATTATTCTAGATCCAAATATTATTCTAAACCAAATGTTGCATAGTTAAACAATGAAAACATAAAACTCAAAAAGTCCATACTTTGCAATATGAAATATAAATATCTCGTTGTTTGTTAAAATTAATAATGATACACCACATCTAGCTCCAAATAAAAGTATTTGATAATTAACATACATTATTATTATACAAATGACATTCCAATAAAATAAAAAATTATAGTTAAACATTATTTTTGTAAATAAATAAAATAATAGTATGAAAACAACTACAAATATATGAATACATAGTTTTTAACATTCAGTAAAATTTAATTGTAAATATTTTAATCATAAAATTTAATTGTAAATATTTCCTAATATAATTGGTCTATATTTATATATTCATAAAAATAGGATGTATTTAGACAAAATATAAATTAAGATTAATTAAAACACGTATTTTATAAAGAGTCAAATTTACCTAATATAAGTAACCTATATTCAATGATACAAAATAATTGATAATAGCATAAAATTAAATTTAAAATTGATATAAATAAGTAAAGTATATAATTAAAATAAATTTATATATTGATTGGTGCATGAATTTACAATTAAATCACATGTTTTAAAAAGAGTCAAATTTTCCTAAAAAACTAAGAGTAACAATGTTAAAAAATTTAAAAAATATTCGAAAATCTAAAAAAAAAAATAGTTTTGTTAATTAGTTGAAAATATCAAAAGTGTAATTTAATTGTATTTATCACATTGAAATTAAATAAGTATTTTATTGTTATTAAGTTGATCATATTAATTTAGTTCTAATAATTTAACTATTCGCCCTTGATTCCAATTTTCCAATTTCCAGACACTATTTCAGACCAAAATCAACATCCAAGGACCAACATGAAACTCCACTTGATCATAAAAACCTTTTCCTACGCATAATTGAAACCAAAAACTCTAAAAAAATTCAAAATATTATTACTTTAATCATGAATATATAATGATAGCATTTTTTCTAAAATTATAAAATCAAATAATAAATATCCACCGGTGATTCATGGAAACTTAAACATAGAAATTATTATTTATAGAATTGTAATATTAGGAAAATACAATATTTAACATATAATAAACCATTCTTCATCTTCACCATATCATTAATCTTCTACTTCATCTTCACATGAAATTAAATCTTCAATATTGTTTTTCACTCCTAAAAAAAAAAATCAGAACAATTCACACAATGATAATGATTTTCATCCAAAAAAAAAATTAATCAAAAAATAAAGAAATGACCTAATTAGAATTCACAATAACAAAATGATTTTTTAAAAGAAATACAGTAAATACCTTGACATGTATAAATTTGCATCCTGCAAAAAAAGAAAACAATTGATTTTGAGAAAAAAACCATTATTATTTTTTTATCGGTAAATGTTAATTGTTAGTTGTTAGATTAGTTCACCAAGTCTCCATACACTCCCAGAAATCTCCAAGCCTACCTTATAACTCCCTCCCAATTCGTTCCCAAAGGGAATCGAACCCAGGTCACTCACTAGAGTGAGGAACCTGGTGGCCAGGTGGGCTAGAGAAAAAAAAAAAAAAAACCATTATTATCCTAAAGAAAAACTAATTTCAAAGAAAGAATCATTAGTAAAAGAGATTAAACAAAAGATGTAGATTAAATTCACATAATAAATCAATAACAAACATAAAATAAACTTTAAATACCTTGACAACTATAGATTTGTACCCTGCAAAAAGAAATATGAAGATTCACACAAAAGATGAATTAATGAAATATACGTAAAAGACTTACGTGAATGATGATCCCAATAAACAATAATAAGCAAAAATTATGAAATATACGAAAGAAACAACACCTTAAAATGTATAGATTCGTATCCCGCAAAAAAAAAAATTTAGACGAAAAAAGAATTAATGAAAAAATATCAATAAACCTGCAACTTTCATAAGCTAATCGAACAATTTTTTTGGGGAAGAAACGAACGAAATTTTATGGTAAGAACTTCGAAACAATAATGAAAGGGGGGGACGATTTTTGGGGATTGTATTGAGATTGATTTTAGTATGAGAGGGAGAGGATATATATAGAGGGTGTAAGCAAATTAATTTTGCACCCAATTAAATAATGACACGTGTACAAATAAATATTAATATCAAAATAAATTTATTATTTTGTTTTGGGAAATTAAATAAATTAATTCTCAAATTAAATAATTAAATTTATTGATATTTAATATACACGTACAAACTTGCCAAAAATACGAGTCTGCAGTAATTAATACGGTTGACTTAGTGTCTAAGGAAAAATCAAATCGTATCTTGCATGAAGAGGGAAAGAAATTAATGAGAATCAACTAAATCTGGAAATTGGCCTATAAAAGCCCATCAAATCGGCATCGGCCAATCAAAAAGCGCCACGTGGCACCATGAAGGAGGAAAGTTTTCATCTCCTCACCCTATAAATAGGATCCTTCATTCATTCATTTTACACACAGATCCAGAGAGGCAGAAGCACAAGGAATTCAGAAGTTCAAGAGCTTTTGAAGATTCAAAGGCGTTCTTCGCGGCTTCAAGGCGTTCTTCGCGCAAGTCTACCACAAACGGCTTCCGATCCGAGATAAAGGTCCAGCACCCCTCCGATCCGGCGTTTCTCCTTGAAGATTCAAGGCGTTCTTCGCGCAAGTCTACCACAAACGGCTTCCGATCCGAGATAAAGGTCCAGCACCCCTCCGATTCGGCGTTTCTCCTTGAAGATTCAAAGGTGTTCTTCGCGGCTTCAAGGCGTTCTTCGCGCAAGTCTACGACAAACGGCCTCCGATCCGAGATAATGGTTCAACACCCCTCCGATCCGACGTTTCTCCTCGAAGATTCAAAGGACGTTCTTCATCAAATATAAAGGCGTTCATCCCCCAAATCCAAAAAATAACGTTTAATCCAAAATAAGGCGTTTCGCCCTTGGATTAACGTTATAAATTCAAAGATCAATCCCAAACGAAGATCAAGGCGAGGATTTCTCCCGAAGAAACATCCAAGTCAAGGTCAATACCGAAGAGAAGAATCAGAGGATCAAATTCAGAGTTAGTCAACCCGCACAAGACTTTCGGTTTAATCCGAATAAATATAAATTGTAATCTTTTTCGTTTTTATTATAATTAATAAATTCGAAATTTGCAGTTACAAATTTGGCACGCCCGGTGGGACTAACTCTACCTCTCATCTCTTCTCTCCTCAAGCAAGTTTAGGATCGTCAGAATGACTCCTCCACGCAAGATTATTTTGCTAAGGACCAAACCCCCAACGGCTCCTAACGCCAATATTATCACAAGAAGCATGTCGAAGAAGTCATTGACACACACCTCTTCAGAAGGAAGCCCCTCATCCGGGATAGTTATGAACAAACCTCCCAACATCGGCGAAGATGAGAAAGTCAACTCTGCATGCTCTACCCCGCGCTCATCATCGGGCTCATCTTCAGACTCAAGCGTAGCGCCAGCCATGATGGCGGATGCCTCAACCATTGATGAAAAGCTTGACAGCCTCATCAAGGCCGTAGCGGGGCTTACAGATCATGTCAAGAATCAAGACATCCAGATCGCTAGTCTGATGAATAGGGTAGATGGCAGCGATGCAAGCCACGTCAAAGGAAAGCAAGTTGAGGAGCACGACGAGAAAACTTCAACTCAACGTCAAGTTGGTGAAACTGGGCTAACTGCCAAAAAGCTGCAGATCTCATCAGATGGAGGGATCCAAGTCGATCAGCTCAAGGAACTCATTCTAGAGACGGTGAAAGGGAAGTTTGATGACACCTCCAAATCAACCTTCAGCTACACCAAGCCTTACACAAAGATGATCGATAGCTTGTGAATGCCAACCGGCTACCAACCTCCTAGTTTCAACAGTTTGACGGCAAAGGAAACCTGAAGCAACATGTAGCTCACTTTGTCGGAACTTGCAACAACACCGGAACCTACGGAGATCATCTAGTCAAAAAATTTGTCCGCTCCTTAAAAGGAAATGCATTCGACTGGTACATCGACTTTGAAGCTAACTCCATCGACAATTGGGATCAAATGGAGTATGAGTTCCTAAATCGGTTCTATAGCACAAGGAGAATTGTTAGCATGATCGAGCTAACCAACACCCGCCAAAAGAAAGATGAGCTCGTGATCGACTATATCAATCGATGGAGGAACTTGAGTCTGAATTGCAAGGATCGACTGTCTGAGACTTCAGCAATCGAGATGTGTATCCAAGGCATGCAATGGGACCTCCGATATATTCTCCAAGGTATCCAACCAAAGACCTTCAAAGATCTGGCTACAAGAGCTCATGACATGGAGCTAAGCATGGCCGCAAGTGGAGTTGAAGAACCACCAAGTCAAAAGTATCGCGACATGATATATGACTAGCCTTCAAGTAAGGAATACATAACGAACCTTCCTCGTGATAGGGGGCAAGACGGGTTGAGTCTGAAAGATCTACGACAAAAATAATATCCTTTCTTAGACTCTGACGTCTCGGGGATATTTGATGACTTGATGGATGCGAAGCTTATCGAGTTGCCCAAGATGAAACGGTCGGAGGAAGCTGGTCGCGCTGATGACCCAAAATACTGTAAGTACCACCGCTTAGTGGGCCACTCAATTGAAGATTGTTTTATCTTCAAAGAAAAAGTCATGCAATTAGTCGAGCAAGGAGACATAGTGCTCGAAGAGACTTTCTGAAGTCCTCCGAAGTCAAATTAAATGCTCCTTGACAAGAGCATAAACTGTCTGTAAAGCTCCTTGACAAGAGCATAAACTGTCTGTGAAGCTCCTTGATACGAGTATAAACTGTCTGTGATGCTCCTTGATACGAGCAAAAACTATCTAAAAACCCATCAAATCAAATATCCTCGACAAGGCAAAATTGTATGAAGCTCTCAAGCTGAAGAACAAATTGACGCCTCTCTCCAAATAAAATAATGCTCCTTGATACGAGCGAAAACTATCAAACAAATTCAAATTAAATCTCCTTGATACGAGAATAAATTGTCTACAAATTTGAAATTAATGCTCCTTGATACGAGCAAAAACTATCAAACAAATTCAAATTAAATCTCCTTGATACGAGTATAAACTGTCTAAAAATTTGAAATTAAACCTCCTTGATACGAGTATAAAGTATCAAACAAAATTCAAATTAAATCTCCTTGACGCACGAGTTTAAACTGTATGTCACTCCTAGCCTACACGAGTATAATCTGTTTATGGCACCCCAAATCAAATCAATTTTTTCTCTTGAACTACGTTATGACTTGATCCTCTTAGACCAAAGAGGTACGTAGGCAGCTTAGACATCTTCTAAGTTCAGTCATGATTCAAAAGTCCAAGAGCAAATGAGGGCGTAAAAGATGTTCGTGCTTCATTCACTCCAAGTCACAAATGACCGTGAACGAAGCACGAGGGGGCATTTGTAAGCAAATTAATTTTGCACCCAATTAAATAATGACACGTGTACAAATAAATATTAATATCAAAATAAATTTATTATTTTGTTTTGGGAATTTAAATAAATTAATTCTCAAATTAAATAATTAAATTTATTGATATTTAATATACACTTACAAACTTGCCAAAAATACGAGTCTGCAGTAATTAATACGGTTGACTTAGTGTCCAAGGAAAAATCAAATCGTATCTTGCATGAAGAAGGAAAGAAATTAATGAGAATCAACTAAATCTGGAAATTGGCCTATAAAAGCCCATCAAATCGGCATCGGCCAATCAAAAAGCGTCACGTGGCACCATGAAGGAGGAAAGTTTTCATCTCCTCACCCTATAAATAGGATCCTTCATTCATTCATTCATTCATTTTACACACAGATCCAGAGAGGCAGAAGCACAAGGAATTCAGAAGTTCAAGAGCTTTTGAAGATTCAAAGGCGTTCTTCGCGGCTTCAAGGCGTTCTTCGCGCAAGTCTACCACAAACGGCTTCCGATCCGAGATAAAGGTCCAGCACCCCTCCGATCCGGCGTTTCTCCTTGAAGATTCAAGGCGTTCTTCGCGCAAGTCTACCACAAATGGCTTCCGATCCGAGATAAAGGTCCAGCACTCCTCCGATCCGGCGTTTCTCCTTGAAGATTCAAAGGTGTTCTTCGCGGCTTCAAGGCGTTCTTCGCGCAAGTTTACGACAAACGGCCTCCGATCCGAGATAATGGTTCAACACCCCTCCGATCCGTCGTTTCTCCTCGAAGATTCAAAGGACGTTCTTCATCAAATTCAAAGGCGTTCATCCCCCAAATCCAAAAAATAACGTTTAATCCAAAATAAAGCGTTTCGCCCTTGGATTAACGTTATAAATTCAAAGATCAATCCCAAACGAAGATCAAGGCGAGAATTTCTCCCGAAGAAACATCCAAGTCAAGGTCAATACCGAAGAGAAGAATCAGAGGATCAAATTCAGAGTTAGTCAACCCGCACAAGACTTTCGGTTTAATCCGAATAAATATAAATTGTAATCTTTTTCGTGTTTATTATAATTAATAAATTCGAAATTTGCAGTTACAGAGGGTATTGTGATAGAATCAACAGTCAAGATTAGATTAGAAATTAAGTTTCAATGGCTGAGAATGGTTTTTAAAGTATATGATTTGGGTGAATGAGAGGAGAGAAATTTCAAAATAGAGAAATGTGGGCTTGCCACATAGGTTTAAAAAAACTTTGTCTATATATAATTATGACTTTTTTTTTGTCAAATGTTATTTTTAGATATGAAATGTGTGATTTTATCTTTAGAGTTAAACTTTTTGCGTTCGATTGTTATTATATCTTCATAGCATTGGAGAAAACTAGACATGCAACTATACAATAAATGTAATTTTAAGTAATACTGTGTTATATTAATTTGAGATTAAATGTGTGAATTAGTTAATATTTTTTAGGGTTAATTTCATATAAATTCACAACCTTTATGCTTAGTATCAATTTAATCACGAACTTTTAGATTTTTGTAAAAAAAACACAACCTTTGACACTGTTGCAATTTAATACACGTTTTTTTATTCCGGCCGACATCCAATGACGTGGCTCGCCTGAGCGCGTATCATCTTGTCATGTAGGATTATATCTATTTATTTTATTTATATTTCAAATCCACATCATAAGTAACACTTACCATTTAAATAATATCTTTCTACTTAAAATTAAAATAGCAACCAAATAAATCTAAAAATCTAAGAACGTAAGAGATTTATTACATATAATTTATGTTGGTTGTTGTTTAATTTATTTGGTTGCCATTTTAATTTTAAGTAAAAATGTGTTATTTAAATTGTAAGTGTTATTTGTGGTGTGGATTTAAAAAATAAATAAAGTAAATATGTGTAATCAGTGGCAAGATGACACACGCTGTGGCAAGCCACGTCATCGGTTACCGGCCTGAAGAAAAAAATGTGTATTAAATTGCAACAATGTCAAAGGTTGTGTTTTTTTTACAAAAATCTAAAAGTTCGTGATTAAATTGATACTAAGCATAAAGGTGGTGAATTTATATGAAATTAACCCTATTTTTTAAATTTTCTATTTATTCATTTTTAGTATTTTTTATTGTTCGTTGAATTATAATTACAATTTAATATTCTATCGAAATTACAAGTTATTTAAAAATATTATTATTTATAATTTAAAATAATAATAACAAATTTTTTTCCAGTTCGCGAAATTCGTGGAATACATACTAGTATAGTATAATAAGATACTCCCTCCATCTTTCAAAAGTATATTTACTTATTTTATTTGTTTATCCACAAAAAATATATTAATTTTATTTATAAAAATCATCACTTTATTTTTTCACTAACAAATAATTATTTTAATCATAAATATATCATACAATATTTTCATAAGCTATAAGCATTATTTTTAATGGGTAGGGGATATATATTTACCATATTTTACACCATCCTAAACGAAAATATATATATTAGTGCTCATATATTTAGTTTGCATTGTTCCCTCGTCAAATCAGGGAAACAATATAATTTTAAACTCGAAAAAGGCCAAAAAAGAAAAAGAAAATGCGGGACAGGAGAAAAAACAAAAAAAGTGGAAATATATAGGAAACCACTTCGCAAGAATCGAGACTTGACTTTTGAAAACATCCCCATTTTCGCTGAAATGCTCCAGTGAAGAAGGATTAACTCCACTAAAGGGATCTCACAATCCGCAAGAAAACTGAGCACAGTACTTCACCATGTCCGGGTATTCCTTCAACCCTTTCTCCTATTTTTTCATGTTCTGAAGATTCATTTTATTTTCTATTTTTACATTGTTATTCAGTAAATTGAAAAAGTAAGTGATAGTTACCATTTTCAGTTGTTGAATCTTGAAGTGGCGTGGGTTTCTTTTAGGGAGATTCCGTCTGTAAAAAGATTCAATTTCTAACTGCTTTATTATTTAAAGTCTCGATCTTTACATGATTACCGTAGAGTGGGTTGGGGTTTTGTTGAATTTAATGATAATAGAGTGTAGTATCCCGTTTGGGGGATGTTGTAAGTTTCAGCTGTAAATGTAGCATATTTTATTGTGTCTTTGTAGACATAGAGTGATCCTTTTGTAATAGGCTGTTATATTAGATAATGGGTGTGTCAAATTGGTCTCTATTCTGGGTTTTGTTTATAGGTTTGACATGATCCAACTCGAATCGGGATTATGTGAGTGAGTTTAAATCTTTATACTTTGATTGTTCTCTAAAAACATCTGCACTTTCATGATGGGCTTGTTGGTTGAGTTAGTTCAAGTTTCGGGTTTATTGACTTGTTATTCAGTTGTCGAAGTGAAAGAAAGAATTGTTGTCTGCCGATAGTGGAATGACAATCTTTTTTCAAGAAACTTAGGAGACGTTTGGTTAACAACTCCTCAATAGTAATAGGAATGAAAATTATTTTCCATCTATGCCCCCATAATAAAAAGGATATGTTGGGGGAAGAATTGTTATAATTGTGACTCTATTGCTAGTGTCATACCCCAATTTTGGAATAGAAGTGGACAACAAATGGTTGTTGGTAGAGGAATGAAGAGTGGTTGAGGAGGATGCTTGTAGGAAGAAAATAGGGTAATCAAAATGAAGTAATGATTACCTTGTTTAGAAGAGGAGATAAAGATTTTGTTCTCATGCACCATCATAATTACACAAATTTTCAATCTCATTCTCATTACCATCGAAGAGTTGCTAACCAAGCGCCCCCTTAGTACTATCTTATCTCAGTTTGAGTTAACGATGCAATTAATACTGAAAGCTTATGGTGTTTCCATAAATTTTCCTAATGATCTGCAACCACATTGCTGAATTTTTCAAGTAAGAGACTGTATCCGTACCTATGAGAATTGATTGGGCAATTCAACTTAATGTACGAGCTTGGGTTTTCATATCAAATTGCCTTTTTCTTTTTTTATTCTTTTGAAGTGGAAGTGATTTTTCATTTTGTTGTGATTCTTGGATTTGGATCTGATGTTGTACAACACTGTCATGTGCAATAGAATTGCACAATAGAAACCCACCGTTCTATATAAACGGTGGGTTCCTATTGTGCAATTCTACTACATAGGACGGTGCTGTACAGGACCAGATCCAAGTCCGTGATTCTTAGGTTACCTGGCTTCTAACAGTTTCTCGATCAACAAAAAAAAAGTACCATAAGTAAAATATTTGGACACCAAGGATGCCTAAACAGCCATTTTTTCTTTATTGTCAAGAATTGGCCAAACGTTTATTGATGTTACTGATATGTTAATATCAAAGGTATAGCTATAAATTTTGTCATCTTGGTTTCCTGCCTTCACCATGGAAGCTGGATATTAAAATTCTAAGTTTTGGCTTAAATATTGCAAAACCTCATTTAACTTTCACTAATATATGTTTTACAACCGATTTAAGCTTTGGAATTCTTCTTTCTATATTGGCAGTAAAGGAAAAAAATTAGCCGACATCCTAAATACGTGGTTGGTATGAATCACTTGTTCATAATTTCTGCATCCTGATTTCATGGGAATTGGGATAACCAAGTATTTCATTCCTTGTGATCTTTATATTTATTGAAGGGCTTATGACTCTTAGCTATTACACTGAAGAGTTAACATTTGTCTAGTTAGATAATGCGACATCAAAACTGTCTGCCTTAATTAATTACATGACATTCTTTGATTGTGAATGTGGGGTGGTCTGTTTTTGCTAAAACTTAAAACAAATTTGGATTGAACTATAATGATTATGATACTTATAATTTATTCTTCATCCTTGTTATAAAATTTGGTTTCTAAGAGTAGGTGGGTAAGTAGTACTAGTAAGTACATAATCAGTGAGCATGGCTTTATCAGAAGACGTCACACTAGTTGGTGCCATTTTTGGGGGTTTTGGACGTTCTTTGCTTTACCAACATCTCAGACCTCAGTTAACGAAGCCTTATAATCCAGTTAAAAGCTTCGAATAGACAACAGTTGAATTTCGTTTAACTCTCTTTCTCTCTCTCTCTCTCTCTCTCTAAAAGGTTCATTCAAGTTCCATAACTTTTTTTATAGGTTATTCTCTGCATTACTTTTGCCTATGCTTGTGCAGTTGACGATTACCATATCACTTTCAAAACATGCAGGACGACATGGTTGGTTGACCACAAAAGGATTGCCTCAAAAATCAGGACTGCATCTGCTGCATATGATCCACGAAGAGTCGAGTGGAAAAGCAACCCCTCGAAAAGTTGCCCTAATTGTGAATTCGTTATTGACAATGCTGATGTATGTTTTTTTGGTTTGTCATGTCGTTTTCACGAATTGAAAATAGTCCTGTAACTTTCAATATTTTGGTCAATCAGACACTGTCATGCCAGCATGCTTCACCTCCTAAAGCTGATTATCGGACCAGAATGTCAAAAATTGAAAGATACATGTTTATTTTCAATTCGAGAAAGTCGACAGGAATGGAACTGAAATAGAGATAACTTACGGGACTAAAATAACTATTTTCATCGTGTATTTCCGTTCTAAATATCGCTTTTCAGGTCGCTCAATCATGGCCAGGATTACCATCGGGTGTAAAATTTGACCCTTCAGACCAAGAGATAGTTCAGCATCTAATTTCCAAATCTGGCGATGAAAATATTAAGCCTCATCCATTCATCGATGAGTTCATTCCAACAGTTGAAGAAGATGATGGCATTTGCTACACCCATCCTCAAAATTTGCCTGGTATTTATATGTTGAGATTTTCATTTCCGATTTTTATTCAGTTCCGATTAATAATTATCGTGATAACTACTCAGGTGTGAAGCAGGATGGAAGTGTATCACACTTTTTTCACAGGGCAATAAAAGCGTACAGTACTGGCACACGAAAGCGTAGAAAGATACACGGGGTTGATTCTGGAGATGTTCGTTGGCATAAAACGGGCCGTACGAAGCCCGTTGTATTGGATGGCGTACAAAAAGGGTGCAAGAAGATTATGGTTCTGTATGTAAGCTCTGTGAGAGGCGGGAAGTCTGAGAAGACTAATTGGGTGATGCATCAATATCACCTGGGGACAGAAGAAGACGAAAAAGAGGGGGAATATGTTCTGTCTAAAATCTTTTATCAGCAGCAACAGCAGCAAACTAAACTAATTGAGAAGATTGAAGAAGATACCTCTGAAAGTGTTCACACGACAACTGTTAAGGTGGACCCTGTCACCCCGAAGTCAGTCGATCCTGAACCCCGTCCTGAAAGGGTATTCTCTAATTATGATCCATTGCTTGATCCTACGATTCCTTCTATTGAGGTAAGCATTTTCTATTTTCTTGCTTATGTGGTTGGAGTAAGAGATGGTCATCAAAGATTGTTGCTTTGAAAAACGTTTTGGGTAAATTATAAAACCCCTTTCGAGGTTTGTCCAATTACGGGAAGAACTTTGTGGTTTTGATTAATTATCAAATGTCGCCCTAAACACCCAAAAAAAAAAAAAGTTGTTTGATTGGTAGAGAAAATGCATAATCATTTCAGTTATTGTGCTTTTCTCATATCTATATAAATAGATCGTTTCGTGATTTTGCATTTTTCGTCAGTCAACCAATTTTTTTTTATCTTTTTAGAGGTATTTGGCAATTATTCAAACTATTGGGGGGGGGGGGGGGGGGGTGGTTTGTACTTTACCAAAACAATTTAGGTTGTTTCGTTTTAGGTGAATGAAACTTTAGAAATGCTTCTCACTCTCACGTGCTCGTGTCTCGTTTCCAAAGCTTGCGATCCAGCATCTGAACGAGGACATCATGGAAGAAGAGTTAGAAGTTCCCTCCGAGCACTCTAATGATCAAATTGATGTCGAGAATGTGGCTGATGATAATAACGACGATGCTGCTGCTGCTGCTGCTGCTGAAGACAATAAATGGTGGGAAGATGAGTTGCTGATGAGTTCACAGCAACTGGCCGAAGGTCTCTCCCTCTGTGACGATCTTCTGCAAAGCCAATCGCCTACCAGAGACGAACAAAGACGCACTAACAAACCTCGTCTAGCTGACTATGCACGCTTAGGACCCGAAAATTTGAAGAGGGATTTGGAGGAGTGCCAAAATTTGCCAGATCGTGCCAACCAAAACTTGCAATCCGATGACCTAGATAAGATTGACCTTGATACCCCTCCCGACTTCCGCTTGAGCCAACTTGCAAGTTCTTTTTCCCCCTTTCGTCTACCTTCTTTTTACAGTTTTCCCTTGGTTCAAATGTGACGTTGTTATGTTGTTGCAGGAATTCGACTCTCAGGATAGTTACATCGCGTGGGGCGGAAGCTGTCAAGGAGGCCGGGTGGTGCTTGAGTAGACCTCACTTCAACATCCATCTTATTATTTTCTCAAGCTTTGAAATGTGTGTGTTTTTTGGGAAGATTTTAGGGGCACCAACTATGCTCTGGCTGTAAAGTATCTCAAATTCGTAATATATTAGTATTATTATTATATAATCATGTTATTATCTGAATTTGCATCCTTCATTAGTATATATATCTAGATTCTGGGATATTTGTCGGAGGTGGGAACACATGTTGAATGGAAGGACAAGTTGCACAGCTGGAGAAGAAAGATGATTCATGAATGTGGAGTGTTGTTAGTCCAGTCATGTAAACATGCAACTTGAAGCGTCATGATATAATTGAGTTGCAGCATATGTATATATTATATATAAGACATGGTGGTCGTGGTCCTTGTTTGAGGTGAGGTGAGGTATGTTAATGTTATGTAAAGGCCAGAGGAAACCCTGGGCCACCATTTGTAGGTCTTTGAATTTCATCACGAGGGTTGCTTTCACTTTTCTTTTTGCATTTTGTTGGTATGATTATTCATTCCTATTTCCTTGTGGGGTAGATATTAAATTCAGATGAATGTGTCACTTTCATATATCATACTATATCCCTATAATTAATTTAATCTATGTTGTTTATTCATGTTTCTTACGTTTGATTTTCTACTCAGAGATCGCCAAAACATGAACAAATCTAATCTAATGAAACATAAGCTATATATCAATTTCTTTATACCTATTAAAATGGTATTAGTTGTGTTTATTGTATAATATTACTATTAAATTAATACATTTTAATTAAATAATTAATATTATTTGAAAATGTAAACAAATTTTATTGATACTTTTGTAAAAGAAAAGGAATTGAACCCGTGAACTATAATATGTGTCCGGTGGATAAACTAAAATTTTCGAATTGTGAATATTGGATAAAGAGATACTATATGTTTGTGTTCTAGCATACATCCTCTGAATTGTGAAAACTCTAAGAAAGAAAAATAAGTTAAAACTTAAAATTAATAAATTGACAAATTCTTGTATAGTAATTGGTTTGTATTTTAAAATGGTATTATCAATTGCTTTTACTGAATTGTATTAATTATTTTAATTGAACGATATTAATTGTTTTCACTGAACAACATTAGTTGTGCACCAATTATTCTATTATATTAATGAGTAATTGAGTAACACATTATAAAAAAATGTCTTTTATGCATCGAGTGTACCATGCAAATTAAGTGCATTTTTTTAATGAAATGCGCAAATGAAAAAAAATAACAAATTTTTATGAAAACAATTAAAATTTTCAATATAAAATATTGATGTATTTAAAAATGTATTTAAATTGTAGGATATATTTATACACAAGTGACTAATGAAATTCATCTCAACCTTTTAAAATAACATTATTCGTGTGGTCATAGACTCATAATCATATTAATGCTAATTTAATATTTTTAGAGAGAGAGAGTGACTAAATTATTGATACGACATTATAAATATAAATAACTGTATAAATGGAGGTAGGATGATTGCCCAACCAGCATGTTCGTTTACCGGTAACAATCGATTAAGATTTGAGTTTCAATATTAAATTAATTTGTCTATAATATTATATATTTATATGGTGATTAGACTATTAAAATACACATTCTAATTATACTATTAAGATACAAACTGTGGGAGTGTTTGATTGTACCAAATCACATGGGTACAAAAATAATATCTAATGATGGTCTACTGAATTATTAAGAAGCATTCACCAAAAAGTCACAAAAATAAAGCCTAAATATATGGCAAATAGCCCAACTTAGTCAAGCATGAATCAACATTGAAATGTGCTAAAGTGACAGAATAATAATGGAATGATGTGAGAAGAGTCTCTTGTATGTGTGTGTCTGGCTTATTTTTCCTATTTTTTGGATCAATTTTAAAACAACACAAACTACAGTTAATTGACACTCTCACCAGTCCATTTAAATGACACTATTGTCCTTTTTTATTTACATATGCATAGTAAATGTAAAAAAAAAAAAAAATAGAGAAACAAATTTTGATCCGATCATTTAATTCTCTTGATTAATGTAAAATGACAATTTACATAATGCTAGTTTTTTAGCAGGAATTTTTTCTTAAATCAAACTTTAGGACGGATCCAGGATTCCGTTCCAAGGGGGGCGAAATGTAAAGAGAGTAAAAAAAAAATTATCCAAGGGGGGCGAAATGTAAAATTTATACGTATTTAAGACATTCATAAAAAAAAATTACACATATAGTAGATAAATTTTGAATCCCAAGGGGGGTGACCGCCTCCCAAATCCGTCCCCTGTACATGAGGTATCCAACTTATAAATATCAATCATATTTCTTTCATATAACCACGACCAAAACATTTCTTTAATTTTTTCGAAACCTTTCTTTCACATCAGGACTCAATATTTGTATTATATACACACAGCCGTTGTAAGGATTACCACCACTAAATATTGAAATTTATTTTTTAAAAAAAAATTTGGAGGGGAGAGATCAAAATATTAACTAGGTCATGAACTAATTATTGGGACACTATTATATATACACACACAGCTGTTATAACTTATCAGGATTATCACCACTAAATATTGAAATTTAATTTTTCTGTGGGGGAGATCAAAATATTAACTAGATCATGAACTTATTAAAGGAACTCTCTGAACTGAAAACATAAGGTTTTGTTGTGTTAAATTGTTAATCATCGTCCACGATATATAACATGAAATATTTGTACATCAATACTCGGTCTGTTTCACAATAAATTTTACACTTTCATTTTTCGTCCAAACGATACTTTTCACACTCCTAAATTAAACTAATTACTTTTTAAAAACTTTCTTAAAAAATGTATCAGACGAATGTGAGATGGAGTGAGTATTTTGTCACTCCCAAAACTTAGTCATCTAGGTAATCGTGTCTCACGATGAAATTATGTAGTAGTGGCAGTAGTGGTAACAACTGATATAACAATTAGGCATATGCATACGAGTATGTAAGTTGATATAATTTTAGAAACGTGTCATCTTGACATGAGCGTCAATTCAAGGACGTTTGTTTAACGAATAAAGCGAGTTTGATTAAATTTTACTTATGAAAATTTTAATTTAAAATCTAAATAATTAAGTAGTAAAATTGAGTAAGCATCTTGTGCACGAAATTCACCGTGCAACTTAAGTAGAGTTTAAAATTTTAGAGTTGTTTTTGTTGAACCATTTGAGTTACCACCAAACAATTTGAATTATCGTAACTGTTTTTCGAGAAAATAATTCTAACTGTTTAAAAATGCACTTGAGATGCATCTGGTGTATATATAATTTCACGGTAAAAAATACATGTGCCATTGACTCTATAATACATGTATGTTGTGAGATTGCATATATAATTTCACGGTAAAAAATACATGTGTCATTGTCTCTATAATACATGTATGTTATGAGATTGATGTCAGGGTCCGCTTGGTTGGGGGAGATGATTATAGGGTAATGGGAATGATTCCATTAGTAGTGCTTGATATTATCAATACATTGAAATAAAATTGAAAATGGGTTATAATTTACCTATCAAATGACTCCTCATTTAATACCCTCTACTTGAATGACTCCTCAATCACTTTAATTCTCATTACCCTATAATCATTACCCCCAACTAAGCGGGCCCTCATTAAAATTCGAACATCAAAATTTATGTGAAATTGTTTTACGGATTTCATTAATTTTGTGAGACGAATATTATTTTTCAAGATTATAAATTATATTGGTCAATGTTTATAAATTGAAATAGATCAAAAAGATTTATTATACTAACTCCGTTTTATAATATGAGATTTATGAGGTGGTCTCCAGCGCACAAAGCCTCCTTGAATCCATATTGTGTGAGTAATGATTGTGTGCATCATATTTTTTAAAATTAGGAGAGACTAGCTGGGATACATGCAAGAATTCGCCTAAATGAAAAATTACATCCACTTCCCACGTCCAAAGTATAAAAAGGGGTAAAACCAAATTGATATTACAAAGAGTTCAATAACATTATCACACATTACAGTATAGTACAATAAAATTTTGAATCCTTTATAATGTGTTTTTTTTTTTTACACTTAGTTAGTGGCCCATGTGTAAGTGCCCTTATATTGAATTCGATTTTAGATATATAAACAAATATGCATAAGATACGTACTGAATTAAGGCTAATTTTTATGTTCAATAATTAAAAATAAATGATATGTTTAATGTTTATATTTAATTTGTTATAATTATAATAATACAAAACAGAAAAAGAAAAGGAGAATCGAACTTGGGGGAGGAAAGTGCACGTGGAGAGGATAAGGGTGGTCATATTGACTTTTCACATTATGTCGGGAGGGTGGGTGTGGCCTTTGGACCTTTCACCATATTTTTTTTGCTTAATTCGCAACCATTAATTATTATTGCCCGACCCGACACAACAATTTATATACTTTGTTACATCTCTCATACATCCTAATTAGTCTCTCAAATCTTGATTATGTGAATTATTTTTAAATAAATACTTGTTAATTAAGTGCAATTATAAATCATTTACACAGACAATTTGCAAGAAGCCTAATAAAAAACGAAGGTTTTGATCCGATGCATACCAAGTTATATGTGATTCTCAGAATAAACAAGTTGGAATTATAACTTATGTTTTCCCCAAATTAGATAGCGTGGATATTGGGTGAGACCGTCTCATAGTGTGAGATGAAATATAAATTGGACATTGATGCATTAACATTTTAAAGTATTATTTATTGGGTATTAATTTTTTAATTCTATACATTTTGTTATGAGAAATAATTAAATGAATTAATTTCACACCCTTTTACAAGTTCAGACTTTTAGATGCGGTGAAATTCTTTTATGGTATCAGAGCCACAAGGCTCACGCCCGGAAAAAGGTCCTGAGTTCGATTATCGTTGAAAGCAGCCCCACTCACATTAAATTGTCCACTCATTGAACTTCCAATGAATGAGGAGGAGTGTTAAGGGAAATAATTAAATTAATTAATTTTACACCATTCTACAATTGAGATAATAATATACTCCCTCCGTCCTGGGAATTTGTTCACACTAGGGTTTGACACATTTTTTAAGAAAAATGAGAGTATGTGAGTGTGGAGTTGAATAAAATAATGATAACTTTATACTTTATTGACTTTTGTTAGAGAGAGTTATTTCCTTTTTTTTTGTGTGAACAAATTCCCTGGACGTCCATATAAGACAAGTGTGAACAAATTTCCGGAATGGAGGGAGTATTTCATAACATTTATTTATACAATTTAATTTATTTGTGTGTGTAAAATATTATAATCTTAGTTTATAAGAGTATTCAGAGTGGTTAAACACCTTTAAAACTAAGCAATGAAAAGGATGGAAATGTGGTGTTTGGTTGTAACATTTGATTCATGCTACAATAACTTCAATTCCCAAAACTGAGGAATCCCTCACTCCTCAAAATTTTCTAAGGTATATCTTTCATTTCTGAGAAAACTATTGTTAGGTTTCTATTTTAATGAATTTTAGCAAATCAAACAAAATCAATGGTTATAATAGTATATTTATTATCAATCAAACAATACAATTTTAAGGAGCATAAATATTTATTTTCTCACTACTATTATTACCATTCCTTTTCACATTTCTCATAGCAAACCAAACATCCTGGAAATAGTGAAATTACTAAATATTATGGTATTATTAAAGAAATTCATATTTTTTTACGGAGAACAAATTTCACAGGATAATTTTTTACATTTAATTATATTTTTAGAAAAAATAAAATTAGAGTCTATAAAAGAATACATTAACCAAATCCGAATATGACAGGAAAAAAAACAAAATTAAAGCAAAGTTTTATATGAAAATGTTGGGTTATACGTGAAATTATATTTTTACTTTGTATAACCTATGTATTAAACATTTATTTATGAGAATAAATCTTTTATCACTGCTGCTTTAAATATGAATGAATGTTAGATATATTTATTGCAAACCGTTCAATATATAATACGTGTTACATTGCAGTTAATGTGGTGATATCAGATCACGGAAGATCACATTAACAATTTCTTGTAAATAAATGTACAATTTCAAGACCTAGGTGGAATTTAACAATCCACCGTGAAAGGTTGAGGCGTAGTTCTCAGATTGGCCTGTCTTGACCAAATTGCACTAGCATATATTGTATGTGCTGAAGAGGACCTACGGAGAGGATAAATTCTTCTGTTCTGAACGGAGAAAAATTAGATCTTAGTGGTTGTTGATTTCTTAATCTTCGTTACTTATATATGATTGTGTGTGGTTAATATTTATTGCTTTGATACATGTTGAGTGAGAATTATTGTGACTTCAATACCTTATGTTTTGAAAAATAATATTAATCATACGACAGTTGCTAAGATTTAATGCGGAGAAACGTGTGCAAGTACGTAGGGATGTTAAACGGGCTGGCCTTAACCCTATAGGGTCAGCCCTACAAAGCTACGGGCCTAAACGGTTTCAGGCCTTATCGGTTCATTTTAATCAGTCCATTAACACTCGAAACCTAACCCTAACCCTAGTGGTCCGCGGGCTAAACAGGCTACTAACGGGCTTCGGGAAAAAAATAAAAAAAATTAATTTTTAATATACAATATAGATTTTTAATTGTAATACGCTACCATTTAAACTAAAAAATTCAAATGTTGTTAAATAATTATTCATAAAGTTCATAATTGATACATTTAATAAAAAAAAGTTAAAATAACTAAACCATATGAAAAACAAGCTATTTAGAACCTATTAAAGGGACTACAGAACACACACAAAATTGTAAAGTAATCAGCACAATTAAAGGGATGCTTACATAATTTAAGCAAAGAAAGTTCTCATAATCTGGCAAAATTAAAGATGAACATTTACTTAAAAAAAATTATTAGAATATAAATAAATGAAGTAATAGTAACAATAGGTAAATAAAAGTAGAAAAAATATATAAAAATAAAAAAGAATCCGGGCTAACGAGCCAGCCCGGTAAATCGGAGGGCTAGCTCGTTTAGCCCGCGGGCTAACCGGTCCGGGCCAAAAAAGTCCGGGTTTTAATCGGTCCATTAGACCCCTCGAACCTAAGCCTGTGCGGTTCAAGGTTAAACGGGTTGGCCCGCTAGCCCGCAGCCCATTTAACAACCCTGCAAGTACGGCTTGTGTGATTTGTCCCCTTGGTGGGCTCAGAAGTTTTATCGTACCAAATCTTGCAAGTGAAAATTAGTTTTTCGGTACGGATAATAATGTTGAGTTGTTTTTACTACAAGACACAATATATTAATTAATTTGGAGCTATTCGGAGACTCAATTAATTAATGGACTAGATAATTTTAAACACGGGAAATAATAACCGGGAGCCCATATTATCGTAATATGAATTAAGATGAATAGTGCAATATTAATTTAATAGTGGTATTAATTAATATTAATGAGCTGAATTATATTGCGGCTCAATATTGAAAATTCAGAAGCCCATTGGAGGTCCAATCTTAATTCTCCTAAATGCCCATCAAGTAGCTCAATTAGTCCAATATTAATAAGGTGATTAAAATAAAAGAAAAATATTATTGCTGATTTTTCCTATTAATTTTTTAAAATATTGATTTAGAGAGAAAAAAGATTTTTTTTTTTTTATTTTCTTGGAAAGATATTATGGAAGATATTTATTTTTGGAATACAAGATTATCTCATAAATTCAAGAAGATCCAAATATTGCATTCTCATCCTATAATTTTCGAAAATTACATAATAATAGGAGGGTGAGATTTTTGTAGAATATTTTATTATAGAGAAAAGAATATATGGTATATACTCAAGATTTTTTTGGAGATCAAGAAAATATTTTTTCCTCCCCTATTCCACCTCAAATTTCGGCCCCCTCTATTATTACAAATAGGTTTACGAGTTCCATGAGTTGGAAAAATTAAGAGCAACATATATTTTTCTTCTTCCTTCGTAATATTAATTGCTCATTAAGCACTTCCCATCGGTGGATGAACAAGACTAAAAGAAATACATGAGAAGGTTTTTACGTTGATAAGATCATCAAAGCTTGTCCCGATATTCTCAAATGCCATAACTTCAAGAGGTACGTAACCAGATAAACTCCTAGATTTTTAGCTATAAGATTTTATGTGAATTAATTCATATGCATGCTGATAAACATGTTGTTGGAATTATTATTTGAATTAATTAGGATTAATTCATGCTAGTAATAATTAATTTTAAATTAGTATTTAAATATCACCCCGAATAGATTCGGGCAACCCGATTTCCCCAACAATTTGTATCAGAGCCTCGGCTTCAGGCTCTGATCTTTAATTTGGAATATAAAATTGTTGAACATTAAATTGAAATTGGATAGTAGAATTGTTTGATCTTTTTTGCAGGTATCCAATTGTCTTGGTTTTTAATGTTTAGTTTTTCATGCGTGTGAATTAATTTATTTTTAACTCAATTCGTTCGGATTTATTTTTCTCGTGAGAAAATCCACGAGTAGATTAATTGTTTTTTATTTGATTTGATCAATGCAATAGACTTGTCTAGATCTAAATTTATTTATTTTTGGTAAATAAATTGTAAGCTGATCGAAACGAAGGTGGAGACGGCGAATTAAAGACAGCGCACCCAGACGGGTGCATGCATGCGTGGACGTCGCATGCAAGCGTAGGGGGCACCGTGTGAGACAGTACGCACCATGCATGGGTGCGCGAGTCGAGGGGTGGTCGGCGCTTGTGCCGGTGGACCCACCTCGTGCCTCGGGCCACGCGAGCACACCACGATGGGCTGCCAACGCCCAGAGCCTCCGGACGTAGGCGTAGGCCACCGGACATTGTCTCGATCCCAAACAGAGGACTTTTTCGAAGAGTTGTTGTTGTTTTAATGGGAGCTTTTCGAGACGAACGATGAAAGCTACAAGAACGATTTCTCGGGATCAAGACATGGAAGCAAATTAAACCATGACAATTGAATTCGAGTGCTCCAATTTGATTTAATTTTTATTTTGATGAATATCTATCACTATGCATTTATTTGATTTGATTAAATATGCAATGCATGAGATTTCGTGATAAAAACCTTACTTTCAAAAATTACTAAGTATGTTTTTTTAATTAATCAATAATTTTATTCCGGATAATAAAATTTGATTAATTTTGACCTCCATAATTTATTTATTTTTAAAGTCTCTTTGGAATACATTTCCACTAATGGATCGGCCAAAAAGATGGATTTCACATGAATAAATTTTGAAAGGATGATTGTGGATTATTACTAGTGGCGGTATTGACCCTCCTAACGAGTGGCTTGCTCAAAGCGAAATAATAACCCTATATTGAATTATGATTATTACTTAGGCATAAGAAATTGATATTAACTTACTCCCCAACGGGGTTCCTATCAATTTTTATGTGGTCAAAGTCGGAGCCGACTATTAATTTTGAATTAAAGGTTTGTAATTGTCCTTGTTTATATCCTGCTTGAATGTGTTTAAATAACGGATCACACTCAACGTTATATATTTAAACTGTTTTGAGATGTCGGGTGATGCATGATTATATTGTTTTAAGGTTTCAATATAATTATTGTGATCAAATTATGTGATAATTTTGTGTTTATCTAGATATTAATACGAATGTATGTTTCATTCTCAATTCATCATGTCGCAACCTTTTAATCCACTGTTTAGTATACTTAAAGATAACAAACTTACCAGAGAAAACTACGTTGATTGGAAACATAACTTAGATATTATCCTTACCGCACAACACCACAAGTGGGTGCTTGATACCCCAAAACCCGATGAGCCAGCCTAAGATACGAGCAAGTCGGTTAAGAAAGAGCATAAAAATTGGATAGACTCTGATGAGATGGCTAGGTGTACCATCTTGGCTTCAATGTCGGATGTGTTGCAACTGTTGGAGTTATACGTGAAAGTATGCTTTTACTTTGTATAACTCGTGTATCAAACACTTGGTTATGAGAATAATTCTTTTATCGCATATGCTTTAGATATGATTGAATGTTGAATATCTATTGCAAACCGTTCAATATATAGTACATGTTACAATGTAGTTAATGTGGTGATACCCGATCACGGAAGACAACATTAACAGTTTACTTGTAACTAAACGTACATTTCACGACCTAGGTGGAATTGAACAATCTGCCGTGAAAGGTCGATGTGTAAGGCTCAGATTGGTCTGTCTTGATCAAGAGATTGCACTAGCACATTTAGTATGTGTTGAAGAGGTCCTACAGCGAGGAGAAATTCTTCTGTTCTGAAAGGTGAAGAATTAGACCTCAGTGGTTGTTGATTTCTTAATCTCCGTCACTTAAATAGGACCGTGTGTGCTTAGTAGTTACTGCTTTGATTCATGTTGGGTGAGAATCATTGTGACTTCGAACTTTGTGTCTTGGGCAGTAATATTAATCATACGACGGTTGCTAAGATTTAATACGGAGAAACGCGTGCGAGTACGGCTCGTGTGATTAGTCCCCTTGGTGGGCTCAGAAGTTTTATTGTACCAAATCTTGCAAGTGAAGAATTAGTTTCTTCGGTACGAATAATAATGTTGAGCTGTCTTTACTCCAAGGTGAAATATATTAATTAATTTAGAGCTATTCAAAAGCTCAATTAATTAATGGACTTGATAATCTTAAACGCGGGAAATAATAACCGGGAGCCCATATTATCGTAATATGGATTAAGATGGATAGTGCAATATTAATTTATTAGTGGTAATAATTAATATTAATGGGCTGAATTATATTGGGGCTCAATATTGAAATTCAGAAGTCCATTAGGAGGTCCAATCTTAATTCTCCTTAAGGCCCCTCAAGTAGCCCATTAAGTAGCCCAATAATGATAAGGTGATTAAAATAAAAAGATAATATTATGCTGATTTTTCTTTATATTTTTCGAAAAAAGCATTATTAAAAGAGAAAAGATTTTGTTGATTTTCTTGGAAAGATATTATGGAAGATATGTATTCTTGGAATACAAGAATATCTCATATATTCAAGAAGATCCAAATCTTGGGATCTCTTATTAATATTTTCGAAAATTATAGTCCAAAATAGGAGAGTGAGATTTTTGTGGAATATTTTATTATGGAGAAAAGAATATATGAGATATATTCAAGATTTCTTAGAGACTAAGAAAAGATTTTCTCCAGGCCCATAAAATATTATAATTTTCGGTCACTTCTCTATAAATAGGGGATGATTATTTCATCCCCAAGTACATAATTCCATGTGTTGGAAAAATCAAGAAGCATAGATATTTTTCTTTTTCCTTAGTTTATTAAATTACTTGAAAGCATCTCCCACCGGTGATCAAGTAAGGCGAAAGGGAAATACTTGAGAAGGTTTTTGGGTTGATAAAGCGAGATCGTGATTGTCCCGTTTATTCAAAGGCCAATTCTACAAGAGGTATGTTAATCGCATATTTAATTGTTTATTCCGCTTAATTAAATATGTGAAATTAATTCAACATGCATGATGATAATTAGTTGTTGGAATTATTATTTGAATTAATTAGGATTAATTCATGATAGTAATAATTGTATTTAAATTCGTATTTAAAATTCATCCCGAATAGATTCCGGGCACCCCTATTTTCCCAACAGCAACACCAACACATGTAGACCGCTTCGGAAATTATGCTCAATTTTAAAGTGATGTTTCAACATCAAAACCGTACCACTAGGCAAATCACCATGCAAAAGATGCTTTCACAAAAAATAATGGAGGGAACGCCCGTGAGGGATCACGTTCTCAAGATGATGGCGCACCTTAACAAGTTGGAAGTACTTGGTGCTGAGTTTGATCTCCCTACTCAGGTCGATTTTATACTCCATTCTCTACCGAAAAGCTTTGAGCAGTTTCAACTGAACTATCAGATGAATGAACGCACAAATATTTTGCCCGAGCTCTTGCAAGCTTTAGTTTCGGCGGAGGCGATAATGGGGCACCAGTCCACTGCTATGGTGCACTAATGGTCCATCTACCTCCTCTGGTCCCAAGGGAGGGAAGAAGAGGAAGAGAACCAAGGGCCGGGCCCAAGCAAACTCAATTGTTGCGAAAGGCAAAGCCAAGGCTAGTGATGAAGGGGATGACAAGAAATTTGCCAAGAGTAAGTGCTTTAATTACAGTGAGAAAAGACATTGGAGGTCTGCCTGTTCCAAGCCTTGGAAGGCGGGAAAGAAAGGTAACTATCATGCTTTAGTCGTTGAAACTTATGTAGCGGTGTATGCTGCCCATCTTTGGGTAGTGGATACGAGAGCCACTTATCACATTTGTTTCACTCTGCAGGGGTTCAAGCTAACCCAGTGACTTAGCGGGAATGAGATCCTCATCACTTTGGGCGATGCTACGAGAGTGGCAGCCGAAGCAGTGGGAGAAGTGCACTTGTCTTTTGAAGACGGGGTTTAAATCTTAAGAGATGTTATTTACATTCCAAACTTTAGAAAGAATTTAATTTCGGTTTCTAAGTTATTTTTTTATGGATATTCAGTCACTTTTAATAAAGTTGTTACTATTTCTCGTAAGAACGAGCATATCTGTCATGGACATTAGTGAAAGTGTGCACATCAATCACAAATTGAATCTAATAACACATTGACTATTTCGAGTAATAAAAGAAAGCATTCTTCAGACATGAACGAAACACTTTTATGGCATCTTAGATTAGGTCATATTAATCTAAAGCGGATACAATAGTTGGTGAAAGATGGATCCTTGGAGTCACTTCAAGTTGAGCCGTTTCCAACTTGTGAATCCTGTTTAGAGGGTAGAATGACCAAGAAGGTATTTGGAGCCAAGGAGAATAGAGTTACAGAAGTGTTAGAACTCGTTCATACTGATGTGTATGGTCCAATGACGATCAAAACAAGAGGGGTGTATGAGTATTTTGTCACTTTCATTGACGATTACTTGAGATATGGATACATCTACCTTATGAAGTATAAGTCTGAAACTTTGGACAAGTTCAAAGAGTTTAAGGCTAAAGTCGAGAAGCATAGGGAAACAAGTATCAAGTTTCTACGATCTAATCGTGGAGGCGAATACCTCAGTGATGAATTGAATTCTTGAACTACCTATCAGAAGAAAGGATTGTATCCCAGCTGACTGCACCGAGAACCCCTCAATAGAACGGTGTTGCAGAATGAAGAAACTGGACTCTTTTAGAAATGGTCTGATCAATGATGAGTTATTTAGATCTACCCAAGTCATTTTGGGGTAATGCCTTGGAAACAGTGGCTTACATTCTAAACTTTGTGCCATCCAAATCGGTTCCTAAAATCCTTCCAGAATTGTGGACCGGGCGAAAGCCCAGTTTGAGACACATGAGAATCTGGGGATGTCTGGTATACGTGCTAAATAAGGAAGCCGGTTAATTGGATCCACGTTCGGAATTAAGGCTGTTTGTAGGATATACCATGGGAACGATAAGGGTGCATGTGCTATAGTTTCAATGATTAAAAGACCTTGATTAGCACACACTTTAAATTCTCAAAGGAAGACTATGTGAACAATAGAAAACCCAGAAGTGAGACTACCTTAGATGAATAGAGAGGGAAAACTCTTATACCAAGTGTACAAGATGATATACCAATCGTCACACCTATACAACCGGAATCCCGTCGTAGTGGGAGGGTTGTCAGACAATCCGAGAGATTCCTTAGAATAGGAGAATCTTCAGATTTGATTCCCGGAGACAACGAATCAGATCCATGAACATACAATATGATAATCCAAGAGAAATATGCGATATCTTGACAAACTGCGATGGAAGCTGAGATGGGTTCAATGGATCATAATCAAGTGTAGAAGCTGATCGAACCACCCAGTAGGGTAGAACCCATTGGATGCAAGTGGGTATACAAGAGAAAAAGAGGACCGGACGGAAGGGTTAAAACCTTTAAAGCTAGGTTAGTGGCAAAAGGATATACTCAGAAAGAAGGGATCGATTATGAGGAAACTTTTTTCGCCTGTAGCTACACTTAAGTCCATTTGTATTCTTTTATTGATCGCTGCGTATTTAGATTTTGAGACCTGGCAAACAGATGTCAAGACAGCTTTCCTGAATGGAAGTCTTGAAGGGAATATCTATATGCGATAACCCGAATGTTTCGTTGCGAAAGGTTAAGAACATCGTATATGCAAGTTAAAGAAGTTAATTTATGGACTTAAACAAACATCACATACTTGAAATCAGTGTTTTGATCAAGTTATAAAGTCTTATGGGTTCGATCAAAATGAGTTCGAAAGTTATTTGTACAAAAGGTGTGATGGAACTGCAGTGGTATTCTTAGTGCTGTACGTAGATGACATTCTGCTCATCGGAAATTATGTAAAGGTGTTGTCAAACGTAAAGGTATGGCTGTCAAATCAGTTTGATATGAAGAACTTAGGGGAAGCCGGTCACATCCTTGGGATCAAAATCACTCGAGATCACAAGAAAAGGATGTTGGGCAATCGTAAGCTTCATAAATAGACTTTTTTTTAAGCGGTTCAGCATGCAATATTCCAAGAAAGGTTTTGTAGCTTTCAGACACGGAATCCATCTATCCAAAGAAATGTGCCCTAAGACCCAAGCGGAGATAGATGACATTAAAGACATTTCGTACGCTTCGGCCGTAGAAAGTCTTATTTATGCAATATTATGTACGAGACCGGATATCTGCTTTGTTGTGGGAATGGTGGCAAGATATCAAAGTAACCCCGGGAAAGACCATTGGACTACAGTTAAGTGAATTATGAGGTATCTGAAAAGAACTCGTGATAGAATGCTAATTTACCAGTCAGACAGTCTAATTCCCGTGGGATACACAGACTCAGATTTCCAATCAGATCTAGACTCCAGAAGATCTACCTCGGGTAGTGTATTCTGCATGGGAGGAGGAGTCATATCATGGAGAAGTGTTAAGTAGAAATGCATCGCAGATTCGACCATGGAAGCCGAGTATGTAGCAACTTGTGAAGCAACGAAGAGGCGGTTTGGCTCAAGAACTTCTTAGTGGACTTGGACGTTGTTCCGAATTTGCCCAGCACAATCACTGTCTATTGTAATAATGTCGGAGCAGTTGCAAATTCAAAGGAACCGGGAGCCCACAAGGTCAGCAAACACATTGAAAGAAAATACCATCTTATACGAGAAATCGTTAAGAGAGGAGATATAGTGGTGGCAAAGATCACATCGGAAGACAACATAGTAGATCCATTCACAAAGGGTCTGCCTCAGAGTACATTCGAGAGACATGTGGATGGAGTGGGTGTCAAGACCGTTGTCAATCTGCTTTGAGTATAAGTGAGAGAAATATTATTAGGTTAGTGTGTTGGGAAAATAGGGGTGCCCGGAATCTATTCGAGATGAAATTTAAATATGAATTTAAATATAATTATTACTAACATAAATTAATCATAATTCATTCAAATAATAATTCCAACAACAAATTTAACATCATGCATGTTGAATTAATTCACATAAAATCTATGGCGGAATAAACAAGAATTTATGTGACTTACGTACCTCTTGTAGAATTGGCCTTTGAATAAACGGGACAATCACGATCACGCTTTATCAACCTAAAAACCTTCTCAAGTATTTTCCTTTCGCCTTACTTGATCACCGGTGGGAGATGCTTTCAAGTAATTTAAATAACTAAGGAAAAAGAAAAATATATATGCTCTTTATTTTTCCAACACATGGAATTATGTACTTGGGGATGAAATAATCATCCCCTATTTATAATATGAGGGGGCCGAAATTTTGAGTGAAATATGGGCTTGAAAAAATCTTTTCGTAGACTCTAAGAAATCTTGAATATATCTCATATATTCTTTTCTCCATAATAAAATATTCCACAAAAATTTCACTCACCTCATAAGCTTACAATTTTCGAAAATAACAAGAAGAGAATCCAAGATTTGGATCTTCTTGAATATATGAGATAATCTTGTATTCCAAGAATACTTATCTTCCATAATATCTTTCCAAGAAAATCAACAAAATCTTTTCTTTCCTTGATTCCTAATTTTCGAAAATAAAGAAGAAAAATCAGCATTTTATTTTCTTTTTATTTTAATCACCTTATCATTATTGGGCTACTTAATGGGCTACTTGAGGGGCCTTTAAGGATAATTAAGATTGGACCTCCTAATGGACTTCTGAATTTCAATATTGAACCCCAATATAATTCAATCCATTAATATTAATTATTACCACTAATAAATTAATATTGCACTATCCATCTTAATCCATATTATGATAATATGAGCTCCTGATTATTAATTTCCGCGTTAAGATTATCAAGTCCATTAATTAATTAAGCTTCTGAATAGCACTAAATTAATTAATATATTTCACCTTGGAGTAAAGACAGCTCAACATTATTATCCGTACCGAAGAAACTGATTCTTCACTTGCAAGATTTGGTACGATAAAACTTCTGAGCCCACCAAGGGGACTAATTACACGAGCCGTACTCGCACGCGTTTCTCCGTATTAAACCTTAGCAACCGTCGTATGATTAATATTACTGCCCAAAGCACAAGGTTCAAAGTCACGATGATTCTCACCCAACATGAATCAAAGCAGTAACCATTAAGCACACACAGTCCTATTTAAGTGACAGAGATTAAGAAATCAACAACCACTGAGGTCTAATTCTTCACACTTCAGAACAGAAGAATTTATCCTCGTTGTAGGTCCTTTTCAACACATACTAAATGTGCTAGTGCAATCTCTTGGTCAAGACAAGCCAATCTGAGATATACACATCGACCTTTCACGGCGGATTGTTCAATTCCACCTGGATCGTGAATTTGTATGTTTAGTTACAAGGAAACCGTTAATGTAATCTTCCGTGATCGGGTATCACCACATTAACTACAATGTAACAAGTACTATATATAATGAACTGGTTGCAATAAATATTCATACAAAGTAAAAGCATACTTTCATGTATAACTCCAACATAGTGTAGGTGACATTATATTTCACGTAGAACTACATTAGACATGTTGATATATACTTAAAAGAAGACTTTGAGTATAAGTGGGAGATTGATGGGGTTATACGTGAAGGTATGTTTTTACTTTGTATAACCTATGTATTAAACACTTATTTATGAGAATAAATCTTTTATCATTGTTGCTTTAAATATGAATGAATGTTATATATATTTATTGCAAACTGTTCAATATATAATACGTGTTACTTTGTAGTTAATGTGGTGATACCAGATCACAGAAGATCACATTAGTTCCTTGTAAATAAATGTACAACTTCACGATCTAAGTGGTATTGAACAATCCACCGTGAAAGATTGAGGTGTAGTTCTCAGATTGGTCTGTCTTGACCAAGATAATCACTATATTAGGATATAAATTGTTAGTTTTGAAGATGTTAAAACCAAATGATGTAATGAGACCAGCTAAACCTGTTAGTCAGCTGATGAAATAGATTAGGACTTAGTTTTGGGGGAACTAGTGGACCAGAAGAGTCAGACCAGAAGAGTCAACCAGAAGATCTCTTCCAGATGAGGTTCCAGAGCAGGAGGCTTTCCAGCCTTCCCCAACTAGACGAGTCCTGAAGACCAAACGAAACTGGTGATTTAAGAAAAGCCTTAGAATCATTTCTTGAATATAGACAACTCTTTAGATCACTAGTCTGATCTGGACCAGATGACATCCTAAGTCCTCTGGTATCTGGTCTTCCACCTCTGCAGACCAGAGAAAATATTTAAGGAAGTCCTTATCATTGGTGATTTAAAACAAATTGAACATCAAGATTGGAAAGTCAGCGAAGATTCAAATCCAAAGGATCCCACCAACCCAACCAATCAATTAGGGAAATTTATTGATTGACTTTCTAATATAGGGGATCTAATTAGATTAGTTCTTCCAATGGCTAACCCTAATTCAACCCTATAAATATGAAGTTCTGGAATTAAGAATATACATGCGCAAGAACCAATTTAAGCACATTCATAAAGCATAAGACATTCCAGTTCTCAAGTGATATTCATACTTTGATCTACTCTCTAAGGAGTTGTATTTGGAAACACATACTCAACCTGTTCATTTGTCTAGATAAGGTTGGTATATTAAGATTAGATCGATAGATCTAAGGTGTAACAAGGAACTGGTACTTGTCAATTCCAGTGAGTAAGAAAGGCCCCATGTCAAAGGGAGTGTGGACGTAGGATTTTATTTCCGAATCACTATACATCTTGTGTTATTTACTTTCAGCACTGCATTTTAATTAGTTTGGCATTCAAAGTTTTAAAAGCATAAAAATATTTTTTTATCAAAAGTTAACTTAGAAGCTTCCGCAATTCATACCAGACGACCTTTCACCAGACGACTCTGATCAGAAGACATCAAGTCTTCTGGTTTTTTCAAAAAGTTTTTAAAATTAAGTTTTGGTGAAAGAAGTCTATTCACCCCCCCCCCCCCTCCAGACTTTTTAACCCTTTAAAACCGTTTCTAGTGGGATCAACACACTAGCATACTTTGTATGTGCTGAAGAGGACCTACAGAGAGGATAAATTCTATCTGAACGAAGAAGAATTAGACCTCAGTGGTTGTTGATTTCTTAATCTCCGCCACTTAAATATGACAGTGTATGATTAATACTTATTGCTTTGATACATGTTGGGTAAGAATTATCGTGACTTTGATACCTTGTGTTTTGGACAATAATATTAATCATACGACAATTGCTAATATTTAATACAAAGAAACATGTGCAAGTACGGCTTGTGTGATTTGTGCCCTTGGTGGGCTCAGAAGTTTTATCGTACCAAATCTTGCAAGTGGAAATTAGTTTTCCGGTACGGATAATAATGTTGAGTTGTCTTTACTCCAAGACACAAGATATTAATTAATTTAGATCTATTCAGAGGCTCAATTAATTAATGGTCTAGATAATCTTAATCACAGAAAATAATAACCGGGAGCCTATTGATTAGGCGTGAAATTGTTATGATTTTTAGATCGTTTTGCCCGTGTTTTGAATGAATCCGATGAGTATTTAGAGTCAATTGAGTACTATTTTCATAAACTGGTGAATTTACCTCTTTGATGCTCATAGATGGGTAGAGGGTGAAAAATAGAGTTCGTAGGACTTTGAATCGACTCAAACGGATGCCCGGATGAGAAGATATTGAAGAAATACGAAAAGTATTAGTTCGTGCAAGGAAAAGTGTCACTTGGCTCAAAAGGAGGAGGTGCTCGAGCACCACCGCTCGAGCAAGAGGGGGTCGGGCGCATTGTTGGCTCTGGAAGAGGAGGTGCTCGACCAGGATAAGGTCGAGTGCCACCGCTCGACCGAGTGAAGCATTCGACCATGTTGAGGTCGAGCATGGTCATTCGACCACATGACGCATTCGACCAGTAAGGGATCGAGCACCACCACTCGACCAATAAGGGATCGAGCGCCCTACATGCACTGGAAAGGAGGTCATTCGACCACAAGGGGGGGCTAGCGCTCGACCATACACCAAATATGCGAGATTTTGGACTTTTTACCCATTTTTGGCCCGTTGCTTATAAATACCCGGTCCCAAGCTCATTTTTTATACATTTTGATCCCGATTCATATTTTTGCATACTTAGAGCTTGGTAGAGAGATTTTGGAGAGTTTCACACTTGTAAACGAGGTTTTGATCTTACGAATTCTTATTTTAGGTACTTCTTTTGATTCTTTTCGTTTAATTCCTTAGTTCTTGAACCTTTGAGACTTCTAAACCCTACTTTATCAGATTTATTGAGATTTTGAGACATTCTTTCGTTTATGCTTTCCAAGTCTTTTGATTATTTAATTATGCAAATATTCATCGTTATTGTGATTATTTTCGTTATTTCTTTTACCATGTTAGGCTAGAACCCTTGCATGCTTGGGGTAGGATGAACTCGTAGAAGTAGGATGTTGGTACATAATTAGGGTAACTCGTGATGTTTAGTGCTAGTTCTCTTAATTAATTGAATTCTCAAAATAAACCCTAGAATTATCTTGGAAGTGAGTATGAAAATTACTAGAGAGAGAACGATCTTATCACTCTTTGATAACGAGTAGGCTTAACGATAGGGTTATAGAAGGAGTTTATAATTTTTCGATTTATCTAGGGAGGACAACCACATCACCTTGGGTAAATAAGGGTCTCATTAATTAAGCATAATCCATATAACTTGTTTAGTGGGTTGTGAAGTAGGTTGATATGACGAAGTATTAGAGTTAATTCTTGAACTTTTAGTCTTTCAATCTGGTGCTAGATTAGGGAAGTTGATTGCCCAGTTTTAGTACACTTAAGATTAATACTTGCACATCACGGTTATTTTAAATATCGTACTAGCTCCGTAAGTATATGTAGGGATTCCCATCTTGAGCATCACCATCTCGTATTTGATTAAACCCTTAGTTATTTGTTTGATTTCATAATTCACATTGTTAAAAGTAGACTTTAGAGTAGCTTATTTCCATTCTTAAACCGAATATCTATTCATATTAACTACGACGCGTAGATCTCCAGGGTTCTATTCGTATACACACCTTCCCTTGGGTTCGATACTATTTGGTCCCTATACTTGTACATACTACAGTGATCTCATACTCTTGTGAGGTAACTACTAGTATAGCTAGTATTCTGCGTTCAAGTCAATGGCGTCGTTGCCGGGGATGGCGATGTATGTCCATTGAGTAGGACTTGGAGATAGTTTAGTAGTTAGTAGTGAATGCTTTTATTTTTTGTTTTATTAATAGACATCAGGCAGTTGCGTTTTGATACTTCTTTTGATGTTTCAGGTATATGAAAACACGTTCACAAGGAGAATCGAGCGAAGACTGAACAAAGTTAGACCCTGAGACAATCGCCAGAAGAAACAAAGCCTTAAATAGAAGGATGAACACTGTCGGTGGTGTGAACGACAACATGGACTTAGGGAATGAGTTGGATGCAGTTGCAGCTAAGTACAATCAGGTAGTGGAACGAGTTGAGGGAACTAGAGGAAATGACAGTCAGAATCAAGTTCCTTCAGGGGAAAGCCAGAGCCAAAACCCGGTCCCACAGCATCAAAACAACCCAGCTCAAAACCAAGTCCAAAATCCTCTAAACAACCCTGTTTACCCACAAAACAACCCACCTTATCCTTACCAATACCCACCATATCCATACCCACCATACTACCCTCCACACCCTACTTATAACCAACTTCCTATTCCGCAAGTACCTCTACCACCAGTTTATCCTCAACACGTTCCTCAGAACGCTGATCCTGGTATGGCAATTCGAGGAAGGTTTGCGGCACAACATCAACAGTATTATGATGGTGTAGCATTGCCACCAGTGGAGGCAAACAACTTTTCCATCTCCCCAGGGATCCTGAAGATGCTAGTCGAGAACCAATTTAAGGGGGAGGTCGGAAAGGATAATCCTCATACTCACTTGAGGAATTTTCTGATGATTGCCTCAACTTTCAACCATAATGGCATGTCTGAAGATGCCAAGAGGCTCAGGTTACTCCAGTTCTCGTTAACTGGAATCGCGAAGGAATGGTACGATAATACGCTCCCACGGGGAGGTGTAACCACATGGGCCGAGCTCGAGCGTCTGTTCCTCAAACGATTCTACCCTCCATCGAGAACAATCAAAGCAAGGTTAGAGATCTCATCTTTCAAGCAGAAGCCAGGAGAGGACTTACGTCAGGCTTGGGAAAGATACTATAATATGCTCATTGAGTGTCTGCAGCATGGGTACAATAAAGGTGACATCATGGCTTATTTCTACTGTCGAGCCAGCAAGGCAGGTCAACACCACCTTGATGCATGTGCTAGTGGAGCATTCCTGAATTGTGGTGCAGCTCGGTGTTGAGAGATTATTGATAACATTGTCAAGAATGCGGGACAATGGAATAAAGCACAAGAATTTCAGCGAGCTTATCAGATGGATGAGAGTGAAGGTACTAGAAAGCTGTTGATGGAGAAGATAAGTAACTTGGAGGTCGGCCAGACTTTGAGTGGTCAGAATAATGTGATGAGTGAGAAAGTGGACCAACCAGTAAGCCAGCAAGAGGAGACCAACTATATGGGGAGGTCTAATTACAACCAAGGCGGATACCAACAAGGTGGCAACCAGCAGGAAAGACCTCTCTACGGTCAACCGTTTGTACCACCAGGTCCACAACCTCCTCAAAATTATTGGAGAAACAACCAAGGTTACCAAGGAGGCCAGCAGCCTCCTCAGAACCAATGGAGGAAGAACGAGAATTTCTCGTATGCCAATCCTAAGGCAGGAATCACTGTACCTCCCGGAGTTGATCCAGGTTCAAAACCCCCAGGTGGAGAAGACACCCTCCACCGAAGAGATATTACGAGCTATTCTCCAGAAGGTAGAAGAAGGTATTAAGAGGTTGTCTTCCTTGGAGTATGATGTTAAAGAGTTGAATAAGAAGAGTGATCAGAGAGATCAAGAACTTCAAAGGAGAGACATGGATCTTAATAGAGCTCAACAAGAGAACAATAGACGGTTCACTTCTATAGAGTACCAGATTAGCCAGATTGTAAAGTCGCAAACGAGAGAGCCGGGTAAATATCCATCTATGCCCGAGATAAACCCGAAAGAGCAATTGAAGGCAATCGAGTTGAGAAGTGGGACTATATATGATGGACCTCAAATGCCTACTGATCTTGAGGAGATACATAAGGAAATTGAGATGGAGGGACAAGAACATAAGAAAGATGGAGGTGAGACAGTTGAGGTGGAAGTTGAGAAGGAGGATGAGGTAGAAAATGCTCAGAAAGGTAAAGACAAAGAGGAAGAGGTTGAGGAGATTGAGAGAGTTCCAAAGTGGAAAAAGGCAAGAGAAGCAAAGAAGAATGTGAAAGAGACCGAGCGAGATGAATGAGGGGTGCCCAAATCTGTGATACCGATCCCATACCCGCAGTGATTTATGAAGAAGAAATTAGATGAAAAATTCGCTAAGTTTCTTGATGTCTTTAAGAAATTGCATATTAACATTCCTTTTTATGATGCTTTGGAACAGATGCCTAATTATGCCAAGTTCCTGAAGGACTTGATAGCTAAGAGACGGAGAGTAGATGGGTCCGAGCTTGTGCATTTGAACCATGAGGTGAGTGCCATGGTGCACAAGGCGCTTTCTCCCAAGTTGAAGGATCCTGAAAGCTTTACGATCTTATGCGAAATCGGGAACGGGATCAAGAAGGGAGTCTTATGTGATCTAGGGGCTAGCATTAATTTGATGCCTCTCTCGTTGTTCAAGAAGTTGGATGGAGGTGAACTTCAGCCTACGATGATGACTCTCCAGCTTGCCGATAGGTCTATCACTATACCTCAAGGAGTGGTGGAGGATGTTCTAGTGACGGTGGCGGATCATGTTTTTTCCACCGACTTCGTGGTCCTCGACATGGAGGAAGATGAGCATGTACCCCTGATTTTGGGAAGACCATTCTTGGCTACTGCCGGGATGGTGCTAGATGTGGTCAATGGAAAGATCACGGTGAAAGTCGATGATCAAGAAGTGAAGATAGCGATCTACGAGGCGATGAAATATCCAATGGGAGATGAGAGCTGTCACTTCATTGATATCTTGGACACTTGTGTTGAAGACACACTCATTGACACTTGCTCTTTCTATATTCATAATTATGATTATCCTATTCTCGATGAACTAACATATGATCTTTATGACCTTGATTATTTTGACAGCTTGAGAGAGAACGAGGACGTAAAGTTCATTGATGTGATGAAAGTCGAGGATGAGGAAGAGTTAGATGTGGAGGAGTCCACTTTTGAGAAGATGTTCGATAAGGCGCCACCATTGGAGGCGAAGAAGGAGTTGAAACCACTCCCGGATCACCTCAAGTACGCTTACTTAGATGAGAGTGAGAAGTATCCGGTAATTGTATATGCTCTTCTATCTGATGATCAATTAGAGAGACTACTAGTGGTGCTTCTTAAGCACAAATCTGCCATAGGTTGGTCAATCACGGATATTAAGGGTATTAGTCATTCCATTTGCATGCATAGGATTAGATTGGAGGTAGGTACAAAGGCCATAGTGCAAAATCAGCGTAGAGTAAATCCGGTGATACAAGAGGTAATTCATAAGGAGGTGTTGAAGTTGTTAGATAGTGATATGACCTTTGCTATTTCTGATAGTCCATGGGTGAGTCTGTTACAAGTAGTTGCTAAGAAAGGTGGTACCACGGTAATTAAAATTGAATCTAATGAATTGGTAGCCACTATATTAGTGACGGAATGGCGTGTTTATGTTGATTATAGAGAGTTGAACAAGGCAACGTGCAAGGATCACTTTCCTTTGTCGTTCCTTGATCAAATGATTGATAAATTAGGTGGTTTTGAGTATTATTGTTTCCTAGACGGGTATTCGGGATATAATCAGATTATGATAGCGCCCGAGGATCAGGAGAAAACCACCTTCACCTGTTACTATGGTAGTTTTTCCTTTAGGAGAATGTCGTTTGGGTTGTGTAATGCACCCGCCACCTTTCAAAGGTATATGATGGCTATTTTACATGGCTTGATTGAGAAGATTATGGAGGTTTTCATGGACGACTTCTCCATTTACAGGGAGTCATTTGATAAGTGTCTAACCAATCTTGAACTTGTGTTGAGCAGGTGTGAAGAGACAGACTTGGTGCTTAATTGGGAGAAGTGTCACTTTATGGTGAAAGAGGGTATTGTTCTTGGACATCACGTGTCCTCGAAAGGTATACAGGTTGACAAGGCGAAAGTGATAGCTATTGAGAAGCTTCCTCCACCTTCGACCGAGAAGGGGATTCGGTCATTTCTTGGCCATGCGGGGTTTTATAGACGCTTTATAAAAGACTTTTCACAAATTGCTAAACCCATTTCGCGGCTTCTTGAAAAAGAAGTCGCCTTTGTGTTTACTAATGAGTGTTTAGTGGCGTGTAACAGGTTGAAAGAAGCGTTGGTGAATGCCCTCATTTTCATCACTCCGGATTGGTCGAGTCCTTTTGTGCTCATGTGTGATGCTAGTGATTATGCTATGGGGTTTACTTTGGGGCAAATAAGAGACAAGCGGTTTCACGCTATTTATTATGCCTCGAAGATGCTGAATTCTGCTCAAGTGAACTACACTACTACCAAAAAGGAGCTGTTGGCGGTCGTGTATGCTTTTGATAAATTTTGACCCTACCTAGTAGGGACGAAAACAATCATATATACGGATCACGCAGCGATTCAGTATCTCATGAGTAAGAAGGATGCAAAGCCCCGTCTCATTCGTTGGATATTGTAACTCCAGGAATTTGATGTTGAGATTCGAGATAAGAAGGGGAGTGAGAATGTGATAGCCGATCACCTCTCGAGGATGGATCTTACCAAGGAGAATACGGTAGAGGGGCGAGATTATGCTAATTATTTAGCAAGTGAAGAGCTGCCGGCGGACATGGATACGTTGCACCGAAAGGCGTTCTTGAAGAAGGTTCGGGAATTTATTTGGGATGACCCATACTTGTTCAAAAGAGGGATATATCTTGTGCTTAGAAGGTGTGTGCCCGAGGAGAAGTGGAGTGATATCATAAGGCATTGTCACGCCTTACCATGTGGAGGACATTTGGGTGGAGAGAAGACCGGTAGGAAGGTACTTCAAGCCGGTTTCTATTGGCCTACTATTTTGAAAGATTGCATGGAATGGGTGATGAGATGTGACAAGTGCCAACGTTTCAACTCTATTACTAAGAGGGACGAGATGTCGTTGCACGTGTTTATGGAATTAGAGGTATTTGACGTATGGGGGATTGATTTCATGGGTCAGTTTCCTCCTAGTAACGGATTCTTGTACATCCTCGTATGTGTTGATTACATCTTGAAGTGAATTGAGGCTGTCCCTACTCGAGTGAACGACTCCCGCATTGTGATTGATTTGTTGAGGAATAACATGTTCTCTAGATATGGAGTCCCGAGAGCTTTGATTAGTGATGGGAGAGTCACTTTGTGAACAAGTTGATGGAGAAGCTGCTGTCAAAATATGAGGTTAGTCATCGTGTCTCTACTGCTTATCATCCTCAATCTAATGGTCTCGCAGAGGTGTCAAATTATCAAATTAAGGAGATCCTTGAGAAGACGGTGAGTGTTAGTAGGAAGGATTGAGCTTTGAAGCTTGATGATGCATTATGGGCGTATATGACAGCTTTTAAGAACCCTCTTGGTATGTCTCCGTACCAACTCATTTTTGGGAAGGCGTGTCACTTGCCAGTTGAGCTTGAGCACAAGGCATATTGGGCAATCAAGAAGTTGAATTTTGATAGTGCTATGGTGGGTGAGAAAAGACTACTTCAATTGCATGAGTTGGAGGAGTTTCGAGATAGTGCATATGAGAGTGCTCGAATTTTCAAGGAAAAGACTAAAAGATGGCACGATGCACGTTTGAGGAAGAAGGAGTTCCAAGTTGGTGATTGAGTCATAGTGTTCAACTCTAGGATGAAGTTATTTGGTGGAAAGCTCAAGTCCAAGTGGAATGGTCCTTATGCGGTGAGAAAGGCCTACAAGAGTGGATTCCTTGAAGTAGAGAAAGAGGATGGGAATGTGTTCATGGTGAATGGGCATCGAGTGAAGAAATTCTACGACTTCTCTTATGAGAAAAAAGGAGGTAACTTAGAGTCTCAAGTCCCGTGAGCTCCTTCGGGCTCAGTCCGGCATTAGGACCTTAAAAATAGAGCTGAGTGGGAGGTAACCCATTTTTATTTGCTTTTGTGTGTTTTTATTTTCGTGTTTGTCGTTGTGTGAATCGTAAGTCTTAACCTCGTTTTTGAGATTTTTGTGTAGGCTTGGCTCATGGTGCTAGAGTTTCCATAGTAGAGCTTAACGTGAAGCAAATCTTGAAGAGGAAGTATGCCTAGTAGAAAAGCAACCGGAATTTGGAGAATGAGGTAACCCTGAACCCCAAACATAGACCGCTTGATGAAGTCGAAGTTTGGGGGTGGAGTTTTTTTTGCTTTTGATCTTGTGCATTAGTAGTGGTTGAGGTTCTTTATTAATTAAGTACACGTGCTCGTTCGTACTCGTCTTTTAAACTTTTTATTGCATAGCAAGAAAAAAGTTTGGGGGTGTGTATTCGTACTTCAGGTGTTGTGCACGAAATTCGTATGAAAAATTGGTCAAATTTTTTGAAAATATTGATGCATGAAGTGGGTTTGTATGGACTTGAGTGTGAGTATATTAGTGTGTGTTGATTTGGCTTGGTGAATTGCACGTTGGGAAGAGACCCCAACTCCTCGGTCGAATGAGCGATTTGTCTTAAATCGAGGAGTTCTCAGGTTAACATCTTTTTGAAGTGATTGAGTGAAGTTTCGGGCGAGTTTCATGGAAAATTTCGAGTTTTGGGCATTTTTTGGAGTTTCTGTAAGCTTGGCCGCTTGACGGGGACAAGGTCAAGCACCCCTGCTCGACCAAGTCCATTGGTCGAGCGCCTAAACTTACAGAACATTTTGGCCGCTCGACCTCCAGCGCTCGAGCGCTACCGCTCAACCGGTAGAACTGCTCGACCAAGTGAGGTCGAGCGCTACCGCTCGACCAAGTGAAGCGGTCGAGCGCGTCGACCTCCAGAATGCCCTAATCGAAATCCCTCCTATAAATACCCCTCCCCACATTCTTCATGCATAAAACACACACTGGGAGGGGTGAATTGGCTGAGAAATTTGATCCTTCTCATCCCTTGCCCTCATTTCTTCCATTTTTCACCCGAAATCACCATTTCTCCATCCTAAGGTATGTAATTTCTAACTCTCTTCTACCTTTTCTTAGTCTTAACTTTGATTAGGCATGATTTGAGATATATGAAGTAGGGTTCGTATGTGTTCTTGATAGGAATTGGAGATTTGCATATTGCCCATTGATTCTTGATTCTTTGTTGATAATTGATGCCTATATGCTATGGGTTTACTAGTTTTGCTTTCAATTTTGAGATTGCATGAGTAGAATTAGTGAATTTCTAGAGTGAGAAAGGATGAATGTTAGGAAACGATGTGGGTATTGCTTGTTGAGTTAATGAGTGTGTGAATTGGAATGAATAGTGAGTAGAAGCTTATGAATTTAGCATTGAGCATGTAAATTGCAAATTCTTGTGATGTTACTTCATGATAGACTTAGTTTTGGGATTTATTGATGAATGTGGGGATTGTTGAGTGAACTTGTGTTGAGATAAGAATGTTACTTTTGTATTGTTGTTACCCATTTAGAATTTTGGTGCCCATTTGATTGATATGAGTTAGATGAGTATGCTTTGAGATAGGAATTGTACTTCTATGTGAGCTTGTGTGCACAAAGAATATGAATATGAGATTGATTGACTAGTTGAGTTGATTTATAGTGTTCATGACGTTCTTGAGTAGTAGATGGTCTCTAATTGTGTGAGCATTGGTGTGAGACAGATTTAATGGCTCCCCCGAAGAAAAATGAGGATCGTATGGTCATAGGTGATAAGCTTGAGGAGTTGACAGTTGAGCTCACTAGAAAGGGATTAATGCCCTCGAGGTGGGAAAACTTGAATTACAAGGAGAGTTGGTGTTTCATAGCATATAGATGGAACCTTGTAGCCGGAAAAGTGGAGAAGACCAGACGACCTTGTGTCGAGTTTATGAGGGACATAGGCATAGAGGAAGAGATTAAGAGGATCTTCACTAGGAACAGGATGGAGAATTTCTATGAGTTACTACTCATTATGGACACGAATGCCGATTTGGTGGAGCAGTTCTTGGCCACTGTGGAGAAGAGGGATGAGAATTCGTTCAGGTTCAGCATCAGAGACGAGTGGCACAATTGTGTTGTGGGTGCCATCAACGAAGCTTTTATGCTCCCAACTTTGAGTAGGCCGAACCAACAGTCTAAGTCGTTCAAAGCCAATAAATTTTTGAAGGAGATTACCGGCGGAATGGCGGGAGACTATAGGGGGCAACATGCACGAGCCTCCGCTATCAGGAACCCGGTGTTGAGGTACTTGGAGGGGATCTTAGGGAACACCATTTTCTCCCGATCTGAGACGGGAACAGTGAATGCTAAACTACTCTATGGAATGTGGTGTTTGCTATATGTTAAGGAGCACGACTTTGGAAGAGATTTCCTAGAGCACCACTTGGAGGTCCCTTTCAAACTAGGAGCAAAAAAGTAAAAAAAAAAATTGAGGAGGGGGTCTCATCTCTGTCTTTGTGAAGAGTGTTGGGTATGTACCGGTCTCGGCGCCTTGCATAGGAAAGGACTTAGAGTTCGATCAGCTATGCAATACCCTGAAGTTCGAGAAATGGATGAACTCCTATTGTATAAGGTTCAAGGAGGATGATTTGTTCCCTCTTCCCAATGAGCGTTTAGTAACTTTGAAGGGAAAGAAGAAGGAGAATATTGGGATAAACGGGGACAAGCACTTGGAGCTGGGAAAGAAGTTTGCTAAGACAGTGGATGATAACGGTTTGCAAGATGTAAGGCCGATCAAGAGGACTAGAGAAGAGGGTACGAGTGGTGCCAGTTCGAGTGGGGCCCAGCAGAAGAAGAAGAGGAAGAGTATGGGAGAGGAGTTGATGAAGAAGGAGGAGAGGAAGCGGAGCAAGGACCGCAGGAGATGGAGGTTGAGTCGCCAGCAGCGCAATCTCCCGAGCCATGGTACCCGTCTCACTTGGAGTGGATGGGAATGGAGCATCAGATTTAGACCCTCCAAACGGATATGACTTACCTCCGTGAAGCTCAAGATAGGATGGACGTGAGATCAGCTCGGATGGAGGACCAGTTCTCCGACATACATAGATGGATGAAGACGTTGTTTGTCTCCCACATTGGAGCCGATCATCCAAACTACCGACCTCAACCACCTCCGGATGCTTGATCATGGGGATTCCCCCTAGTGTCTTTCTCTTTTCTTTTCTTTCCTTTTCTTTTCTTTTCTTTTGATTGTGAGACTATTTTGTTTGATGTTGGTGCTGCTTGAATTTGGGTCTGTAACTGAATTTTTACCTTCTGGGTTGTGATTGTGGTTGAACTGATTGAGCTACTTGATATAGTTCATGCTTGTTGACTCTTCCTACTTATTGATTGTTTACTTTGAGTGTGATTTGATGAGTTGGTGTGTTGTAAGGTTGAGTTAGGAAGTTTATTGTGTGAGTATAGTGGTGAGAGTTGATTTGAGAGGGAACTCGCATGCTTGCGAACTTCTCTTTTGAGTACTTGTATGATGAGAGTGAGAATTCACTAGGACTAGCATGGATGTGAAAGCTGTGAGATTTGAGCCTTTGTGAGATTAAAATGCATAAATTGATCTATTCGTATGTGAGTGGATCGTTACCTTAGAAGATGCTAGAACTTGTGTGTGCTATCACTTCTTGATTGTGTCTAGGTTGAAGTGCCGAAAGTGATATTATGCCATATAGTTACCCCACCTGTCCAAAGAGCCTATGTTACAACCTTGATAAAATCCTTTTTTATTTGGCATGGATTCTAAAGTATGGTCGAAGTTGAGAGTGCTTACAAGCCTATGGCTGCTGATATGTGTGACTGATTGATTGAGTGAGTCCCTTAATATTGATATACACTTGTGAGGGAGTGAAACACATCGTTAAGTGCACATCCATGTTTAATTTTAGTGTTTCTTATTATTATTGCATGAGTAAGATGAAGGGGGTGAGTTTGTGTATGAGTGATCGATCTTTGAAACTTGAGCTCGATTACTTGCATGATTTTGTTCTTTAATTCATTCCTAACAATTTCACTTGACTTATTATTTTATTGCTTGAGGACAAGCAATATGGTAAGTTTGGTGGGGTTGATTAGGCGTGAAATTGTTATGATTTTAGCTCGTTTTGCCTGTATTTTGAATGAATCCGATGAGTATTTAGAGTCAATTGAGTACTATTTTCATAAACTGGTGAATTTGCCTCTTTGATGCTCATAGATGGATAGAGAGTGAAAAATGGAGTTCGTAGGACTTTGAATCGACTCAAATGGATGCCCAGATGAGAAGATATTGAAAAAATACGAAAAGTATTAGTTCGTGCAAGGAAAAGTGTCACTTGACTCAAAAGGAGGAGGTGCTCGAGCACCACCGCTCGAGCAAGAGGGGGTCGATCGCATTGTTGTCTCTGGAAGAGGAGGCGCTCGACCAGGATAAGGTCGAGCGCCACCGCTCGACCGAGTGAAGCATTCGACCATGTTGAGGTCGAGCATGGCGCATTCGACCACATGGCGCATTCGACCAGTAACCGCTCGACCAATAAGTGGTCGAGCGCCTTACACGCATTGGAAAGGAGGTCATTCGACCACCGGGGGGGGTCGAGCACTAGCGCTCGACCATACCCCAAATATGCGAGATTTCGGCCTTTTCACCCGTTTTCGGCCCTTTGCTTATAAATACCCGGTCTCAAGCTCATTTTTTGGATACCTTTTGATCCCGATTCATATTTTTGCATACTTAGAGCTTGGTAGAAAGATTTTGGAGAGTTTCACACTTGTAAACGAGGTTTTGATCTTACGAATTCTTAGTTTAGATACTTCTTTTGATTCTTTTTGTTTAATTCTTTCGTTCTTGAACCTTTGAGACTTCTAAACCCTACTTTATCAGATTTATTGAGATTTTGAGATATTCTTTCGTTTATGCTTTCCAAGTCTTTTGATTATTTAACTATGCAAATGTTCATCGTTATTGTGATTGTTTTCGTTATTTCTTTTACCATGTTAGGCTAGAACTCTTGCATGCCTGGGGTAGGATGAACTCGTAGAAGTAGGATGTTGGTACATAATTAGGGTAACTCGTGATGTTTAGTGCCAGTTCTCTTAATTAATTGAATTCTTAAAATAAACCCTAGAATTATCTTGGAAGTGAGTACGAAAATTATTAGAGAGAGGACGATTTTATCACTGTTTGATAACGAGTAGGCTTAACGATAGGGTTATAGAAGGGGTTTATAATTTTTTGGTTTATCTAGGGAGGACGACCGCATCACCTTGGATAAATAAGAGTCTCATTAATTAAGCATAATCCATATAACTTGTTTAGTGGGTTGTGAAGTAGGTTGATATGACGAAGTATTAGGGTTAATTCTTGAGCTTTTAGTCTTACAATTGGTGCTAGATTAGGGAAGTTGATTGCCTAGTTTTAGTACACTTAGGATTAATACTTGCACATCACTGTTGTTTTTATTATCGTACTAGCTCTGTTAGTATACGTAGGGATTCCTATCCTAAGTATCACCATCTCGTATTTGATTAAACCCTTAGTTATTTGTTTGATTTCATAATTCGCATTGTTAGAAGTAGACTTTAGAGTAGCTTAATTCCATTCTTAAGTCGAATATCCATTCATATTAACTACGATGCATAGATCTCCAAGGCTCTATTCGCATACACACCTTCCCTTGGGTTCGATACTACTTGGTCCCTATACTTGCACATACTACAATGATCCCATACTCTTGTGGGGTAACTACTAGTATAGCTAGTATTTTGCGTTCAAGTCACCTATATTATCGTAATATAGTGCAATATTAATTTAATAGCGGTATTAATTAATATTAATGAGCTGAATTATATTGTGACACCCAATCCTGTCGGGCCAGGGGGTGGGGGCCCTGGGGGCGAGGGCTTCGCCCTTTGCTACAATGAATTATATTGTGACTCAATATTGAAAATTCAGAAGCCCATTGGAGGTACAATTTTAATTCTCCTAAAGGCCCCTCAAGTAGCCCAATAATTAGCCCAATAATAATAAGGTGATTAAAATAAAAGAAAAATATTATTGCTGATTTTCCTATTAATTTTCGAAAATATTGATTTAGAGAGAAAAAATTTTGTTGATTTTGTTGAAAAGATATTTTGGAAGATATGTATTCTTGGAATACAAGATTATCTCATAAATTCAAGAAGATCCAAATCTTGTATTCTAATCCTATAATTTTCGAAAATTGCATAATAATAGAAGGGTGAGATTTTTGTGGAATATTTTATTATGGAGAAAAGAATATATGTGATATATTCAAGATTTCTTGGAGATTAAGAAAAGATTTTTTCTTCCCCTATTCCACCTCAAAATTTCGGCCCACCCCTCTTATAAATAGGGGATGAAAAAATATATCCCCAGTTTACAAGTTCTATAAGTTGGAAAAATTAAGAGCAACATATATTTTTCTTCTTCCTTCGTATTATTAATTGTTCGTTAAGCACTTCCCACCGGTGGACGAACAAGACTAAAGGGAATATTTGAAAAGGTCTTTCGGTTGATAGCATCGTCAAAGCTTGTCCTGATATTCTCAAAGGCCATAACTTCAAGAGGTACGTAATTGCATAAACTCCTAGATTTTCCGCTATAGAATTTTATGTGAATTAATTCATATGCATGATGATAAACGTGTTGTTGAAATTATTATTTGAATTAATTAGGATTAATTCATGCTAATAATTATTAATTTTAAATTTGTATTAAAATATCATTCCAAATATGTCCGGGCACCCTGATTTCCCCAACAGAAAATTGTTCATAATAAACTTATCATTAAACTGTAAAGAGTATCAAAAGTCTCATTAGGAGTATCAAAAGTTGGGGGTCAGAAAAATCAACAACAATTACAATATAATATCACTAATCTCGATTTTGATACCCTTAATGAGATTTTTAATACTCTTAATATATTTAATATTTTAAAATAATTTTATGATAAACTTATCATATGCCATTTTCATATAAAACCTAATCTACAATTAAAAGTGTTTGAGAAAACACAAAGACTTGTATGCTATATTGCACAAATTTAGATCTGTGCAATATAGTTTATCCTGACCCATATTCACTTCATATTCTATAGGCACAATTTTTTTTTCCTCTTTCTTGCTCTCACGATGTTTCCCCTCCAACGTAGTTTCTTCTTTTTCTCAGCAAGTTTCCATTACGAGTTTACCCACGTTTTCATTGTCTTATTCCATTTTTATTACTGTTGGGGTTTTTTTGGGTATGTATTCTGTTTTTCATACTGTAGAAAATTGTGTTATTATATGAATAAATTAGTGTTATAGCATGAGCGAAAATGTGTTATCACTGTTTTGTTCTTCTAATAGCATTTGTTTGTTCATTTGTAATACATGAATCACTTAACCATATAATCTTTTTAATGGTTAGATTCTTCCATTTTCATATAGTAACACATGAATCAAGAATTATGATATTATGTTTATCTAATAGTTGTCAAATTTTATGGTATTTTTCAAAAAAAAAAAAAAAAAAATTTCATGATTTAAAACTCCATTTTTTTTGTGATTTTACACTAATTTTGATATAATAACACATACATACCCTTACAGTAATACGTACTTACCCTTGAAGTAACACAAATTTGGTAGCCAATTTTTTTTTTTTTTTTTTTTTTGCAATTTTTTTGGGAAAATCCATTTGATTTTCAAAGTTTCCCTTTTTTTAACACAGTATTACACCGTATACTATTGTACACAAAACCCCTCTTAAAAAAAACCGTATCGAAATTTGGAAGTACCTCCCCATTCCTATCCTTACACGTATATACACAGTATGACATGGATTTTTCACCATATTACTTGGGCCCACGAAATGATTCTTGCAGCTTTTGTGTTTGACCAAATACTTGGGGGTCGGCATCGGATCGGGTTTTGCGGGTTCGGATTTTTCGGTTCGGGTATCCGAAATTTCGGGTTGAAAATTACATTATCCGAACCCGACCCAAATTTTTTGGGTTACCCGATTTTTCGGGTACCCAATGCGGGTAACCCAAATTTTTTTGTTCTTTTTTCCTGTTTAAACGTTCAAACATAATATACTACCTCACAAAGTCATTTCATTCATCAAACATAACAAATGATCCTATTTCACCAAACAATAACATAAATAATTTTAAAAAGTTACTAAATAGGTTTTCAATACCAATTACCAAAGTGAGCAAATACAACTAAAAAAGTGAATATTTCATACTTAATACAAATAGTCTATTAAAACATCAACTCCAACAAAAATTGTAGCAAACTTCTTTCTCCACTCATCGAGGCATCAAGGCATGAATGAACGAGCAAACATAACAACACTTGAACTTCATCCTCCACTCATCAAATATTGAAATTGCAACCATGAAACACCAATACTTAACTTCATTCTTCATTCACCAAACACCAAATACTTAACTTCATTAACTTATTATAATTAACATAAATAAATATATTAAATTATATGTGTAATTTCGGGTAACCCGATCGAATTTTTTGGGTAGACATTTAATACCCGAACCCGAATCCGATTATATATATCGGGTTCGGATAATTCAAAATTCAGGTTTTATAATTTAAAAATTCGAACCGATCGATTTTTTTTTTCGGATTCGGATCGAGTACCCGAAGCCGAATGCCCACCCCTACCAAATACAATATAGCCCAACTGAGTTAGATCGTCTTATGTATAATACGATAAATTACGATTAGTTGGAAAACATTTACAAAAACATGTATGCAATTCAATATATTGATGTTGTTTGGTTGAAAACATATAAATTAAACAATACTATCTTTGCAAGAGAAAAGCTAAACAAGATTATCTTGTCAATTTATATATATGTTTAATATTAAAACATTTTAATGTCTACTACGCACTAACCTCCATCATAATCACAATAAATATTTGATAATTATTGAGTTCGTCGTTTTGCTTTAAACGGCCATCAAATGAATAATGATAATAAAGCATGATTAATATCTTAATAAAAAATTGATTATTTATCACGCTTCCTGGACGTGCCCATGAACAGTACTATAAAGAAAGTTGGAAAAAGAGTTTGACCAATTGAAAAAGGAGTTTCATATTGCAATTATAATTAATTAGGGGGTCAGATTTCAAACATGAATTTTGTATGTGAATAGTTTTAAATAAGATTGCCCCATAAAATATGTTTTATGCCATGATAAAAATTTAAAAAAAAAAAAAGCAAAAAAGTATCACTTTGAACTACGTATTTTTCATATTTTCCTAATAAAAAATGCATTTTATATAATTATTAGAAATATTATGAGAAAATTATAAATGATACTCCATTTGTGCTTAGAGGAGTTTGCACAAATAAGTTTGCACACATACATCCACACACAAAATAAGTAATTTATGTTTAATTGTATTTGTTAGGGAGAGACAATTTTATCACAAAATGCATATTTTTTGCTTTATGGTAGCATTTTGTGTAATATAATGTTATTATGAGGATGTAGTTTATAAGTAATTTTTCATTAATGAAGTATGTAAATTTATATAGAATGACTAAATAAAATAAGTGGATGAATTTCTATAGAATGAAGGAAGTACTTTTTGTTGTTCAATTAGATGGTCATACACAATTTATTGTATTTATTTTTACTAAATTTAATCTTATATAGTACATATTTGATTTATTAACGTTGAAATATAGAATAATTTTACTAAAAAAATTCGCCGCTTTAGTGCTTTGCACTCAATTTTTTATAATCCATCTTTTGGGATATAGGGTGGTCCAATTAATCATTTGAAGGGAAGATGACCTATTGGCTTTGAAAAAGAAAAGGGCTTTCCTACCATTTGTTGCTGCATAACAGAAAGCGTTTGACCTCCATAATCTACCATACACCAACAAAAAGTATTATAACCACTGATGAAAAATATCAGTGATGTAGTATCAGAACAAGAATTTCTTTTTAAGAAAATAAAAAAGAAAGAAAGAAAATAAAGTAAATTATTGAAGATATTTCCAGATTAGCAAAAACTTGCATGTGACCGTCTCATAGCATGAGACCACACAAATTAACACCTATCCCTACCAAAGTGTTAATGAACCAATACCCTTGTTACACCCATTCTCATTGTCTCATGTCATAAGACGGTCTCATACAAGACCTACTCTTCGAGATTTATTCAAATTATCAAAAGTACTCATTTATTTGAATAATCAACTAAATAGATTCGAGAGACTAATTTATTTTTTCTTCCATTAATCAATGAATTCAAAATCATTTTATAGTATTGTCTTCATATTTAATTATATCAATTAATTATTTCACAGTTTTACACTACTAGTCAATCAAACGAAGTTATTATTCATTTTAAAGAGCATTTTGTAATTTATTAAATCTATTTATAAATAAAATGTTTAAGAACAGAAATAAAATAAATATTCTCCCTGCTCCATTTTCGACTGCCCTTTAGCTTTTAATACATGTTTTAATGTGAAAATTATTAGTAATTGTAATAAAAAAAATAAGTGACAATTGTGACATATAAAAAAGCGAAAAAGAATGCATTATGGTAATTAAAAAAAGTTGGTTATGTATTGAAGGAGCAATAGAAAAAAAAAAAAAAACAATTTTTTTTGGAAAGAGGACAATAAAAATGGAATATATACTTTTATCTTAGGCATGCGAATGGACCCACACCTCTCCAAATTAGGGGGAGAGAATTGATAATTACACGAAAGAGAGAGAAACCATTGTGTTTACATTTTCTTTTTTCTGATTTCTTGTATGAATCTTATTCTTACATCAGCGAATGCGATATTTTCGAGGTAGGAAATTAAATGTATATAGAAAAAGGAAAATGTAATTTTTCATCTCTTCCAGCCGCCTTCACTCATTAATTTTTGTTTTAAGCGCAATTCCAAAACTTATCTGCTAACGCGCTTCCACCAGAATCACAATGTCTACATGAAAATACAAAAACCCTCACAATTATCAGTGAATAATCCAAATATGTCGGTCCCATAAAACTTTCATTTCTTTTCTTTTGGTTTCTCAACTGTTCCCACAATTAAATTGGACAAAAAAAAAAAAAAAGAACAATTTAAAGTAGTATAGATCCAACACCAAGAATTCGATCAAGAATATTAGCTTCAAATTAATGTAATAGCATTAGCAGCTACTATATACAAGAAGGCCATTAGCCCAATTAGTACAAAATTGGTCACTCCGCATGATCTATTTACACTCTAATCTGGAAAATCCCCCAAAAATTCGAGAAAAGAAGAAGAAATCATCATCTTTCAATCATGGTAGCAAAGAAGCATAACGACGCATCGTCTAATGATGTAAAGTTTAGCCCTCTGTTCTCTAAGTACTCCTCCGAAGCCTCTGCTTGAGAACCTTCTTTTGGTGTTGCTGCTGAACTTCATCTTTTCAGAGAGATAGAGAGAGAGAGAGAGAGAGAGAGAGAGAGAGAGAGTGTGTGTCTCGTGTTGATTAAGGTTTGAGTGTGAGTTTTTTTAGGAGAGTTTGGAAGTGAGAAAGGGGTTCTTATAGGGTGGGTAGTCGACAAGAATGGGGCATCAAAGGGCGTGCAGTGCCCCCTTACATCGCCACACTGTTTCCCTCTGGGCCCCACTTGCTCAAATAGCAAAATTCACCCATCCAAAACCGGGTCGGGCCGCACAACGGTTCTATTGATTTGCAATTTATTCCAGAAGTCAAATTTCGCCTATTACCCTCAAATTTATATCCAACTATTTCAATATAATTCTGCACTACTTGCATTTTTCTTATTTTTTATTGAGTTAAAATTTTATAATTTTAAACATAATAATTACATAATTTTTATTTTAAAAATTTATAGTCCCTCAATTTTGAAGTAAACTTTTCATAATTTTTTATTATTTTATTTAAAAAAGTGTATTTGTTTATTAATATATAGTGGATCACATCACATGTTGATTTTTTTGGATAAAGTAATAAATAGCTCTGAAAATTGAATGAAATGAGTGATATTTTTGTAATATTATGTGTAGTGTGGTGTTATTTTTGTCATTTATGGAATGATAAATTTATTGTGGGACGATCGGAAAAGGAAAATTATATATATTGAAAATTATAAAAAAAATATTAAATAAAATAACATGATATAATCATAAAATGATATTTTGTCTAATTTAAATATTATTTAAAATAATGTAATATATTATTTAGAATGCTTATTATTCATTCAAAAGATAAATATGATTTGAAATATTGTAATATATTATGTTAGATTTAATTTTAATGCTTATCATATTTTCAAAAGATAAACATTACTCTCTCCGTCCCACTCTAAGTGTCCCACTTTCCTTTTTTTGTTGTCCCACACTAAGTGTCTCATTCCATAAATGGAAAAAACAACATTCTACTACATATAAACTTTAACCTTCAAATTCACACAATAATACCAAAAATGTCACTCATTCAATCCACTTTTCAACACGATTCATTACTTTATTAAACACTATTTATTATTTTTCAACACTATTCATTACTTTTCCACCATATATTAATAAACAAATACATTTTCTTAAACCATTCAACCAAAAGAAATGAGACGCTTAGACCGGGATAGAGAGAGTACAATTTAATATATAACATAAGAAGAAAAATGGGGGAGATGGTTAACACTGTGAACAACTACACTGAAGTGGGCAATGCACACGGTTACAATGTAGCGCGAGAATGTGGCGCATAACGCAATATTTTTTATCTTATTGTTCCTTAAAATAATTTATGTCGAGTTATGGTTTTTCGAGTTAGTTACTAGACTCAACTATTGTTTTTTTTTTTTTTTTTTAAGGAAGACACAACCAAGGATGAAAATATCCGGAAATTTCCACGATATATCCATTTTTCGTGACCACCGATATCGATATTGGGGGGTAACGATATTTCCATAATATCCGTAAAAAAAATCGATAAATATCAGTATATAAAATCAATTTCGACTATATTTTTGTGCAAATTGAGCATAAAATCGGTAAAATATCAGTAAATATCGAAAAATATCGGTAAATATAAAAAAAAAATATCAAAAAATATTCATAATTTTGTTAAATATCATAAATGTAAAATATGGTAAAATTCTATTGTAAATTTTATGTATTAAAAGTTTGTTATTAAATTTTTATAATTTTTTAAATTTACCGATATCGATATTTGATATCGATATATCTATCGATATTTCCACAAATTTAAGGTTCCGATATATCCATCGATACCGATACTTTTAACCTTGGACACAACTATTGTTTACAATAGTAGAACGTGAACAAACAAAACTCATGTATATTTGAAAGTAGAGACATTTTCTTATCAAAACGCTCTCAGGTGAAACAATGAACATTTATCAACTAATTAAACATAAAAATAATAAGAATAAATGAATAAAAAAAATGTGTAATTTAATTCCATCTCCAGATTAATGTCACAGTCCCACATAAAACATAGTAATAGTGGGATTTATTTAAGGGTTAATTGCAAAAAAAATCACGAACTTTATAGTATTTATCAATTACAACATGAACTTTTAAATTTTGCAATTCGATGCACGAACTAATTTATCATTGCAATTATATACACGGTGTGAATTTCCATCGATATGTACGCTTACATGGCAGTCGGAGTCAACATCAAAGATGCGCCACATGTCACGTCAAATCTACAAAATTTTATTATTTTTAATATTTAAAAAAGTTCATTTATAAAATATTGCTCTTAACACATTTAATAATAAATCATAAATATTGGTGTATTTTAGTTTATGTAGAAAATATTTCATAATATACGAATTTAAAACAATTTGTTTTTACTATCTTTAACCATTATTAATATGTGTTTGAGAAATATTTTATAAAAAATGTTTTGAAATTAAAAAAGAAAAATGTTTTTCCTTCTAGATTTGACATTTGATGTGGCGTGTGACGTGTTTTTTGTCGCGGCTTTGGCTGCAACATAGTGTTAGTATCGCCAAAAATTCACACCATGTATAGAGTAACCTCAAAAATTTACATCATGTATCAAATTGCAAAAATAAATTAGTCTGTGCATCAAATTGCAAACTTTAAAAGTTCATGTTGTAATTGATAAAGACTATAAAGTTCGTGATTTTTTTTGCAATTAACCCTTTATTTAATTGAATTCAAAGTATATGCTACCGAACACACAAACACAACCCTCTTACTTCCCTTTCTTCTTCACACTATTTCTCTCACACTTTTAATACTTTTGATTGTATTTTATGTACTGTAACACAATTTTAATTAGATTTTGAAACAGATTTGGTTTTATACCCAAACTCTGTATATATGTAATTGGATCTTGTCAGAGTATGTCATAATAGTGGTCTCCCTTACAAAGCCTGATCTACGCCATCTCTATTTATTTTTTGAAGAATTTTGGTTCTCTATTTTTATATGCACACCTAAAAAAGATTCAAGTCATAACCTGACATTTTAAAATTAATTTACTAATCAGCGGATTTGAAAATTTACGGCCGGCGTGCTTTATACTGGCCAATAATCAAATGGTCAAATTTAATATTTAACATTATCGAATTTATCCGAACAATTATACTATTGATCCCAATATAATATATTGGATCTTTAGCTCAAATACAAAAATATATAGGGCTATACGTTTAGGCTTTACCTACCAACATGACGGGTCGGCCATTACTTCAATCAGCTAACACATTCCGTAGTTTATGATATGCCTTACATTACGTTTGTGATAGGGTGATAATTTTTATTTTATTTATAAACTTTTGGATCAATTATATGTACACTTAATTTTATTTAAATTTTTTGTAGTTGTTGCATCTGAGATCTGACTAAACGAGCAATTGTTGTGGAAATTATTGGTTGAATCCTACACAAGAATGAAAGCACATCTTATCTTCACTTAATTAGTCCATTAAGATTGATGACAACAATTATGTCATCCGAAATAGCTTTTGGGTAAGCTTTGATGTGGAACATCACACAATAAATAATGGAGTGTGATGTAAACCAAAGCCTATTAGCAAGCTAATATGGGTTTTAGGTCAAGTGTTAATTTTAGATGCCTTAACTGAGAGCATCTCCAAAACTATTTTTTATATTTAAAATATGTCTTTTACAAGATAAAAACCTTTTTTTTTTAAATAAAAAATCTTCCAACACACTTATATGAAACTTTTTATTTTCCCATTTTCCATATTTATTTAATTTAAGGTGCACAACCATTCATATTTGAAAAGAATTAAAAAAAAATCTAAGAAATAGAGTATTGGAAGTGGATTTTGGGATGAGTAAAATATAAGAAATTACGGTATACTGCATATATCGAATTAAAAAAATACCAAAATATTAACTTTTTTCTGCAAATTAGAGTTTTCGGTATGGATATTCAACATTTTCTTAATTTTACCCCCAAAATTATTCAGACCTTTTCTTTTTAGAAAAATTGTTAATTTTATATAGTTATTATTATAAGGCCTGACCATTCATTATATATATATGAATGCGTGATTTGAATGAAAAAAAAAATAGTGGTTATATAATTTGTACATGAGGCATTCTGCGTCAAAAAGTAAGAATGTTCAATTAGACCAAGGAATAATTTAAGGGCTAAATTGTAGCGAGTCATTAGTTGAAGGACATATTTGTGTTGTAAATCCGGAAGATTTTATATTCCAAATCTAGGAGATTTGGTGTGGACATTACTTAAGGACCAAGAATTATATTGGGCCTGACCCATTTAGATTAGAGTTTTACTATTATATATATCCCATTGTATTCATGAATTATGTACTCATATACACACGCATACTAGTGGAACTCCTGGCTTGGATCGCCCCCAGACGTAGTCCTTCCGGACGAACTGGGTCAACAAATCGTGTCCCTTTATTTACACGCTAAATTACAATACGTTATCAGCACGAGTCTCTAACCGAGATTGTACGGTACGCTTTTAATTTATTTTATATGAATCACCTGATCTTTCATATACTTTACCAATTGATTTCGTTCATGAATGTTTCTGTGTATAATTATATTACGTGAAAATTATTTTTGTGATTTAAATCAATAATCAACGACCGTCGCCCGTAGTCGAACCGCCGCCGCCGCCGCCGACCCGAGTGCCGCCCGAAGCGCACACCGCGCACGCTGAGCGCCGCACGCACACGATCGACCTACGTGCGTCGACCCCGTCCGCTGTGCACAACCAACGCGACGTTATTTCATGGATTTTAATGATTACCTTAACCCGATTCGATTGTGTTCTTGATAACATAAAATCCGTGTTTTAGTTTTATTAATGAATCCTGAAAATATTTCGTTAAATTGCGTTAATGTACATGAAATAATTATTCTAATGATTATTTCCTCTATCCATTAAACCGTATATTTTCTGCAAATTATTTTCATGTGATTATCGTTATTTATCGTTATTGCATGTTTGAGTGATTTTACTATCCTACGTGCTTTAACACTGCGCACATAGTTTATAGTCCGCTCTTTATGCCCGGGTAGGCGGCGCCCGGTAGTTGTTGGACCGTAAATTTATGCCTTGGGTAGACGGCGCCCATTACGTGCATCTGTGTGCCTTAGAATAACTAAATAAATCCTTGTCTCCCCGTTGTCTATCTTTTTCGGTCAATCCTCTTACCCATGTCACTTTAATTGTAGTGCATAATGTCTGATATTACCAAAAGAGAATTTGCTGAGCTTACTCTTGATGGTAATAACTACCTTACATGGGCGCTAGATGTTGAAATACATCTAGCCTCGAACAACCTTAGCGGCACGATTGTTGATGATCCAAAATCAACTGACGCCCAGAAGGCGAAAGCTTTGATCTTTCTTAGGCATCATCTCAATCAAGACCTGAAAAATGAGTATCTCACTGAAAGAGATCCTGGAACCTTGTGAAAGTCCCTGAAGGACCGTTTCCAACAACAAAATGATATACTCCTCCCCCAAGCCCAATACGATTGGTTGAACCTCCGTTTCCAAGACTTTAAGTCTGTAACGGAGTATAACTCAGCCCTACATCGTATTGTGTCTCAGTTGAAGTTATGCCAGAAGACTGTAACTGAGGACGACTTAATCCAGAAGACTTTGTCGACTTTCCACGCAAGCAACCTTGTACTCCAGCAGCAGTATAGGGCCAAGAACTACACTGTACACTCTGAGCTAATTTCTGCACTCCTAGTAGCGGAAAAGCACAATCAGCTCCTTATGCAGAATCATAATGCGAGGCCGGTTGGCTCAAAAGCTGTGCCCGAAGCACACGCTGTAGCTCAAAGTGGTACAAGAGGTCGCAAGCGTGGAAGGGGGAGAGGAAGTAAACGAACTCGTAGCCAAGACCGAGGTCGTAACAAATCCGGTGCTTCAGGTGCCTTGAATGACAATCAAGCTCAGGTTCGTGAGAAGGCTGCACCTAACACGAACTCCGCACCCCGAAAATCTGACAATCAAGATAAGGGTGAACAATCCTGCTACAGATGCGGATGCAAGGGCCATTGGTCTCGCACGTGTCGTACTCCCAAACATTTGGTCGAGGCTTATCAAAAGCAGCAGAAGGACGATAAGAGGAAGACTCCTAGAGTTGAATCTCACCATGCCAGTCTGCCCGAAGCAGACTCTGACCTAGACAACGTAGATCATAAGGGCATTGAGCTTAGACATTTTGGTGATGACGAGTAGATTTACGTATTTAGTTATTCCTAGTTTTTGTTTTCCGAATAAAATAATTGCTTATTATGTTTTGGATCCTTTCTTTTGGATATATAATGAATGAATTTATTAGCTTTGATGTGTTTACCTTAATAGCTATCCATGTGTTTATTCGGATATTGCTGCTTTTATTATGACTAGTAAACATATCAGCTATTTGTTTGGGGTTAATTTCCTCTGGCATAATGGGATTGAGGTAGTAATTTATGATTGGTAGATAGCACCACCACTCATACGATCTTATAGAATAACTTTCTTCTCCCCCGGATTGTACTATTTATATATCCGCCGTCAAAATCTAGTCATGGGTATGAGATTTCACGACCCGAACTCCTTTGAATTATGGCATCCGCGGTTAAGTCATCCAGGACAATACATGATACGTAGGATTCTATCTAATTATATTTCGAATAAAAGAATCCTTCCTGTTGATGAATATTTTGTGATGTATGTTATATGGGAAAGTTGATAGTGCACCCGTCGCGCACCAAGGTTGGACTAGTGTCTCCGGTTTTCCTAGAGCGAATTCAAGGAGACATTTGCGGACCGATTCACCCAGCATCAGGACCGCTCTGTTATGGTCCTTATTGATGCCTCCACTAGGTGGGCATATGCTTGTAGCTGTCTACCAGCGATCAAGCTCTTGCAGAGCTCATTGCGAAAACTATCGAGCTTGAAGCTCAATTCCCGGATTATCCAATCTAGACGATTTGTATGGATAACACAGCTGAGTTCAACTCGAAGGTCTTTACAGATTACTGTATGGCCCTGGGAATTAAAGTGGAGCATTCGGTCCCCTACGTCCATACCCAAAATGGTCTTGCTGAGGCGCTAATAAAACATATCAAATTTATCGCGAGACCATTGCTAATGAATTCTAAACTACCCACCTCATGCTGGGGGCATGCAGTCCTTCATGCATCACACTTGATTCAAATCCGTCCTACTGCATATAATGATCATTCCCCCCTATAGTTAGTGCGTGGGAAAGAACCTAGCATTTCCCATCTGCGTATTTTCGGATGTGCGGTATACGTACCGATTACGATACCCAAGCGAACCTCTATGGGCCCACAAAGGAGACTCGGTATTTATGTAGGATTTAACTCTCCATCCATCGTGAAATACCTCGAGCCTTTGTCCGGGGATCAATTAACGGCCCGGTTCGCTGATTGCACGTTCGATGAAGATTACTTCCCGACATTAGGGGGAGATCCGAATTCAAAATTGAATGAATGCCGGGAACTTACGTGGAACGTAAGTAATCTTCAGTATCTAGATCCGCGCACTAATCAATCTGAACTAGAAGTTCAGAAGATCATTAACCTGCAGAACTTAGCAAATAACCTGCCAGACGCGTTCACTGACCATAGAGGTGTGACTAGATCGCATATACCAGCAGTAAATGCTCCCCAAAGGGTTGAGGTCCCAAGTAAAATGAGTACTCATGCCCCCACACGCCAAAAGCGTAAGGGAACCTCAAGAGATAGTAACACACCTAAACGAAAGGCTAGCAAATCTGGTCAGTCTAGATAACTCCAAGTCTCAAGGAGACAAGAGTCCTAGTGATGAAGCACGTGCACAAAATATTCCATGCACTAGGACCGTGGAACGACCAGACCCAGATACAATGGGAAATGAGGAAGGTCTGGTTGACGTAAACGTCAAAGTCTCTGTGAATTTCACAGATACGGGAGAAACATGTAATATAAACATTACTGTCGTCGACGACACATTTGCAGCGTCAATAGCTCTTTCCATTATTAATGATCTAGATCCTGAACCCAAAACAATCGCAGAGTGTCGGAAGCGCCACGATTGGGTTAAATGGAAAGAGGCAATTGATGCGGAGCTCGCCTCGCTTAACAAAAGACAAGTATTTGACTCTTTCGTTCGTACACCCGCGCGCGCTATCCCTGTAGGATATGAATGGGTTTTTGTACGAAAACGAAATTGAGAAAATAATACTGTGGAGAGGTTAAAGCGAGGCTGGTAGCACAAGGGTTTTTGCAGAAACCCGGGGATTGATTTTGATCAAACCTATTCTCCCGTCATGGACTCAATGCCATGGACTCTATAACGTTCCGCTATTTGATATCTTTGGCAGTTAAGTTGAATCTCCAAATGAGATTAATGGGCGTAGTAACCGCGTACTTATACGGATCACTAGATGCCGACATTTATATGAAAATCCCAGATGGATTTGACATTCCTCAGTTAAGGGATGGTGAAAATCGCAGTATGTATAGCATACAACTGCGTAAGTCGTTGTATGGCCTGAAGCAATCGGGCCTTATGTGGTACAACCGACTTAGTGAATTCCTTCAGATGAAGGGATACACGTTCGATAAAACTTTCCCATGCGTATTCACGAAGAAATCGCAAGACGGTTTTTGCATCATATCCGTATATGTTGATGACCTAAACATAATCGGAACATGCAAAGAGATTGAAGAAGCCAGTTCAATCTTGAGAGCTGAATTCGAAATGAAGTCCTTGGGAAAAACCAAGTACTGCCTCGGCTTGCAGATCGAGCACCTCCCAGAAGGAGTCCTTATTCATCAGTCGACCTACGTGAAAAAGGTATTGGAGAGATTTCACATGGATAAGTCTCATCCACTTAGCACCCCGATGGTAGTCCGATCCCTCGAAGTGGATAAGGACCCATTTAGGCCAAGAGAAGATTCAGAAGAAATTCTGGGACCAGAAGTTCCTTATCTTAGCGCTGTTGGAGCTTTGCTCTATCTTGCAAATTGCACCCGGCCGGACATTGCATTTGCAGTTAACTTGCTTGCGAGATATAGCGCTTCTCCCACGAGGAGACATTGGAATGGTGTTAAACATGTTCTACGATACCTCCAAGGATCTCAAGATCTTGGACTGTTTTATCGTAAGAACCAAGACAAAACCTTAGTAGGTTATGCGGATGCTGGCTATTTGTCTGATCCCCACAACGCCATATCCCAGACTGGTTATATTTTTCTCTGTGGTGGAACCGCAATCTCGTGGAGATCGGTTAAACAATCCATGGTTACCACGTCTTCAAACCACTCAGAGATCATAGCTTTATTTGAAGCCGCACGAGAATGTGTTTGGTTAAGGTCCTTGGTAAAACACATTGGTGACTCGTGTGGTATCGCCAAGGGCGATACACCTCCCACCGTTATATTTGAAGATAATGTTGCTTGCATCGCACAAATGAGTAATGGGTACGTCAAGGGAAACCTGACGAAACATATTTCACCTAAGTTTTTCTACCCATACGAACTCCAGAAGAGTGGCGTAATTACCATTCAAAAGGTGCAATCTAGTAACAATCTTGCAGATTTGTTTACTAAATCCTTACCTACGTCTACTTTTGAAAAGTACGTCCGTGGTATTGGGATGCAAAGACTTAAAGTGTTGTTGTCTTCAGGGGGAGCGGTAACATCGAAATAAATCTGGAAGATTTAGATCTAGAAGATCAATTACATTCCTCCCACTTATTATCATGGTCGATCCTCAGCACGTGGAGTTTTTATGACAAGACATTTATGTCGTAATGTACAAGGGGGAGTGTTGTAAATCCGGAAGATTTTATATTCCAAATCTAGGAGATTTGGTGTGGACATTACTTAAGAACCAAGAATTATATTGGGCCTGACCCATTTAGATTAGGGTTTTACTATTATATATATCTCATTGTATTCATGAATTATGTACTCATATACACACGCATACTAGTGGAACTCCTGGCTTGGATCGCCCCCAGACGTAGTCCTTCCGGACGAACTGGGTCAACAAATCGTGTCCCTTTATTTACACGCTAAATTACAACAATTTGTACTTGATCTCTAATTTAATTCCATGATATTTAGCAGTTACATTTCAAATTAATCACAGAGAACTATTATCCTTTTGGCCAATTTTTTATACCCTATTTGCACGATGTGATTGGTATATAATTTTAAATTATATATACTATCAATTATTTTTACTAAATAGTATTTTATAGAATAGTAATTGTCGAATAATATTATTAGTTGGAAAATATTAACCTCCAAATGTAGGCTTGGTGATATAAGTTTGAGACTTAGAAATATACTCTTCTTTAAGTTTGAGATTCGAAACTCTCAAGCGTTGTCAATTTTTGTGTTGGATCCATTTGCATATAGCTTTGCTTTTAACTTCAATTGAAACTCCGCTAGTAAATTAAAAGGTGAGATTAGTTCCCTAAATTATTTGGTTCTTGAATTGAAAATCAAGTCATTAATAATTGTTGGTCAAATATTAATTGTTGCCAACTTGCAATTAAACAATAGTATACTGGGCTAATTATTTTTATTGAACAATATTAATCATGCACTTTTTCACCACATAATTCTTCGTTAATCATACGTAAGTGGCAAATTAGACGGTCTTTGATCAATTATTAAAAATCCTTTGTCCCCCCATTGGTCGGAACGTATACTAGATGGAAAATATTATTGTGATTATTAGACATGAATCAATTAAATAAAAGGTCTTACGAACACGAATATTTGGAAACCCTATGTCTAATTAATCGAAGAAATTAATTAAATCGTAATTGCAAATGGATCAAAATAACGGTCAGAGCCCCACGTGAATTACAAATTATCGCGCCATATTCTTCTTTACAGCTATTTATTTTTTGTTAATTAAGAAACCAAGAAACTGTCATTAATTTCAAGGCCTTCGAGACCAAGTTTTACTAACACGTACGATTAATTAAATTATCAGTAGCAGTTTTTGTTAGTACAAAATATACAGCTCAAAACCCAAGTAATTAAGTAGACAGAATTACAAATAGCAAAATAAAACAATGAAATCCACTTGATTTATCTCGTGTTCCTCCCAAGCTCCCATTTCACTATAGAAAACACCTTACATTAAACCCTAATTTTAATTTACAAGTTCCGACATAAATATCTTACATCAAATTGATATGGATTGAAGTAATCTGATTTTAATTTAATGTACGAATTTTATAGCAAATTCTTAAATTAAGCTTTGACATCTTGTCAATTCGCCGGCAATTAACGGTCATCCCTTCTTACTTACACATTGGAATAATTGGTAGATCGGTTTTTTTATAAAACATATTAAGAAGTTTGAAATTGTTTAATTGAAAAAAAATACGATTTTTTGGGAGCCACTTTCTTCCCCCAGAAAATTATAGAGCGGCTAAATAAACTCCCGATTTTGCTGTACAAATCTCAATTACTATCTATGCCCCATTAATCATCTAATTATTTTTAAAATTACTATTACAAATTACTACTCATTAAATCATTTCCTCCAATCAAATTAATATACCTCTCCCAATCTTTTTTTTTTTATTTTTTTTTATCAGACCCCTCTTTCACCTCATTCTCATTCCCTATTTTCAATCCCCCTTTACGAGCATGCACCCCTTTAAAAGAAATGCCTATCCATGAAAATTTACACTTATGATTGCTGAACTCGAGCTCATACTAGAGCTTAACTTTTGAGTTTTGATTAACTTTCGGATAAAATATACTACTTGAGAAACTTAATCTTAATTTCCATTAAAATAATAAACAATAGTGTATAAATACAACTCTATTTAAAGGAATAATAAATGTGTGAAAAATGATCTGGAATAAAAGGACTTATGTCCTGTTAGGCGAATTCGGAAATGCCCCATAAAGAACTGGAAATTCCTGGAAGAAAATGGTGAAGTACACCACAATTATTAAACTCAGAAAATTGAGACGATGAAAGAATTCCAGGGCAGGCGTACTTTGGAGCGTCCCATAGAGAGAGTTGTACTAAATTATTTGTGTATATGTTAAAGAGAATTTCATGTGGGTTGTTGTTCTGAAACATGCAACAAAGTCAGGCCACACGTGCTCTTGCCTCTGCCAATCTCGACATCATCTAATTCATTACCAACATTTTGACTATCCCTTTTTTTTTTTATATTCATATTCTAATACATTACGTCATTATGTACCTGCTAAATGATTATTCTCATTTGATTATCACAAATATTATTAAAGTCTGTGCTATATAGAGGAGCGGATTGGCTATTTGCCCTCTGTTTGAGTTCATTATTGGGTTAATGCTGAAGAGGATTACTGGAAGTGATTAATAAAAAATTTAAGATATTTTTACAGGTACTCATCTTGTAGATGGACTGAGTCGGACCAACCACGAGTATGATTGAGTTTATAAGATTTTAAAATAATTCACAAATTATAAGTTTAAAAAAAAAATATTGAGATAACACAGCTTATTTTTCTAACCACTCGTCCATTGAATTCTAAACCTGTCAACTCTAAATTCATGAAAATTACATTTAGATATTGTTCATAATTAAAGACTAAACATTAACAATTAATTAATAATTTAATATAAATGTCTCAAAACTCTTCAATTTTCGACATTCAATTCTTCTTTGGACAATGACAAAACATCATCTTCCAAATTATCACCACCATCATCATCTAATATATATAAAAAAACATAAATTAGTTATTAGTTATGTAAAACAAATTAGCTATGAAATAATTAAAAGAAAAATTAATCAGTTCTCATTTCGTACGTAAGGTAAATTAATCAATTAATTAAAAAGAAAAAGACTTTCGGGCTAACCGGTCCGGGCAAAAAAAAAAAAAAAATCAATTTTTAAACGATCTACTATATATATGCTCGAACCTAACCCAGTGCGGTTCAAGCCTAAATGACAACCCGTCACCCATTTAACATCCCTACCCACACCTCAACATAATAAATAAATAAATAAATAATTATATTAAAATATAATTTTAAAAAATTTATTGATTATAAATTATAAGAAACACTTTAACAATTTATATGCTACCTAAAGTTTATATTTTATAAAGTGTTTAAAATGAATTTAGCCAAATGAATTCTAAAAATTACTTCTTCTGTCCACCAAAATTGTGACTTATTGTTTGGACACAAATTTTAAGAATAAATAGATAAAATTATGATCACTTATGAATTGTAAAATTAAAGTGATTGTTGACTAATAAAAAAAATATACACTTTTAGTGTATTAGCAAATAAAGAAAATGGGTACACCCTCCAAAGGGATTATATACCATATTGCTTTTTTTTTTTTTTTTTTTGAATTTGATCGAATTTCAATAATCATGTTTGGACTTGCTTGAGGTCAGATTAAATCTAACGAGCTTAAATTTATTTAATTTTTTTTAGTAGTAGGACTTTAGTTCACATTTTTGTATCTGCTGGATCAAGGACGTCGGCAGAGTCGAGCTGGCAATCTTATCTAAGAAACAATATGTTCAAACATATAAATTTGTTACAATGAACCAAATAATCAAGCTGCACGACTAATACTTTTTAGCCCTACGCATGGTACACTACTAACAATTTAAGCAGTGACTAGACCTCTTATTCCAGCTAAGCCAAGTATTGGCGCTCAAGTGTCGAACTCCATTCGATAGCATTAACGAGTGAGAAAATGAGTTCGACTAGACTCGTTAATTAGTCTAACGAGCCTAATAAGCCTATTGAGTCGATCGAGTCTATTGAAATTATAAAAAAAACTCAGTTATCGAATCTAATGAGTCGAACTCAAGTCTAACTCATTAATAAATTAAGTATTTAACAAGTTCGAGCTCGAGATTAACTCGTTTAGCTATATAAGTCGAGCCTTAATGAGTCAAGCCGAGACGAGCTCACGAGTAGTTGGATTCACATAACCCCACTAGCAGTGACATATACTTAAAGGCCAAGGTTAAATACAGTCCCATGTTTGGTGAATACAACCCCACCCAAAAAAATGTTCGGAAATTTTTTCCGAAAAATGTAACAATTTTCGGAAATTTTTTCCGAAAAATCATAAGTTTAGTGTTTTTTTTTTTTCGGAAAAAATTCCGAAAATTGTCAAAATTTTCGGATTTTTTTTCCGAACATTTTTTGTGGGGTTGTATTAACAAAAGGTAGGACTGTATATAACCTTGGCCATACTTAAAATATTATTACCTCCTTTTTTTTGGGTTCGGTTATATACCCCTCCAACATTAACATATACACCCCTTAACCTTTAATTTTATTTATGAAATTCCTATATTGTCCTAATTAATTATATAAAACTTAAAATACTCAAATCCTAACCCTAATTATAATGAGCAGCGCCACCATCATCCCGCCGCCACCGGACACCGCCGGACACTTCGGTTGTACACATTTTTTTTTTTTTTTTGTGTTAATTTCATTTCAATTTTAGATCTAAAATTATCAAAATTTTGGACAAAAAATATTTGAAACAACCACAACAAAATATAATCGAACAACACCACAATTTTTCATTAAAAATAAATCAAAATCACCTCATTTCGGCAAAAATTGGCCAAAAAGAAAAGGAGATCCAAATTTGGAGAAAGAGGGAAAATAGAAGATTAAACCCAGAAAAAAAAATGGATTTTTACTAAGGAAGAGTTTAGTGTTTGAGTTCATGTTGAGAAAGTATCGGAAAGAAACATTGTAGCGTTTTGATTTTTTTCCCGATGTAAACAAGATGCTTGGTGGATTGAATGTGTCTAATTCTCAGAGAAAAGAATAGCAAAGAAGGCAACCTGTTTTCAGTTTTCAAGAGAAATTAATGATGTAATTAAGTGAATATCTAATTTAGGAAGGGGTATAAAGGGTAAGTTAAATTTAATTGGGGTGTATGTTTTAATGATGGAGGGGTATATAGCTGCCCCCCTTTTTTTTTCTTTTTCTTTTTTCACTCCTTTCTTTCTTTGAAAGCTATTGGGCCACTCACCATATTCTACAGCGGAATGGGCTTCTATTTTTAAAAGCCCATTATACACACCTGAAGGAAAAATAAATGCAACACAAGTCTCTGCATTTAGTCAGCGTAAAGATTAATCAAGTACAAATAATTATTTTTTGAAATACAAATTAATAAGATGTACTGTGTTCACTAATCTTTTCTCTCTATCAAATATTAATGAACTCCTGCAATCCTTAATTACACAAAATTTACATAAAAAAAACAAAAGTAGTATATATTTACACAAATCATTCCTCCCTGGGAATCCACCTGCTCCACCAATATCTTTTCCTCTGCCTGTTGAGTTCATCAACGCTCTCGTTGATCGTCCGAACGATCTTTCTCTGCACTCGTAGAGCTGAAGCAAGTGCATTTCTCTGTACGTTTGCCTTCTTGTTAGGCTTGATTTCCTGCAAAATTGATAAATAAAAACGGGTTAAAGTCGGTCAGTCATAATAAAAACCGGTTAAAGTCATCTGCAAATGATTCAGCCCTTTATTGAAAAGAAGATAGTGATGAACCCTGAGTTCTTGCAGTTGAGCTTCTGTGAAGCCACCATCCTTCTGCGTTCCGGATTTAGCCATCAGATTAACAATCCAGGTAGCAGTTTCGCTGTAATCTTGTTGAGTGACTCTGAAGTATTGCAGCCTTAGGTTTTGCATGAAGGATAAAGCCAACAGGCCTTCTTTGTCGAAGTAGGGATAAGCAAGAGCTCCTTTGGCGCTGATTCTTTGACGTGCTTTGTAACGAACCATGGACGTTAAAAGCTCCCAACCTCTTCCATCATCCAAATCTAACAACTCAAACCCACGTCGAAGATCAGGGCTAGCTCGAGGCTCCACAGTGTTTCTCCACGAGGTTAGATTGTAATCACATCTCTTCAGCTGACGGTTGAATTGTATGAGAGCACTGTCATTTCGTAGTCCGGGAAACGCCTACAGGAAGATATAATAAGGCATGATCATACAGATAAAGGGAGTAAAAAAGATATAAGGGGCGTTAGGTTCATAATTCTTGAATGAGGATGGTTTGAGAACGAATATAAGGTAATTTTGGTTGTTAATGAAAATAAAATACGATCAATTTACTTTCATCATACTTTGTACAATCATTTACTCGTTTTGATTAACTACCTCCATCTATAATCATTTATCCTCAATATACTATTCCCAACCAACAATCATTTTTTGTCTCGATTTATTCGAAGATTAGAACTATACACTAACAATGTAACCATCAATGTAATTCAGTATTCGATGATTTTCATTTTCATCCCCATTAAAGAATTTGAACCAAAAGGTGGTGAAAAAATGTTCGTAGCTAATGTACCATTTGTAAGAATATCAGACCAGCGCTGTATATGTCGAATCTATCCGGAAGATTCAACTGGTCGAGGAGCAGGCATCAAAATAGAAATGATATGTTAATAAATTAATTCAAGTCTCGTAAAATTAAAACAGAGGGAGTTCGTAGTAGACCTGCCACAGAACAGGGGAAAGTGCAGCAGCAACTGGAGCCGATGGAGCAGAAGGAGTTTGAGTGCTCATAATGTATTGTTCAGGTGCAGCATATCTGAAGGGAATGTAATTTCAACAAAATGCTTCGATTACAATGATTTAATTAACAGAAAGTATACGGGGTTTAAGACTCTTTAGACTAAATGATCAAGAAATTTTGATAGAATATCAGATACGATTTGGGAATTAAATTATAAACGCAGCCTATATCAGTCTAAATCCAGCTGGTTTGATTTCTCGAGTTACCAGAAGCCAAAGCTATTGAAAAAGAAGAAAAAAATACCTAGGATCCAATAGAAATTCTTTGGGAATATAATTGATACCAACTCTCAAATCTGCAGCTGCTCCAAGATCAATGATTTTGAACGTACGAGAACCTGTTCCAGTTTTTTAGGAGTAGGTAAAATTACCACTTGTTTAAAGCTTAGATTAGGTCAAAAGCTGATGTTTAATACAGTACTTTCACCTTCAGAGAAAATAATGTTTTGGGGCTTAATATCTCTGTGAACTATCCCAGTTGAGTGCAGACTATCCAGATCAAATAATAGTTGTCTCATGACAGTCTGAATGATTCTGTTCTCTCTCTCCAGCCCCTTAGGCAAGTTCTGATTTTCTCCAAGAATCATTGCTTCTACCTGAGAATCGACATCATCAGAAAGTCATATAAGTTCTAAAAGAAAATGCTATGGAAAAACAAGTATAATTGACATATTAGTTGAAAATATTCTCTCCCATTTTGATTACTCAGAAAATATGCATCAGATTCAGATCAATGTCTTTCAAGATTAATTTCAGATCAACCAAAAATTAAGAGATGTATCCTCTAATGTCTAAATGGTTTACTGCGTTTAGCGCATAAGAAGCAACGTAAAAGAATACAAGGATTAAATCCACAAAATAGTTTCCCATATGTGCATCATTTTTCAAGAATTAAAGATTCAAGAAAGTACCAACATTGTAAGGGAATTCTTTACTCTGCATTAAATCAGCAAGTGTAGCTTCCCCTTCAAATTTCCAAATTAGCCAATATTCAGGTCCTTTCTTTGCAGAATTCTGCCACAAATTTAAACAATGTTCAAATTAATCAACTCGAAAAATTATGATGAAATTACTCCATCTGTAAAATAATGGAACTATTAAAATGCCAGGGCAAACCTCTTGAAAACCATAGAGAAAAGCAGCACAGCTATTTGCGCATGCCCTCCGCACACGCTCATTCATCCATATCTCAACCGCTCCATATTCAGTTGCTTTTTTCAACACAATATCACCATCCTATCATTAAAAAAAACCGAGAAATCTTGGGCTCAACTTTCATTTGTCACATATACATCCCATTCAGTTAATGACAACAGAAAAGCTAATGAAAATAGTTGAATGAAAAAGTAACTAACATAACAAAATTAACAATCAAGTAAGTTAATTAGCACGTACTTTAGAGGAGGACTTATTTGCAAAGGAAGCCCTATAAACCACTCCAAAAGATCCCTCTCCCAACTTCTTCCCCACCACGATGTCATCCTGCCATGAAATCAATCAATCAGAACCTCCAAAAACACATCCATAATCTAAAAAAACACACAAACAGAGAGAGAGACCTTCTTGTAAGTAGGCCTAAAGAGTCTTTCAACAAAGGCGAGTACAAACATGTCAAAGAAGCCAGGCGCCACACCAGGGGTAGCCCACAAGTAAGAGAGAGTACCCACAGCTAAAATCGCACCAGGAACAGTAAGCGTAATCCCATCGGATTTGGGCAACGTGCTTCTGTAAATTATATCCCCACACTCCATGACCGTACAAGGGAGCCCTACCCCAACTCCCAGAAATAGGTCATGAACATAATTCAAAATCTCGCCCCCCGACGCCAAAACCACACACCTCGAAGCTGATAATTTCTTGTGGGAGTTTGATTCGGAAAGGGGTTTGAGATTCAGCTTCTTCCCGAGAAATGAAGAGAGGGGTTTTGAGTTGAAGGACTGAAGCTTCACTCCCCCTAGTCCGAACCCATTACCAGTGCCAACTGTAGCCATTGCAACATAAACAATTTTGGCTAGAAGAGGGTAATCATCTGGGTTCTGATTTTTGTTTGAATTTTTATTTTGTGGTGCATTCTTTGGTTCTTCTCTCTTTGATAATTTGCTTATAGAAAGAATGACAGTTAATTTAGGTATTTTTTGTGGAGAGAATGGGATTCATGGATGTGGAGATAATATAGACCACAAGCTACACATTGGCCACACTTCCTCGCATTCGCATAACATAAATATCTTTTATTATATTAGAGTATAATATTCCTCACTCAATTTTTATTTAAATATCAGTAACTAAAATAAACTTGTAAAAATTAATATTACTGAACCCTATAAATTACCCACCGATGCACCAAACTTATTTCTATCCTTTTTTTATATAATTTGAACACTAAATTTATTCTCATTTTCTTTTGAAAATAATCAAACACTCACAAACACTAACCCAGAATATCCATATTTTAATTAATTTATCTATTTTTTTAATAATATATTAATTTTTTATTAAATTTTGTGTCCAACAATTACCAAGTAAAAGATTGATGGATAAATGAAGTAACAAATTAACGAGCATGTATGTGTGTTATACAAGGCATTGAGCCCAAAACATAAGTTTGCATGTATGTGTGTTATACAAGGCATTGAGCCCAAAACATAAGTTTTATAAAAGGGTCCAACTATATACTCCTTCATACTAGACACTTTTACATAACTAGTGATTATCTTGTCCGTGCTTCGCACGGAAGGAATTTGTTATAAATTTTTAATTATAATAATTACTAAATTATAAAACTAATAAAAACTACAATTTCTTTTTAAAAATATAACTAAATTATTTCTAAAACATAAATTAATGATACTGCTGATGAAAATTTTGATACTCCTAATTAATTATTCAATATTTTAAAATAGTTTTATGATAAGTTTATCATGAGTCATTTTCATATAAAACCTACTCCTGAGATGGAGTATAAATTGGACATGTCGCATTAATATTATAACAGAGGTGGGTGTTAATTTGTATTGTCTAATGACATGATGAGGCGGTATTACGCAAGTTTAACATATAATTAAAATACTTTAAACATTAATCTACAATATAAAAAAGAATTAAATTAAATGTTTTCTTATAAAAAGATTTAAAGTCCAAGTTCAATTATATTAATAGTAATTTATGACATATTAAATATTTAGAACAATTGATTTTATTGGTTATACATGATTAATTATTTAATAAAACTTAATGTAATACTCCTTCCTTTTTCAAAGACTCTTCACACTTTGGACGATACATTTTATTGATGATGATGTGTAAAATTCTATTATTAAAATAATAAATTTTTTAGGGGTGAGTGTAAAAAGTAATGGCATTTTGTGTAAATATGTGAATATTGTAAAAATAAAGTTAAGTATGAGTTATTGTTTATAGGGTGTGCACAATGTTTGAGACAGACGAAAAAGGAAAGTATGCAATTTTTTAATTTTTTTTTGCAGCGGAGGGAGTATTTGACTTGTAACTTTATAGATGAGGACTCAAATTTAGTTTGTTATTATTTATGAAATAAACTGAACAGTCGAGGGGAACAACAAAATAATAGGTTTAAAAGAATGAGATGACTTCATTTAACCTTCTAAAATCCTTAAAAAAACCAGTAATCCAATCAAATCAATTATACCAACTCCTAACAATGTATGAAAGAATTCCGTCTTAAATAGGAATATAACCTAAGATATTTGTCTAAGTATGAGTGTATATGCTTCTGATAATATGAATTACTTCTTATAATCTAATTTAATGTGAATAATGGTGAAAATACTGTTTACTATGAATTAAATTAATTAATAAAAAAAATTTATACATACTTTAATAGATGTGTAAAATAATTGTTGTAATACGAAGGGAGTAACTCTCTTGTACACATGATTTAGGGAAAATTAAATTTTTAAGACATTATCTTATAGCAATTTGCAAAATGAGGACACTTTTTTTACGGGCTGGCAAATTTAGGACACTTTCTTTTAAATTTTGCAATTTCAGGACACTTTCTTTACGGGCTGGCAATTTCAGGACTCTTTCTTTTAAGTTTTGCAAATTTAGGTCAATTGATACTAATTACGGGTCAAACGGGCTTGATCCTCCAGCTTGACTGCTTCGTAGACGCCATATCACTAAAATTCTTCCATGTTATTAAAATATTTGGCGAATTTAAAATGTAAAAAAATCTGGACAATTAAAAACCTGCTTATCATACTTTGCGCTCTGGGATTAGGATTCAAGCCCTTGCTTGTTCTCCCCGTTGCTTTCACCATATATTCTTGGCTGGTATGTAAATATTTTTTAGAAATTAAAAAATGTAATTGCATTTTCCATTCCAATAGAACTTCCATCTCACCTTTCTTTTTTTAAATAATTTTGATCCCATTAGAATTTTTAAAATTGGAATTTTGCAAAATTTTGATTTTGTTTTATTTGCGGGAAGAGTTGGGATTAGGGCTCCAAATTTTCGTTTGGCCCGAAATTAGTATCAATTGGCCAAAATTTGCAAAATTTAAAAGAAAGTATCCTGCAATTGCAAAATTTAAAAGAAAGTGTCCTAAAATTGCCAGCCTATAAAGAAAGTGTCCTCATTTTGCAAATTGCTATAAGATAGTGTCCTAAAAATTTAATTTTCCCCATGGTTTATGGTACATGGTGCACTCACTAATCAGTTAAAACTATTTACACTAAAAATTAAGATGAATTGTTGATAAATACAAAATTAAACCAAATATTGTTAGGAGGAAAAGGTTCAAACTTTTAATTACTCTCAAGTACATAGTGCAATAATAACATATATAAGTTCAACTTTAACATAACTTAAGTTCAACAATTTTTGTATCCTAGAGTAGGGAAAATGACACTCTCTAGGGGTAGTATTTGTTAAAATTATGTACCCAAGAGGTAATTTTCCTAAACATTACGATTTGATTATATTGAAAAGTATGTTAGATTGCATTGAAAAAGTTTACCGTGATAATCATATTTTCAGTGTAGACTTTTCAATGTAACCTAACCATATTTTTCAGTGTACCAACCTACACTTTTCTGTGTGAATAGTCACAATTGTTGAGTAAATGCACCGTGCACCTGGTGTATATGAATCTTTATCTGGCACAATAAATTACTGAGAGAGTGCCGAATATTTGGCACAATACATTGATTAAATACACGATAATAAATAATTGTTTTACACTTTCCAATAAATTCTTGGGAGGTGGTAATATTCAGGTAATTTTACACTGTTTATTCTATTTGGTTAAATGATGATAGTACTGATAATGTTAAGATAATTTTATATTATTTCTTGTATGTGATGAAATGATGATAGATAATATTACTATTCTGGTAATACGATCACGTTTTTAGTAAATAGTTGGCTTAATTGCAAATAAAATCACAATTTTTCCACAAATTGCAATATAAGCTAAAATTTTGAATTTTGCCCATAAAAATCATCACTTTCATATTTGTTTGCAATTTAAACTTCGAGCAGTTTGTTCCTTGCCCGAAAGTTGATCTGTACAAATAAATACAGAATTATCGTCTTGGTAAGCATCCACACCATTAATTTTTTTTTTAAATAATTATATCATAAATATTATAAATAAGTTTAAACATAAAAGAATAAATTATATTTCTTAAAATTAAAATACTTATATGTAGAGCTGGCAATTTGAGGCCCGCCCAACAGACCGGCCTGTACGAGATTTGGGTTGGGCTAGGCTTAAAAAATAGTGGCCCTTACCCCATGGGCCGGATGGGCTCGGGCCGTTTTGGCCCGACGTGCCACGAGCGGCCCGATTGGCCCGACTGAATTTTTCTTTTTAAAGATTGAAATTAATATTGTTACTTGTTATGAACTAAAGTAAATTAAGATATAAAATATATGTGGATTGTGAAAGTGTAATGAGTTATATTTTATAATACTCCCTTCGTCCATCAATTTTTTACTTATTCCGTTTTTAAAAATAAATACTAACCACAAATAGATAAATGAGTCCTACGATACCCCCTACAATACCCTTACATTATCTACCTTTTCAATAAAATACTAATATTCATTAAATTTTGTGTCTAACAGTAATGGGGTAAAAATAATCGTGGAGAGAAGGAATATAATTTTTTATAAAAATTAATTAAATGGGCTGGGCCGGCCCATTAGCCCGCATGCTAGGTTGGTCTGGGTTCAAATTTTATAGGTACGATTTTGCAAATGGACAGGCCGACCCATGAATATAACTTGGCACGAAGGCCGGGCCAGATCGGACTGTCCGATTTTAAAAATTTATTATTTTAAAATACTCTTCATTTGTTGGTCCAAAAAGTCAATAAAAGTATATATATATTTTTTAAAGCGTGTCACTCCACATATGAAAATTAATAGTGGGCGGGGTGTACAAAATGAGATGGGTTAACTTAGTAAAATAGTGGGGATTGATAGTTGTGCCTATAATAATTTTTTCTATACACAGTTTCATATTTAACTTGATTAAAATTATTAATTTCAGTATTTAGTTTTTAACTAATTAAAAACATAGATTCATAATATATAGGAAACAATTATCCAATTCCAATCTATACACTTCAATATAATAAAACATAATATATTTTTTGCAATAGAACTTTTAACAACAACATAAAATAATAAATTTTTGATATAATAACAATGTAAGAATTTTTTTTTTAATGAAATAACTTAAGAGAGTTGACAAAATGAGGATCTTAAGTTTTCAGGTTAATGCGGACCATAATTTTTCAAGCTAACAATTTAAGGATAATTACTTTTAACAGCAACAAATTTAGGCTATAATTTTTTTTTTTTTTTTGTATATAATCATATATAAAAGGCAATAACTTTTTTTTTTGTATATAATTGCAACAAATTTTGAAAAATATCCCATATAACATGGAAGACGATAATATCCCATAGAATAATTTTTAACACAAAATTAGGGAAGACGTTACGTATATCATATATCATATATTTCAATACTCAAATCTTTTCCATTTTTTGATTACCTAAAAAAAAAATTTTAGATCAAGATTAGTGTAATTTTAGATCAAGATTTGTCACTATAACCCTTCTGCATATATAATAACATATACCATATAAAAAAGGTCACTGATAAATACTAAAAAAAGTGTGCTTAAATAAGTAAAGAAATAATTATTTCTTCTGCCAAATATTAATCTAAGATTAATTAGTACGAAAATATATAATATATAAAGGCAATAACTTTTGTTTATTGACCACAAATTCAAAACGAGAATATAATAATTCCATAACATAAACAACAAACCATATTATCAAAACAATGAATATTTTAACTCATATATCTCACAACTATAAATATTACATTCCATATGTTTTGATTTGGGGGTGGGCATCGGATCGGGTTTTGCGGGTTCGGATTTTTTTGGTCCAGGTACCCGAAATTTCGGATTGGAAATTACATTATCCGAAGCCGACCCAAAGTTTTTGGGTTACCCGAAATTTGGGTTACCCGATTTTTCAGGTACCCAATGCGGGTAACCCAATTTTTTTTGTTCTTTTTTTCTGTTTAAACGTTCAAACATAATATACTACCTCACAAAGTCATTTCATTCATCAAACATAACAAATTATCCTATTTCACCAAACAATAACATAAACAACTTTAAAAAGTTACTAAATAGGTTTTCAATACCAATTACCAAAGTCGAGCAAATACAACTAAAAAAGTGAATATTTCATACTTAATACAAATAGTCTATTAAAGCATCAACTCCAACTAAAATTGTAGCAAACTTCTTTCTCCACTCATCGAGGCATCAAGGCGTGAATGAACGAGCAAACATAATGAACTTCATCCTCCACTCATCAAATATTGAAATTGCAACCATGAAACACCAATACTTAACTTCATTCTTCATTCACCAAACACTTGAACTTCATCCTCCACTCATCAAATATTGAAATTGCAACCATGAAACACTAATACTTAACTTCATTCTTCATTCACCAAACACCAAATACTTAACTTCATTAACTTATTATAATTAACATAAATAAATATATTAAATTATATGTGTAATTTCGGGTAACCCGATCGGATTTTTTGGGTAGACATTTAATACCCGAACCCGAATCCGATTATATATATATTGGGTTCGGGTAATCCGAAATTCAGGTTTTATAATTAAAAAATTCGAACCGATCGGTTTTTTTTATTCGGATCGAGTCCCGAAACCCAAAACCGAATGCCCACCCCTATTTTGATTGGAATAATATCAACAACCAACACTATAACACCCCCACAATATTATAAATATATACGTACCAACTTTGAAACATCCATTAATATTAATTAAAGTTCAAATATTATGACAAAACCAATTAATATATATAATATTTATTAAAATTGGAATATTATGACAAAACCAATTAATATTATGTCAAGTATTGGAAGCTCAATTAATTGAGGTCACCACCTAAGATCAAATTAATATACTGGTTCGGTAGACGAAAAATAGATATCAACTACATTGAATTCAAATTCTAAAAAATAAAACCAAATAGCAATAAAAATGTTGAATATTTCTTACAAATTTTCATAAATCGTATCTTAGACTTAGCCATTAAATGTAAATATTTGGTTATTAAATGTAAATATTTGTTTTGTTTAGTTCAAAGTTCTACCAACATTTTTAATATAGGGTTAATTGCACTTTTGGTCCCAAAAGAATGTGTTCATTTCAAAATGGTCATTTTTTCGGCACTTATAGTCCATTATTTTTTTTTTACACTTTTGGTCCCAAAAGACTTGGATAAATTGCAGATTTTATCCCAAGAAAATGAATAGATTGCAGTTTTGGTCCCAAGAGAATATAATAAATTTGCAGTTTTGGTCCCAAGAATTAACAGATGGGACCAAAACTGCAGAAAAGGACTAATTTTACACTCATTCTCATGGGACCAAAAGTGCAATTTCCCCTTTTAATATATACTGAAAGATTGGTATACAATTATTAATCTTGCCAATTTAGTTTATAAAATCTGGATTCTTAAATATATTACCACTATAACAACTATAACTTAGTCAATTAGTTCACATATAAACAACTAACATAATTCGGTGATTTTTATAAAAATGTATTAATACTTTTAATTTTCGTACGATACACTATATATCTATCAATTCTAAACAATTATAACTTAGTCCATTTATAAAAATTTATTACTTCAATTTAATTAATTTATACACGGTCCATACTGTGGAACAACATTGCGATTTAAGTTGAACAAATAAAAAATGTATTGATATATATCCCAAACAATGAAATCAATATATTCCAAACAATGAAAAATACCATAACGCGATTTAATTTGAAAAAAAAATCAGATCACACAAATGAGACCGTGAACTATTTCTCTTCAATTAACAAATTTTTAAGTATAAACTCAACACTATCTTTCTGATAAATAACCAACCCATTATTTTTCTGATAAGTTACACAATAACCGTATCATAAACAAAGCACTCACCCATCAACCATCTGCATAATTAAGATCGATGCAGACCCGACAAACCATTAAGAAAAACAAAAATACTATACACATTGAACTAATACTAATTTACGGAAAAATTAAATACATATCTGACCATTCACCGAAATACCAAAAACGGTCACGATGAAGTTGACAAACATTCCACAGCAACCCCAAATTAAATCGACAGAACAGCAGTGACACAATGATCTCAACATCGGAAGGGAAATAATCAAAACAGACAACAAGTTCTAGCAAGTTACACAGAAGGCCCTAGTCGGACAGACGAAATACAACGAACAACAAAGTTCATAGTGAATCAATCAACACCGACACTAATTGAGAGGGATGAATAAATTAGCAACCGAACCACACATATATATAAGAAAAGCAAATGAATACCACTGCAATTCTGGAGCAAATTAGAACAAAAAACACGCCCAATACTATACATAGAAGGAACGGATAGGATGAGATGAAAAAAACAATGAACGGCCTAAAATGAATCCCGTCCAAACCTATATATAGAAAGGTAGGGTATACTGTATATTATAGATAGATTTATATATTATTATGTTGTATTTATCAAATAACTTTTATGTTCTTATCATTGAAAATATAAAATTATGCATATTTGATATACCATCAAGAAACTCAATAGTCACGCAAGAAGTTACGGAAGAGTTGGAGCCAAGTTTTGTCATTGGTAGTGCACGAAAACTTTCTTGTGGCTACACCATCATTTTATCATTTTTTGTAATTTTAGTTTGTGTGTTTCGTAACATTATTATGAGTTATGAAAATCGAAACACTTATTGTCCATAACGTGCCTCGATGTTGTTAGCTTTCAATATGATAATAAGGAGGTACAAAGTAGAGATATGTTATGACAATTAAATATTACCTCCATCCCAAGACTTTCATCACCACATTTTCTTCTGTGTTTTAGCGAACAAATTGTTTAATACTATTTGAAATGATAAAGTGACTTTTAAAAAGTGTAATGATAAATTTATCTATCCTCTATTATAAGGTGACTTAAAATTTACTTTTATCATTTTAAATTCTAATAAAAAGTATGCTCGCTAAAATACATGAAAACAGTAAACATGAAGAAAAATATGGGAGAGAGTGAGTATGAAGCATAGCTATTGAACTGTAAGAATTACTTTTCATATTATAATAGAATAAAAGTTGATTTATAATGAGTAGCTACAAGGTATTTATAGATGTTAATTAAGTAACTACCTCAACTACCTTATGGCTATAAAATATAAACAACTATAGTATATACTCACTTAACAACTCTAAAAGTGAAATAACACTTTTATAACTACTTATCTAATACCCCCCTCAAAATGATAAAGGGTAAGGGACTCAAAGTGAATCATTTTGTTCTATGTCTTCTACAATAGTCTTTGGAGAATGAATGTCAAGAATTCCCATCTTCATCTTCATTTGGTTATATTGTTCACCTCCTAATGGTTTAGTCATAACATCCGCCAAGTTCTCCAAAGATGGAATCTGTACAAGTTTTAGAAGACCTTGTTGAATCTTGTGCCTTGTGAAATGTTGATCAACTTCAATGTGCTTTGTCTTCTCATGGCAAACTGGATTGTGTGCAAGGCAATAAGAAGATTTGCTATCTGTGTAAACTGCAGCAGGTTGTGGATGTTGAATCTTCAAATCTTGTAATATGAAAAGAATCCACTGAACTTCACAACTTGTAGTGGTAAGTGCCATATATTCTGCCTCTGTTGAGCTTCTGCCTACTGTATTCTGCTTCTTTGATTTCCAGGAAATCAAGGAATTTCCCAAGTAGATTGTATATCCAGTAATACTTCTTCTTGTGAGTTCACATCTTGTCCAATCAGCATCACTGAAGACATGTAGTTGAAATGTATTTTATGTAGGATAGAATAAGCCACCTCCTGGATTTGTTTTCAAATACCTAAGTAATCTGTGAACAACAGCTAAATGACAAGTGTTAGGTTTGCTCATGAATTATGTTAAACAATGAACAACATAAGATATATCTGGCCTTGTTATAGTTAGATATAACAATTTTCCCACTATTCTTCTGTATTCTTGTGGGTCATCAAGTAATGGAGCATCTTGGGAAGTAAAGACTTGTTTTGTATCCATTGGGGTAAAACAAGGCTTGCTTCCTAGATAACCACTATCATGGATTAAATCTAAAGTATATTTCCTTTGACAGAGTTGCAATCCTTTTTCATTTCTTGCAACTTCTATTCCTAGTATATACTTAAATTTACCCAAGTCTTTTATAGTGAATTGTGAATGAAGATATTGTTTAACCCTTTGAATTTCATCTAGTGAATTACCAGTGAGTATTATATCATCCACATAACAAGATAAAGCAGTAAATATATCACCACCAGTTTTAGTAAACAAAGCAATATCAGCTTGAGGTTTTTTGTAACCAAAAGAAATTAGGGAATCTGCAAGTTTAGTGTACCATTGTCTTGAAGCATGTTTTAAACCATGGAGGCTTTTGTTCAGCCTGCAAACCCTATTATCATTCAAATCACAATAACCTTATGGAGGAAGCATATAGACTTCTTCAACTAGATCACCATGTAGAAAGACATTATTTACATCTAGTTGATGAATATACCAGTTGTTAGAAACTGCAACAGCTAACAGAATTCTAACTGTAATAATTTTGGAAATAGGTGAGAATGTGTCTAAATAGTATATCCCTTCCTCTTGAGTGCAACCTTTAGCAACTAACCTTGCTTTATATCTTTCTATTGTTCCATCAGCTTTGTACTTTACCTTATAAACCCATTTGCAACCTATGCAGTGTTTATTCTTAGGTAAAGTTACTAAAGTCCATGTATTTGTCCTTTCTAAAGCATCAAGCTCTTTTCTCATAGCATCTACCCACTTATCATATTTTATTGCCTGTTTGTATATTTTTGGTTCAATTATTTGGGATATAGAAGCAGTAAAGGACTTACAAGAGTTGGATAACCTGTTAGTAGATAGAAAATTTGCAATAGAGTATTGATTTCCAGTTCTAACCATGGCTGTTTGAGCACTTTCATTAGCAGAAATTGGAGCATGTTTCAAAGAAGCAGGTAAGCTAGTATCATAGATTTGTAAATAAGCAGGGGGGTGCCTTATTCTAGTGGATTTCCTACTTTCAAGTTTTTTTGTATGTGGATCAGGAACTTGAGAGTTTGAAATCTCATTAATTTCATCTATGAGTTCAACATGTTGTTCAACAGAACCATAAGGCATAGTAAGCATATTATCAGTATTATTATTTTCAGCATGTTGAGTAGATGTATCAATGTGCTCAGAAGGTCCCCCCCTAAATTTGTGGACATATATTCCAAAATATCCTTTTGAAAAGGGATTCTAAATAATCATCAGTTTGTTGCTTGTTTTCCAGAGGATAAATGTTTTCATGAAAATCAACATTCCTTGAAACAAACACATTTCCAGAATTCAAATCAAGTAATTTGTATCCTTTCATCCCAAAATGATAACCAATAAACACACATTTTGTTGCTCTAGGGTGAAACTTATGCCTTTTTACAGATAAAGTGCTAGCAAAGCAAAGGCACCCAAAGTTTCTAAAATAAGTATAATCTGGTATTGTTATGTAAGACTTGAAAAGGGGATTTACCTTGTAAAACTTGAGATGGAAGTCTATTGATAATATGAGCAGCTGATAGGACACAGTCACCCCAGAACTTTATTGGCAAACATGACTGAAATATAAGAGATCTAGCAACCTGCAAAAGGTGTTGGTGTTTTCTTTCTACTATACCATTCTGTTGAGGTGTCTCAACACAAGAGGTCTGGTGCAAAATACTATGTTTGTGATAAAAAAAACTTTTAGTAAAAACTCAGTTCCATTGTCACTTCTTAGAATTTTTATAGAAGTGCTAAATTGATTAACAACCATATTTCTGAAGGTCTCAATGGCAAGGCCTACTTCAGATTTTTGTTTCAAAAGATAAATCCAAGTACACCTACTTAAATCATCAACAATAGTTAAAAAATACTTATGTCCATTTCTAGTTTCTGTATTAAAAGGTCCCCAAATGTCACAATGTATCAAATGGAAAACAGAAGGAGAGATAGAAGTACTCATAGGAAAAGATTTCTTTCTTTGTTTAGATAAAGGACAAATCTCACATATTTTATTAAGAGAAGAATCTGGTTTTACATTCAAAGTAGGTATTTGCAACAGAATTTTACAAGGAGCATGTCCTAATCTTGTATGTCATAGATCACAAGAATTACAACTACTAGAACATATACTATTACAACTAATATTTTTCTTAGAGATACTAAGATGGTAAAGGCCATTAGCTTAACTAGCAAAACTAATCACATTCCTTGATGTCTTGTCCTGTATTAAACAATGAGAAGATTGAAAATTCACAATACAATTTAAATTGTTTGTTAAGTGAGATACATACATGAGATTATATGTGAATTCTGGAACAAGCAATACATCATGTAGAGTCAAGTTGTCATTAATAACTACATTGCCTATAAAGGTTGCAATAGCAATAGCACCAGTAGGAAGACTAATCACATGTCATATGGTCTGTAGCACCAGTATCTATTATCCATATCACATCATCATATTTTTTAACTTTAGCATTTAAAGAAGAGTGTAAAGATGATATACCTGCATTTGCATTTGTTGTTTGAGCCATAGCCACTGAATGATCAACATGATCATTACTTGCATTCTGTTTCTTAGTGAATGCCAGAAACTGTTCAAACAAATCTTGATTGAACAAAGGGTTAGTAGCACTTTTATTAACAGAAACAAGTTCAATAGGTGGCTCATTGACCAGAACATTAGCAGAGGAATCATTCTTATTCCTAGGGGCTCTAGGACCCTTCCAACCATGTGGATATCCTATAATCTGGAAACATTTATCTTTAGTATGACCATTAAACCCACAATGATCACATACCAGAGGTTTCTTCCTATCCTTGGAAAATTTAGACCGGTAATTTTTGGCCATCATTGCCACAGAATCACTTTGCATAGGAACAAAATTAGAACTACCAGTAAGAGATTTTTGGGCTTCCTCTTGAAGTAAGATAGAGTAGACTTTGGCTAGAGGAGGAAATGGGGATTGCATCAAGAACTGACTATGCAAGACAGAGTAAGAATCATCTAAGCCTATTAAGAATTGCGTAACAACATTTTGTTCATTAATATTAGCTTGAGCAGTAGCTAAATCACAAGTGCAAGTACCACAATGTCATTTTTCAAGATCGACCTATAATTCTGGTACTTATCCCACAAAGTCTTAAAGGAATTGAAATAGGAAACTAAGGGCTGAGAATTTTGAGTAATAGTGCAGAAAGATTTCTTCAAATGGAATACTCTAGTAAGATCAGACCTAGAGTATCTAGCATTTAGTTCAAGCCATACCTCTCGATCATTTGTGAAATACTATAAAGACCGTTTGATAACTGGAGAAATGGAATTGAGAATTCAATTTAGCACTAAGTCATTTGCCCTCACCCACGCAGCAAATATCTGGCGATTTATTTCAAGAGGAACCGAAAATGTGTCATCAATTAAGAATAACTTGTTCTTCACACTCAATGCCCTCTTGATTGAATGGCTCCAGGATACAAAATTGGCTCCCGCCAAAGGATCAAGAACGATAGAAATAGCAGGGTTATCATTATGATGGAGCGCCAGTGGAGAGAGGGGATTTAACGTCAGATTAAGAGAATTGAAATCCTGAATCACCGGTGCAGCAAGAATCATCGGAGAATTATTTTCTGCCACTGACGAAGAATAGGCCTAAGTGATCGAAGAGATCGAGAATTTGATCGAACCGATAGTGAATTTGATCGAGAATTCGATCAAATTGATTGAGGGATCAAAGAATTTAAACTTGGATTAGACCAAGAGGATCGATTCGGAGCGGTTTCTTGAAGAAAAGCTTCAAGAATAGAGGAGGAAAACGGTTCTTTTGAGTCAAGAACTTAGAGAATACGGAATTTAGGATTTTAGGTGTAAACCAAGCTAAACTGATACCATATTGAACTGAAAGTATTACTTTTCATATTAGAATAGAATAAAAGTTGATTTACAATGAGTAGCTACAAAGTATTTATAGATGTTAATTAAGTAACTACCTCAACTACCTTATGGCTATAAAATATAAACAACTATAGTATATACTCACTTAACAACTCTAAAAGTGAAATAACACTTTTATAACTACTTATCTAATAATAGCATAACCATTATTGTGTGCCTTTGAGCATTTTTTTAGCAATTATGATTAATAGTTACAAGGTTGACATTGATCGAGTAGAAACATAGATGTGAGCAAATCACAAACAATTGTCACAAGCGCATCAAACACATTGACATAGAACTATATAAACACTACAAGAGAAATTTTAATTTTTTATTGATCTACCTCCAGAACTTTTCTCTTTTTAAACGCGGAGACATGTATGCAACTTGAGATGAACTCGTATGAACTTAAATTATTGATTTATGGACACAATTATATTAAATACATACTTTTTTGGAGGAAGTAATTTTTTATTTATTTTAAATGAAGTAGGAAGAAGAAATATATTTCCAAGTTGTTTCTACCTCGCTAGAAATGTCATATACTCCTACGGAAGAAACTTTATGAAGAATAAATGTTGATTCTCGAGCATATAAATGCTTGCAACTGTATTTTTCGAGTGTGTGTGTTGAATATTTATGAGGGAGGGAGGGAGGTCTATAAGATGCATATGTACACGATTTGAAATAGTAAGGACGTGAGAGTTGGTGGTTCTTTTGAATTTAGAGAGTACCGAAATTTAGATACGGTATGATATGAATATTTTATTTTTTGGTATGAATTGGAATAATTTTTTTATAACAAACAGACTGGATTAGATCGGTAAGAAGCAGAGTGGATAAACAAATTTTTTTACTCTTTTTTTGTTATTCTCTCCTTTTTTTATCAATTTTTTCTTTAAATAAATATCGATATACACTCACATAAATACTACACATCTTCATCCACAATCAAGCATATGCCCATCCAAACTCAAATGTAATATATTATTATGATAAAACAAAGTATAGAGTGAAAATGGTTCATACATGAATCATTGAAGGATATTAATTTTTTTTCACTGAAAGATATTAGTTGTTTTCACTAAAGAGTAACTAATACTCATCAGTGGAAATAACTAATACACACTCTTATGATAATGGATGGTTAAAAAAATAATGCAAATCACCACCAGTAGATTATCTAAAATACGGTAAATAAAATATATATTTAAACAATCATTTTGAAATATCTCGTGAATAGAAAATGTAATATTAAAATCACATTAACTGTGATTCCTGATACGAGGTACACCATATTTGTTAAGAAACGAATTACATTTAAAATTAAATTAAAAGATGAAACAAATTAAATTTGAATAATTTTGATATAAACCTAAACATAAGTTAACATTTTTAAGAATTTAATAAGATAAATAAATAGTGTTCGTATTCTAAAAGAGAGATAAATTATGTTATCGCATAGTTGTACTCAAGGGTGTAGAAGTCGGAAATCGTTAGTCGGGCGGATTTTAAACGTCTAGCACCTAGAACGCCTAGTCGGGACTAGTTGATATGAGTTTTTTTTTAAAATTTGCAGCTCTATATCTTACTAATATGGTAAAAAAGTCATTTGATAACAATTTAAATACGACTTAAAAAATTAGTATTTATAGCGACATAAATCAATGATTAACGAAAAACAATCAATATATATATATATATATATATATTACAAATTAATAAAAATTAAATGACAAACAAAAATACACTATATGTTAATTACATGTTTTACATTAAATTAGACAACTAATTACATGTTTTACATTAAATTAAGTATAATTCCTTAAACAACATCGTTCTGCAGTGGAAAAATAAATAAAATAATGGACGTCTGACCCGCCTAGATGGAATATACCAAAATCGAGTTGGTTAATGACCGCCTAGCACCTAGTCGGGGCCTAGGCAGCAGTTATACCGATTTTTACATCACTGGTTGTACTTAAATTCAATAATATTATAACACAATTTGATAAATACAAAATAAACTAGAATAAAAAAAAATTATAGGAGTACAAATTTAATTCCGTTCAGTTCGGTATAGTCTCATTTCATTTTTCGGTACAGTTAATTTAGTAATATCCAGATCCGTACAAAAAGAATATTCAGTTCGGTATTTTAGACGGTTAAAGTCAAAAGGTCCATTGAACAACCCTAATTATACGGATTCTGAGCGAATTTTAATACGGATTCAATAATCTCCAAACTCCATGAACCACCCTAATTATACCTGTCAAGTTATTAACCTTTGAGTATGTATTATTGGGCGCAGAGTCTAGCATCTTCCAGCCGAGTCAGGCGCGATAACGGCCCAGTGCGCCAAGTCCGGCGGAGGCTCTTCGACCCGTGGCGCTGCTGCTAGATGGGGTTAAAGGAAATAAAGTAGCACCTCACTACAAGTCCGGACTTTTAGTCTAGTGGCAAGCGCTTGATCCTACAATTGGTATCAGAGCACAGGTCACGGGTTCGAACCCCCTGGAAGGCATTTGTTGGCAGGGGGCTGGTAGATGCTGGGGGGGGGGGGTTGTCGGGCGCAAAGTCCAGCATCTCCCAGCCGAGTCGGGCACGATAACGGCCCGGTGCACCAAGTCCAGCGGAGGCTATTCGACCCGTGGCGCTGCAGCTAGATGGGATTAAAAGAAATAAAGTAGCACCTCACTACAAGTCCGGGCTTTTAGTCTAGTGGCAAGCGCTTGATCCTACATGTATAGAGTAAATTGGTTCATATATGAATCATTTAAGAATATTAGTTGTTTATACTAAAGAGTGTTGATTATTTTCACTGAAGAGTTAGTTGGGTTTTTCTTAGGACAGACACCTTATCGAGTTGTCTGATATCAGGTATAGTCTAGAATTGTGTCACGTGTTATCGCACTGACTTGTTACCTGTTGAGTTAATATAATGTTATAAAATAATTTTTAAATTGTAATTTTTAATTTACTCGTATACCATTTTAAATAAAATTACAAAATATGTTATTATCCATATATTAATTAAAATTTTGGATTTTTTTTCTTTTAATTAGTATTCATCCATATTAATTGAAACGTCTAACACCACATAATGAATTAAGGATAATTTCAAACTATGAATGACGAAAACATGGGTACTCACATCATCTGTCGCTGCCCCCACCCCCGCCACCCACCTTCGTCGCTCCCGACACTGCTTATACCGCAACTTCCACCATCCGCCGCCAGTCTAATTTCACACAACTTTGACAGCCTACAGGAACTCGACAAAAATAATGGCGATCCCACTGGCCGCCGCCGTCCCTCCTGCCGCACGCTGACTTGAACGCATAATACTAGCTTCAACTAGTAGTTAACCCACAAGAGTATGGGATCCCTGTAGTATGGGCAAGTATAAGGACCAAATAGTATCGAACCCGAGGGAAGGTATGTATGCGAATAGAACCCTGAAGATCTATGCGTCGTACTTAATATGAGTGTGTGTTCTGATTTGAGAATGGAGTTTGGCTACTCTAAAGTCTACTTCTATCAATGTAAAATTCTGAAATCAAATAATTACTTAAGGGTTTGATCAAATATGAGATGGTGATGCCCAGGATAGGAATCCCTACGTATACTAACGGAGCTAGTACGATAATTAAAACAACCGTGATGTGCAAGTATTAATCCTAAGTGTACTAAAACTAGGCAATCAGCTTCCCTAATCCAGCACCAGATTGAAAGACTAAAAACTCAAGAATTAACTCTAATATTTTGTCATATCAACCTACTAAATAAGTAATATGGATTATGCTTAATTAATGGGACTCTTATTTACCCAAGGTGATACGGTCGTCCTCCCTAGATGAACAGGTAGATTATAAACCCCTTCTAAAACCCTATCGTAAGGCCTACTTGTTACTAAAGACTGATAAGATCGTCCTCTCTCTAATAATTTTTGTACTCAATTCCAAGATAATTCTAGGGTTTATTTTAAGAATTCAATTAATTAAGAGAACTAGCACTAAACATCACGAATTATCTTAATTATGTACTAACATCCTACTTATACGAGTTCATCCTACCCCAAGCATGCAAGGGTTCTAGCCTAACATGGTAATTGAAAGAACGAAAGCAATAACAAGAACGATGAACATATGCATAGTTAAATAATCACAAGACTTGGAAAGCATAAACAAAAGAATATCTCAAAATCTCAATAAATCTGGTAAAGTAGGGTTTAGAAGACTCGAAGGTTCAAGAATGAAAGAATTAAACAAAAAGAATTAAAAGAAGTATCTCAACTAAGAATTCGTAAGATCAAAACCTCGTTTACAAGTGTGGAACTCTCTAAAATCTCTCTATCAAGCTCTAAGTATGCCAAAATATGAAAAGTGATCCAAGGGTATCTAAAAACGAGCTTGGGATCAGGTATATATAAGTAACGGGCCGAAAACGGGTAAAAATGCCAAAATCGTGCGTATTTGGGTGGTGGTCGAGCACTAGCGCTCGACCCCCCCTTTGCTCGAATGGTTCTCTCCTCTAGAGCTCTTGGGGTGCTCGACCGTGGTTAGCTCGAGCGGGGGCTCTCGAGCTGTGATGCTCGAATGATTCGGCCGCTCGAATGGAGGCGCTCGAGATGTGGTTTGCTCGAGTGAAACAAGCGCTCGAATGGATGCACTCGACCATGTCTTGGTTGAGCGCCCTTGCCTTCCAGAACGTTATAGGTGCTCGATCAACCTATTGCTCGAGCGGTGGTGCTCGAGCAACTCCTCATTTTGAGCCAAGTGATACTTTTCTTTGCACGAACTAATATTTTTCGTATTTTTTCAATATCTTCTCATCCGGGCATCCGTTTGAGTCGATTAAAAGTCCTACGAACTCCATTTTTAGCCCTCTATTCATCTATGAGCATCAAAGAGACAAATTCACCAGTTTATGAAAATAGTACTCAATTGACTCTAAATACTCATCGAATTCAGATTGGTTAGACACTTCTCAAACGACTCCCCGTAGATGGAGATGTCGTCCATGAAAACCTCCATAATCTTCTTAATCAAGCCATGGAAGATAGCCATCATACACCTTTGAAAGGTGGCGGGTGCATTACACAACCCAAACGGCATTCTCCTAAAGGCAAAAGTACAATAATAGCATGTGAAGGTGGTTTTCTCCTGATCCTCGGGCGCTATCATAATCTGATTATATCCCGAATACCCGTCTAGGAAGCAATAATACTCAAAACCACCTAGTCTATCAATCATTTGATCAAGGAACGGCAAAGGAAAGTGATCCTTGCACGTTGCCTTATTCAACTCTCTATAATCAACACAAACACGTCATCCCATCACTAATCTAGTGGCTACCAACTCATTAGATTCAGTTTTAATTACCGTGGTACCCCCCTTCTTAGCAACTACGTGTAACAGACTCACCCATGGACTATCAGAAATAGCAAAGATCATATTACTATCTAACAGCTTCAACACCTCCTCATTCTCGACTTTCATCACATCCATGAACTTTACATCCTCGTTCTCTTCCAAGCTGTCAAAATAATCAAGGTCATAAAGATCATATGTTAGTTCATCGAGAATAGGATAATCGTAATTATGAACATAGAAAGAGCAAGGATCAAGGAGTGTGTCTTCAACACAACTGTCCAAGATATCAATGAAGTGACAGCTCTCATCTCCCATTGGATATTTCATCGCTTCGTAGATCGCTATCTTCACCTCTTGAACATCAACTTTGACAGTGATCTTTCCATTGGCCACATCTAGCACCATCCCGACAGTAGCCAAGAATGGTCTTCCCAAAATCAGGGGTACATGCTCATCTTCCTCCATATCGAGGACCACAAAGTCAGCGGAAAAAACGTGATCCGCCACCGTCACTAGAACATCCTCCACCACTCCTTGGGATCTAGTGATAGACATATCAGCAAGCTGGAGAGTCATCATCGTGGGCTGAAGTTCACCCCCATCCAACTTCTTGAACAACGATAGAGGCATCAAATTAATGCTAGCCCCTAGATCACATAAGGCTCCCTTCTTGATCCCGTTCCCAATATCACATAAGATCGTAAAGCTTCCAGGATCCTTCAACTTGGGAGGAAGCGCCCTGTGCACCATGGCACTTACCTCATGGTTCAAATGCACAAGTTCGGACCCATCTACTCTCCGCCTCTTAGCTATCAAGTCCTTCAGGAACTTGGCATAATTAGGCATCTGTTCCAAAGCATCATAAAAAGGTATGTTAATATGTAGCTTTTTAAACACATCAAGGAATTTTACGAATTTCTCATCTAGTTTCTTTTTCATAAAACACTGCGGATATGGGATGGGTATCATAGATTTGGGTACTCCCCGTTCATCTCGCTCAGTCTCCTTCACATTCTTCCTTACTTCCTTTGTCTTCTTCCACTTTGGAACTCTCTCAATCTCCTCAATGCCATCTTCCTCATGTTCTTTGCCTTTCTGAGCATCTGCTATCTCAACCTCCTTCTCAACTTCTACCTCAACTTGCTCATCCCCATCTTTCTTATGTTCTTTATCCTCTATCTCAATCTCTCCTTAGGGCGTCTCTGAGTCAGCAGACATCTCAGGACCATCATATTTTGTTCCACTTCTCAACTCAATAGCTTTGCATTGCTCCTTTGGGTTTGTCTCGGGCATTGAGGGATATTTACCCGACTCTCTCGTTTAGGACTTTGCAATTTGGCTAATTTGATATTCTATAGAAGTAAACCTACGATTATTTTCCTGCTGAGCTCTATTCAGGTCCATGTCTCTCTTTTGGAGTTCTTGATCACGATGATCACCTTTCTTGTGTAACTCCTTTACATCGTATTCCAATGAGGACAATCTCTTACTCCCTTCTTCCACCTTCTGAAGGATCGCTCTCAACATCTCTTCGGTCGAGACACCTCCTTCACCACCTAGAGATTTTGAACCTGGATCTACTCCGGGTGGTACAATTATCCCGGCCTTTGGATTAGCATACGAGAAATTCTCATTCTTCCTCCATTGGTTCTGAGGAGGCTGCTGCCCTCCTTGATAACCTTGGTTGTTTCTCCACTGATTTTGAGGAGGTTGTGGACCTGGTGGTACAAATGGTTGATCGTAGAGAGGTCTTCCTTGCTGATTACCACCTTGTTGGTATCCGTCTTGATTGTAATTAGGCCTCCCCATATAGTTGGTCTCTTCTTGCTGGCTCGCTGGTTGGTCCACTTTCTCACTCATCACATTATTCTGACCACTCAAACTCCGGTCGACCTCCAAGTTACTTATTTTCTCCATCATCGCCATCAACAGCTTTCTAGTACCCTCACACTCATCCATCTGATAAGCTTGCTGAAATTCTTGTGCCTCATTCCATTGCCCCGCATTCTTGACAATGTTATCAACTATCTCTCTACATCAAGTTGTACCACAGTTCAGGAATGCTCCACTAGCACATGCATCAAGGTGGTCTTGACATGCCTTGCTGGCTCCACAGTAGAAATAAGCCATGATGTCACCTTCATTGTACCTGTGTTGCGGGCATTCAATGAGCATATTATAGTATCTCTCCCAAGCCTGACGTAAGTCCTCTCCTGGCTTTTGCTTGAAAGATGAGATCTCTAGCCTAGCTTTGATCGTTCTAGATGGAGGGTAGAATCGCTTGAGGAACAGACGCTCGAGCTCGACCCATGTGGTTACACCTCCCCTTGGGAGCGTGTTATCATACTACTCCTTCGTGATTCCAGTTAAAGAGAACTAGAACAACCTGAGCCTCTTGGCATCTTCAGACATGCCATTATAGTTGAAAGTTGAGGCAATCATAAAAAAATTCCTCAAGTGAGTATGAGGATTATCCTTTCCGACCTTCCCCTTAAATTGATTCTCGACTAGCATCTTCAGGATCCCTGGGGAGATAGAAAAGTTGTTTGCCTCCACTGGTGGCAATGCTACACCATCATAGTACCGTTGCGGCTGTGCCGTAAACCTTCCTCTGATTGTTATACCAGGATCAGCGTTCTAAGGGACGTGCTGAGATAGACTGGTGGTAGAGGTACTTGCGGAATTGGAGGTTGGTTATAAACAGGGGGTGGAGGGTAGTACGGTGGGTATGGATATGGTGGGTATTGGTACGGATAAGGTAGGTTGTTTTGTGGGTAGACAGGGATGTTTAGAGGATGTTGGACTAGGTTTTGAGCTGGATCGTTTTGATTCTGTGGGACTGGGTTTTGGCTCTGGCTTTCCCCTTAAGGGACTTGACTCTGACTATCATTTCCTCCAGTTCCCTCAACCCGTTCCACTTCCTGATTGTACTTAGTTGCAGCTGCATCCAACTCATTACTTATGTTCATGTTGTCGTTCTCTCCACCGGCAGTGTTCATCCTTCTATTGAATGCTCTGTTTCTTCTTACGATTGTCTCAAGGTCTAACTTTGTTCGGTCTTCGCTCGATTCTCCTTGTGAGCGAGTTTTCATATACCTGAAACCACAAAAGAAATATCAAAATGCAACTGCCTGATGTCTACTAATAAAACAGAAAAAAATAAAAGCACTCACTACTAACTACTAAGCTATCTCCAAGTCCTACTCAATGGACATACATCGCCTTCCACGGCAACGGCGCCATTGACTTGAACGCAGAATACTAGCTTCAACTAGTAGTTACCCCACAAGAGTATGGGATCCCTGAATTATGGGCAAGTATAAGGACCAAGTAGTATCAAACCCGAGGGAAGGTATGTATGTGAATAGAGCCATGAAGATCTACGCGTCGTAGTTAATATGAGTGTGTGTTCTGATTTGAGAATGTAGTTTAAGTACTCTAAAGTCTACTTCTATCAATGCAAAATTCTGAAATCAAATAATTACTTAAGGGTTTAATCAAGTATGAGATGGTGATGCTCAGGATAGGAATCCCTACGTATACTAACGGAGCTAGTACGATAATTAAAACAACCGTGATGTGCAAGTATTATTCCTAAGTGTACTAAAACTAGGCAATCAGCTTCCCTAATCCAGCACCAGATTGAAAGACTAAAAGCTCAAGAATTAACCCTAATACTTCGTCATATCAACCTACTTCACAACCTACTAAATACTTCACAACCTACTAAATAAGTTATATGGGTTATGCTTAATTAATGAGACCCTTATTTCCTAATGATACTATTTTCGAAAATATAAGGGAAAAATCAGCATTTTATTATCTTTTTATTTTAATCACCTTATCATTATTGGGCTACTTAATGGGCTACTTGAGGGACCTTTAAGGAGAATTAAGATTGGACCTCCTAATGGACTTCTGAATTTCAATATTGAGCCCCAATATAATTCAATCCATTAATATTAATTATTACAACTAATACATTAATATTGCACTATCCATCTTAATCCATATTACGATAATATGGGCTCCCGGTTATTATTTCCCGCGTTTAAGATTATCAAGTCCATTAATTAATTAAGCTTCTGAATAGCTCTAAATTAATTAATATATTTCACCTTGGAGTAAAGACAACTCAACATTATTATCCGTACCGAAGAAACTGATTCTTCACTTGCAAGATTTGGTACGATAAAACTTCTGAGCCCACCAAGGGGACTAATCACACGAGCCGTACTCGCACGCGTTTCTCCGTATTAAATCTTAGCATATGATTAATATTACTGCCCAAGATACAAAGTTCGAAGTCACAATGATTCTCACCCAACATGAATCAAAACAGTAACCATTAAGCACACACGGTCCTATTTAAGTGACGGAGATTAAGAAATCAACAACCACTGAGGTCTAATTCTTCACATTTCAGAACAGAAGAATTTATCCTCGCTGTAGGTCCTCTTCAACACATACTAAATGTGCTAGTGCAATCTCTAAGTCAAGACAGACCAATCTGAGACTTACACATCGATCTTTCACGGCGGATTATTCAATTCCACCCAGGTCGTGAAAATGTACGTTTAGTTACAAGGAAATTGTTAATATTGTCTTCCGTGATCGGGTATCACCACATTAACTACAATGTAACTAGTACCATTATGAACTGTTTGCAATAAATATTCAACATTCAATCATATCTAAAGCATAAGCGATAAAAGAATTATTCTCATAAAACAAGTGTTTGATACACGAGTTATACAAAGTAAAAGCATACTTTCACGTATAACTCCAACAATCTCCCACTTATACTTAAAGTCTGCTTTTTAGTATACATCACGCATGTCTTAGTGTAGTAGCTCTTCGTGACATCTCATGTCAACCTACACTAACCTAATAATTCCTCCCACTTATACTTAAAGCAGATTGGCAATAGTCTTGACTCCCATTCCATCCGCATGTCTCTCGAATGTACTCTGAGGCAGACCCTTTGTGAATGGATGTACTAGGTTGTCCTCCGACATTTATCTTTGCCACCTCTTTATCTCCTCTCTTAACGATTTCTCGTATAAGATGATGTTTTCTTTCAATGTGTTTGCTGGCCTTGTGGGCTCTCGGTTCCCTTGAATTTGCAACTGCTCCGACATTATCACAATGGACAGTGATTATGATGGGCAAATTCAGAACAACGTCCAAGTCCACTAAGAAGTACTTAAGCCAAACCGCTTCTTTCGCTGCTTCACAAACAGTTACTTATTCGGCTTTCATGGTCGAATCGACGATGCATTTCTGCAAATCGCTTCTCCATGTCATGGCTCCTTCTCCCATGCAAAACACACTACCTGAGGTAGATATTCTGGATTCTATATCTGATTGGAAATTTGAGTCCGTGTATCCCACGGGAATTAGACTGTCTGACTGTTAAATCAACATTCCATACCAAGTTCTTTTCAGAAACTAAAGAACGCATTTAGTTGCAATCTAATGTGCTTTCCCGGGGTTACTTTGATATCTTGCCAACATGCTCACAACAAAGCAGATTTCCAGTCTCGTACACAACGTTGCATACATAAGACTTCCTACATCCAAAACGTACGGAAAGCCTTTCATGTCATCTATCTCCACTTGCGTCTTAGGGCATATTTCTTTGGATAGATGGATTCCGTGCCTAAAAGGTACAAAACCTTTCTAGGAATCTTGCATGTTGTATCGCTTCAAAAACAGTATCTTTGTATGAAACTTGCGATACGCCCAACATCCTCTTCTTGCGATCTCGAGTGATCTTGATCCCAAGGATGTGACTGGCTTTCCCTAAGTCCTTCATATCAAACTGATTTGACAGCCATACCTGACAATACCTTTACATTGTTTCCAATGAGCATAATATCGTCTACGTATAATACTAAGAATACCACCGCAGTTCCGTCACACCTTTTATACACACAACTTTCGAACTTGTTTTGATCACAAACCCATAAGACTTAATAACTTGATCAAAACACTGGTTCCAAGTACGCGATGCTTGCTTAAGTCCATAAATGGATCTCTTAAGCTTGCATACGAGGTACTCTTGGCCTTTTTCAATGAAACCTTTGGGCTGTTGCATATAGATATCTATCCTGTCAAGACTTCCGTTAAGGAAAGCCGTCTTGACATCCATTTGCCAGATCTCGTAATCTAGGTGCACAGCGATCGAAAAGAGAATATGGATGGACTTAAGCATAGCTACAGGCGAAAAGGTCTCCTCATAATCGATCCCTTCTTTCTGAGTATACCCTTTGGCCACAAGCCTTGCTTTGAAGGTCTCAACCCTTCCGTCCGGTCCTCTTTTCCTCTTGTACACCCACTTACATCCAATGGGTTCTATCCTATTGGGTGGCTTGACCAACTCCCACACTTGATTATGATCCATCGAACCCATCTCGGTTTCCATTGCCGTTTGCCACGACTTTGCGTCTTTGTCTTGGATTGCCTCGTTGTATGTCCATGGGTCTGATTCATCGCCGGGAACCAAATCCGAAGATTCTCCTATCCCCATGAATCTCTCGGGTTGCCAAGCAATCCTCCCACTGCGACGGGGTTCCGGTTGTGAAGGTGTGACGTGTGGTACATCATCTTGTATACTTGGTATAGGAGTTTGCCCTCTTAACTCGTCTAAGTTAATCTCACTTCTGGGCTTTCTTTTGTTCATATAGTCTTCCTCCAAGAATTTAAAGTGCGAACTAATCACGGTCTTTTGATCCTTGGGATTATAGAACATACACCCTTTCGTTCCCGCAGGGTATCCTATAAACAACCTTAATTCCGAACGTGGATCCAACTTACCGGCTTCCTTGTCTAGCACGTATGCCGGACAATCCCAAATCCGCAAGTGTCTTAGACTGGGCTCGCGCCCGATCCACAATTCCATTAGGGTTTAAGAAACCGATTTGGATGGAACCAAGTTTAGAATGTAAGCCGTCGTTTCCAAGGCATTACCCAAAACGATTTGGGTAAATCCGAATAACTCATCATGGATCTGACTATTTCTAAAAGAGTCTGCTTCCTTCGTTCCGCCATACCGTTCTATTGAGGGGTTCCCGGTGTGGTCAACAGGGATACAATCCCTTCGTCCGATAGGTAGTTCAAGGATTCATTGCTAAGGTATTCACCTCCACGATCAAATCGTAGAAACTTGATACTTCTTTCCCTATGCATCATAAGGTAGATGTATCCATATCTCGAGTAATGACAAATTACTCATACCCCTTCTTGCTATGATCATCATTGAACCACACATATCGGTATGAACGAGTTCTAACACTTTGGTGGCTCTATTCCCCTTGGCTCCAAATGCCCTCTAGGTCATTTTACCCTCTAAATAAGATTCACAAGTTGGAAATGACTCAACTTGAAGTGACTCCAAGGATTCATTTTTCACCAACCTTTGTATCCGCATTAGATTAATATGACCTAATCTAAGATGCCATAAAAGTGTTTCATTCATGTCCGAAGAATGCTTCCTTTTATTACTCGAAATAATCGATGTGTTATTAGATTCAATTTTATGAGTGGTGTGCCCAAATAATGGTATAAAGATCATCCATTGAAGTTCCGGAACAGATAAACTCATCGTTTCAAGAAATAATAACATCCTTATTAAAAGAAACTGAGTATCTATTCAAAACCAGTTTAGAAACTGAAGGTTGAGTTCTTTCTAAACTAGGAACATGAAGAACGTCTCTCAAGACCATAACTCTATCTTCAAAAGATAGGCGTACTTCTCCCACTGCTTCAGCTGCCACTCTCGTGGCATTGCCCGATGTGATGGGGATCTCACTTTCGTTAATTCGTCGGGTTAGCTTGAACCCATGAAACAAATGTGATCAGTAGCTCTCGTATCCACTATCCACTATCCACGAATAGACAGCATATGCCACTTCACAAGTTTCGACGACTAGGGTGTGTGAATTACCTAACTTTCCTAGCCTCTTAGGCTTGGAACAGGCAGACCTCCATTGTCCTCTCTCACCGCAACTAAAACACTTCCCCTTCGATGCTAGCCTTTGCATTTGCCTTTCGCAATAATTGGATTTGCTTGGATCTGGCCTTTGGTTCTCTTCCTCTTTTTCCCTCCCTTGGGACCAAAAGAGGTAGACGGACCATTAGCCACCATAGCACTAGACTGATGCTCCATTATCACCTCCACCGAAACTAAAGCCTGCAAGAACTCGGGCAAACGACTTGTCCGTTCATTCATTTGACAGTTCAGATGAAACTGCTCAAAGCTTCTCGGTAGAGAATGGTATATGAAATCAACCTAAGAAGGTACATCAAAATCTGCACCAAGTACTTCCAACTTGTTAAGGTATGCTATTGTCTCGAGAACGTGCTCCCTCACGGGTGTTCCTTCCACCATTTCCAACTTGACCAAGTCATGTTTGGTGAACTGATTAGTCATGGGATTTTGATGTGAAAACATCTCTTCAAAGCTTTCCATGATTTCAACAGCGGATACAATGTCTTCATGAACGTGCCTCAAATCCTCAGACAGAGATGTCAAGATGATGCACTTCATGTGTTCATTGTCACGCTGTCAATCATCAACTGCCTTTTCCCATTGATTGACTTATCATTAGGCTTGCCGGGTTTATTAACGTGAATAACCCAATTGTGTTTTCATGCAGTAAGGACAAATTTAAAATTACATTTCCAATCGATATAATTCTCTCCAAAAAGTTTATTAACTTTAAGTATATTAAACAGTGGATTAAAAGGTTGCAACATGATGAACTGAGAATAAAACATACATTCATATCAATATCTAGAAAAATACGAAATTATCACATAATTCGATCACATCAATTATATTGAAACCTTAAAACAATATAATCATGCATCAGCCAACATCTCGAAACAATTTAAATGCGCCACGAGGGGTGGTCTATACATTTAAACACATTCAAGCGGATCACAAACTTAAAAGTTACAAATCCTTAATTCAAAATTAATAGTTGGCTCCCACTTTGATCACATAAAAATTGACAGGGACTCCGAGTGGAGTAAGTTAATATCAATTTCTTATGCCTAAGTAATAACCATAATTAAATACAGGATTATTATTTCACTTTGAGCAAGCCACTCGTGGTGAGGGTCAATACCGCCACTAGTAATAATCCACAATCATCATTTCGGAACTTATTCATGTGAAATCCGTCCTTTTGGCCGATCTGAGGGGGAAATGTATTCCAAAAGAACTTCACAAATAAATAAATTATGGAGGCCAAATTAATCCAATTTTAATATCCGGAATAAAATTGCGATTAAATAAACATACTTAGTAATTTTCGAAAGTAAGGTTTTTCTTGGACAATAAAATTCATGCAAACACATATTAACAAATAATAATAAGTGCACGAAATAAAACATCCATCAAAACAAAATTAAACACATTGGAGCACTCAAATCCAATTGTCACGGTTTAATTTCTTCATGTCTTGACACGAAAAATTGTCCTTGTTGCTTTTCATCGTTCGTCTCGATACGCTCCCACTCGAACAACAACACTTCATCAAAAACAGCATCGTTTGGGGTTTGGGACGACGTTTAAAATCACACCAAAAAATGCAGAACTGAAATTAATTTTTTTAAAAAAAATTCCACGGCCCGAGATATGGCGCGCGTCGGCCCACGGAGTGGGCCCGCACGCCACCCGGCACGGCGCCCGCGCGCCCGCGCCGAGTCGTGCGCCTCGCGCACCCCGCGCACTGGGTTTCGCCGTTCGTTCTCGTTTCTCACCTCATGCATGATTTTACGTCCATGCATGCGCCGCGCATGCATGCGTCGTCCGGGTACGCCGTCTTTAATTCTTCGTTCTTCGTCTCGATCTGGTTACAATTTATTTTACAAAAAAATAAATATTAGATCTAGACTAGTCTATTACAATGATCAAATCAAAATAAAAACAACTAATCTACTCGTGGATTTTCTCACGAGAAAAATGAAATCGAACGAATCGAATTAAAAAATAATTAATTCACACGCATGAAAAATTAACAACATTAAAACCATGACAATTGGATACCTGCAAAAAAGATCTAGCAATTCTAGTATACAATTTCAATTTAATGTTTAACAATTTAAATTCCAATTTAAAGATTAGAGCCCGAAACCGTGGCTCTGATACCAGTTGTTGGGAAAATAGGGGTGCCCGGAATCTATTCGGGATGAAATTTAAATACGAATTTAAATTCAATTATTACTAGCATTAATTAATCCTAATTAATTCAAATAATAATTCCAACAACAAATTTAACATCATGCATGTTGAATTAATTCACATAAAATCTAGGCGGAAAAACAAGAACTTATGTGACTTACGTACCTCTTGTAGAATTTGCCTTTGAATAAACGGGACAATCACAATCACGCTTTATCAACCCAAAAACCTTCTCAAGTATTTCCCTTTCGCATTACTTGATCACCGGTGGGAGATGCTTTCAAGTAATTTAAATAACTAAGTAAAAAGAAAAATATATATGCTCTTGATTTTTCCAACACATGGAATTTTGTACTTGGGGATGAAATAATCATCCCCTATTTATAATATAGGGTGGCCGAAATTTTGGTGGTTTATGGGCTTGGAGAAAATCTTTTCTTAGACTCTAAGAAATCTTGAATATATCTCATATATTCTTTTCTCCAAAATAAAATATTCTACAAAAATCTCACCCTCCTAATTATACTTGCAATTTTCGAAAAACATAGGAGAAGAATCCAAGATTTGGATCTTCTTGAATATATGAGATAATCTTGTATTCCAAGAATACTTATCTTCCATAATATCTTTTCAAGAAAATCAACAAAATCTTTTCTTTCCTAATGATACTATTTTCGAAAATATAAGGGAAAAATCAGCATTTTATTATCTTTTTATTTTAATCACCTTATCATTATTGGGCTACTTAATGGGCTACTTGAGGGACCTTTAAGGAGAATTAAGATTGGACCTCCTAATGGACTTCTGAATTTCAATATTGAGCCCCAATATAATTCAATCCATTAATATTAATTATTACCACTAATAAATTAATATTGCACTATCCATCTTAATCCATATTACGATAATATGGGCTCCCGGTTATTATTTCCCGCGTTTAAGATTATCAAGTCCATTAATTAATTAAGCTTCTGAATAGCTCTAAATTAATTAATATATTTCACCTTGGAGTAAAGACAGCTCAACATTATTATCCGTACTGAAGAAACTGATTCTACACTTGCAAGATTTGGTACGATAAAACTTCTGAGCCCACCAAGGGGACTAATCACACGAGCCGTACTCGCACGCGTTTCTCCGTATTAAATCTTAGCAACCGTCGTATGATTAATATTACTATCCAAGACACAAAGTTCAAAGTCACAATGATTCTCACCCAACATGAATCAAAGCAGTAACCATTAAGCACACACGGTCCTATTTAAGTGGCGGAGATTAAGAAATCAACAACCACTGAGGTCTAATTCTTCACATTTCAGAACAGAAGAATTTATCCTCGCTGTAGGTCCTCTTCAACACATACTAAATGTGCTAGTGCAATCTCTAAGTCAAGACAGACCAATCTGAGACTTACACATCGACCTTTCACGGCGGATTGTTCAATTCCACCTAGGTCGTGAAAATGTACGTTTAGTTACAAGGAAACTGTTAATGTTGTCTTCCGTGATCGGGTATCACCACATTAACTACAATGTAAGTAGTACCATTATGAACTGTTTGCAATAAATATTCAACATTCAATCATATCTAAAGCATATGCGATAAAAGAATTATTCTCATAAAACAAGTGTTTGATACACGAGTTATACAAAGTAAAAGCATACTTTCACGTATAACTCCAACAATTGGTTCTCTCCTCCAGAGCTCTTGGGGCGCTCGACCGTGGTTCGCTCAAGCGGGGGCGCTCGAGCTGTGCTGCTCGAATGATTAGGCCGCTCGAATGGAGGCGCTCGAGCTGTGGTTAGCTCGAGTGAAATAAGCGCTCGAATGGATGCGCTCGACCATGTCTTGGTCGAGCGCCCTTGCCTTCCAGAACGTTATAGGCACTCGATCAGCCTCTTGCTCGAGCGGTGGTGCTCGAGCAACTCCTCCTTTTGAGCCAAGTGATACTTTTCTTCGCACAAACTAATACTTTTTGTATTTCTTCAATATCTTCTCATCCGGGCATCCGTTTGTGTCGATTCAAAGTCTTACGAACTCCATTTTTAGCCCTCTATTCATCTATGAGCATCAAAGAGACAAATTCATTAGTTTATGAAAATAGTACTCAATTGACTCTAAATATACTCATCGAATTCACTCAAAACACGGGCAAAATGAGCTATAAATCATAACAATTACACGCCTAATCACACGCCTCCATTGCTCCCAATGCCAGCCTCACCACCCATCGTCACTCACACCGCCAGTCTAGATTATTGAGCAATAGTAAACTTCTTAATTCAATTGCTTTATGATGTATTTTATATAGCAATTTTAATTTTGATTTGTGGATTTCCTCTGAATTTTTCCATGAATTAATTATGTAGTTTTAAGAGTGAAACATATATGACTTGTTCTTTTTCCTTCTTTTTTTTTTCCTGGGGGACTAGCTTTCAAGTCGAACTGTTTTTTCCACTTCATAAATTGCTGCTTCCAGTTACTCATTCTATCATCCACCAACCTCTTATAACTTGCAGGTTGGAATGGATGGAGGAATGTTTCTGGTATATTAACTAAGAAGACAGACGGTGGCTACTGTAGCAGGAGGAGAATAGAATGAAGGGCGAATTGCATCCAGCGGCAATGATCATAGCGGCCAACATCGGGTTTGAAGATTTGAGACTCCAGAGAACGATAAGAACATAAATTTTAAAGATTAAAGATTTTAATGGATGAGTTAATTAATTAATTTATTAATAAAAATTATATGAGGATAAATTTGTAAATTTATAATTGATCTTTTTTAGATTATTAAATTTAATATAATAGTTGGATAATACGACATAACTCGATAGTACTCGATGCAAAACAATAGAAAGTTATATGATTAACTCAACAGGTTGCAGGTCATCAATTTTAAACCTTTTGATTTTATTAGATTTTAGATCTGATGATTTATAAACCGTACCTGATATCAGGAAACTCGCTAGGGTGTCTGACCTAAGAAAACCCCTAGTTGGGTTTGTTTGCAAACAACCAAAACTCTTTAGTAAAAGCTACTAATATTTTTTATTAAAACTAATCAATATCCTTCGATGGTTTATACATGAAATATTTTCGCACTATACTTTATCTTGATCTTAATAAAGAAGGTGGAAATAAATGTCTTTTGTTACAAAAATACCATTCAATTAAAAATCCAGAATAAAAAATCCCCCAAATCTTAGTTCTATCCCATACGAAAGTTATTGAATTTTGAAAGCTCTTTTTTGGTCCTACCGCTATCTTTCTAGCATCAACATAGAAGCAATAGGTTCCTCTATTTGAGTTAGGGTTTGATATGGAGAGGGGCAAAATAAGTGAAGCAGAATTCCAATTACCCGAAGCCATTATTCAACACATTCAATCGTTCCTAAGTGGAAAGGAGACTGCTCAAACAACAATCCTCTCCAAATCTTGGTACAAGGCCTGGTTAACTCGCAAAATGACTTTGTATGGATCCAATGTGATCTTGGCGATAATGGCTTCTGGAAATTCGTGAACAAGACTGTAGACAGGTATGAGAAATTTAACCTAAAGATAGAGAGTTTTAGGTTATGGATTCTTGGTGTATGCTATGATAAGGCAAAACATTATTGTTTTCCTCTGGCCAATGAATTGATTATGAAAGCAATGAAAATGGGTGTTAACGATCTCAATTTTAAAATTAACTGCTCAAGTATTGAATTTGCTTTACCACATGAGGTGCTTGGATCCGAAAATCTTATCAGATTATGTGTATATGTGGGTGCGAAAGTGATCCGGGGATAGATTAGAAGGTTCGTTGTTGGGGACTTAAATCCCTCAGTTTAGACAAAATGTATGTAGAAGGTGATATAGTTTGAAATATAATTTCAAGCTGCCACTTGATTGAGAATTTGTCATTATCAGGTTCCAGCTTCTTATTCTCTGCTTCTAATAATGTTGTTTTGAATACGATTATTAGCCCGCTGGTATTGAGTCCGTTTATTGAATATGGTAAAGTAAATGTGGGATCAGTTGTTGATGGGCCAATCAATATGTATGAGTTTCATAAGCTGAAGTGTTTGTTTTTTAATGGGGTCAATGTCCATACCTTGTTTTTCAATGATTTCTTGGCCAAATTTCCTGCCTGAAGGATTTGGCTATCCATCATAGTGGTGGATGCAATTGTAAATTTCTTATTATTAATATAATAAACACGAAAAATATTTACAATTAAATTTATTTCGGATCGAATCGAGAAATTCTGTGGATTCTTGACTCTAAACTTGCTCATTTAATTCTTCTCTTCAAGTTGACTTTGACTCGAACGAAATCTTTGTCTTCGGTCTTGTTTGGAGTTGGATTTGGATATTTGTACGTTTTACCCAAAGGCGGGATGCCTTGCTTTGGATTGAACATTGATTTGTGAAGATGTAATTGTTGAACGTCTTTGAATGCAGGATGAACTTCTTCGAGTTTGGTGAAGAACGTCCTTGAATCTTCAAGAATCCTTTGGGAAAAATGCTTGATCGGAGGATTTTAGGACCTTAGTCTCGGATCAAAGGCTATTTTTGATGGATTTGCATGAAGAGCGCCTTTGAATCTTCAAAGGCCTTAAAGAACGCTTTCGAAGCTTCTTCGAATCTTTAAGCGCTCCTTCGAAGAGAAACACCGAATCAGAGGATTTTTGGGCGCTGTGATTGAAAGTTGTTTCCGATTTCTTTTCGTAAAGAATGCTTCAAGTTTGATGAAGAACAATTCCAGACTTCAAAAATGGTTGCAGAAGATTCGCTTGTTTGGATGCTTGAAATTCTGAATGCTAGTTGATTTCGATGTTGAAATGAACAAAGGAAGAGCCCTATTTATAGGGTGGAGGGTGAGTGTAATACCCCGATCCATTTTGAATCATATAAATAAATATTTAACATTGTTGTGTTCATGCATTCATGTTTTATTTTAGAAAGGAGGACAATAACTCTATTTCATTGATTTTCCAAACGACGAATGAGAAAGTCGAACCGGAGTCATTCCTAGCACTAATACTGATGAAATTAAATCATGAAAAAATAAAATGAATAAAATAAAAATTCCAAATGGGCATATCAATGCTCTAATAATGCTTATACTTATTGAACAAAAATTAAATACTTGTCGCCAAAAGTTGGGCGAAAAAACCTCGATTTTTATCCGACGAATAAATACGGACCCGAATTAATACCCATTTAATAAAATAAGTTAAATAAAAAATTTTAATTAGTAAAATTAAAACCCTAATTTATTCTTATGTAAATCGATCCAAAACTTCATTTTCGGAGCTCGAAACTTAGCCAAAAAACATCCGATCGAAAACTATATCGCGTCCGATAATATTGAGAGGACCTGAAAGTCCTCCCATGAGGCCTAAAAATTTCGTCCAGAAGCTGCTAAGGAAGGGAAAAAATCAGCCCCCCATCTTTCCCCCTAATTCATGCACAAGTACTTCTATTTTTTATCATTAGTATATGTACTAGTCTTGACTTCATTTTTTCTCTTCCCACAGCCTAGGGACGTCCATACCTCCCCCTCCCCTATATAAATAACCTCAAACTCATTCATGTATTCACTTTGCCCAAATCTTCCCAAGAGTTAATAAAAAAGCTGCACTATTCTCTCTCTTCTTCTTCCAATTCGGCAACAACATATTAGGGAGAAGAAAATTATTTTCTTATCCCCTTTGCATCCATAGGAGGCCCAAAGTTGAAGTATAAGTCCCCATTGGTAAAAAGGTTTAAGGTTTGAGGCTTTTTGTGCCACCAATTTCCTCCATTCTTTCAATCTTCCAAGTTATCTTCCAACTATAGAATTCTAACTTATATTCTTGTTGTTTTAGTATTATTTCATCCAAGGAGCTTGATTCCCACCCATTCACGAGAACTTCAAGAGATAATTAGGCCTTTTTAGCTAAAAAAAAAAATCCCCAAAAGGTTGGAAGCAACCCTAACTTCATAACTCTTTAAATATGTGTTATATGTGATCTTGTGAGCATGATATATAGGTTTGTATGTTAGAATTTGTTAAAGTCTTGTATAAAATATGAGTATGGATGTTTATATTCATGCTAGGAGATGATGTTTAATGTGTATTAAGTGGTGAAAATTGTATGACATGATAGGTATAAGAATAGAAGTAAGTAATCACACAAGTATGTTGAAAATTCACAGTTTTGGAGCAACCTGATGCTTCTGGAGTAAAATGAGATTTCATACACTTAGATTATGAGTATTTTTTTTACATATTATGAAACTATAATGAGTTAGCTTTCATTTTCCACTGGTTTCATGTTATTTAGATTTTTCGTTGATAAGCTATGAATTTTTAAAAAAAAGTGTGACAATCTGTGACATTTTTCATGTTCACGTGTAAAACTACTATCACCATGAATTTTTCCATAATCTATGTGTAGGTAAAAACAATTTTACTAAAAATATTTTGGTCACTGCGCACACAAAAAATGAACTGGACAGTTTCTGTAATTTAGTGTCACGTTTTAAAAACGAGTCTAGAAATTATATTTTCGTGAACCAAATGATATAGGAAAATATTTATATGTAAATTATTCTTGATTAGGTACCTATTGTATAAATTTCGTTACAATTGAATGAGTCTAAGTATTTTTCAAAAATTGTTAAAGTTAGAGGAAAAAAACCCTAAGTAGTAAACTGCTTCTTTTAAACTTAATGTCCTTAGTTTTAGATTCTTGTTTAAATGACTTATACTTGATAAGTATACTAATAATAATAATTTAGAATGTTCAAATGCAATGAAAATACTTGTGTTTAAATAAATGGCATGGGGTATGACGTGCATTTCGAATTAAGGACTTTAAGTTCCTCAAGTGTCCTTAAAAAAGATAAATGAAAAAAACCTTATAAAATTTTCAAAACTTTTAAGTATTTCAAGAATGTTTAATTAAAGATAAACTCGCTAATATCAAAAAGCTTTTGGTAAACTCTATAACACGATATAAAATAGTAAGTGCGATACAAGTCCTTATCGGACCAACTTGTTTAATCATCAAAGAAGCTTATAAAATATCGATGACTAAAATGAATAAGACTGTGCTAGGTAGAAGTGTTGTCTCCCGGCTCGGACTCGAACGTTGCTAGGTCCTCAAGCTTAGGTTGTTTTCTGCATAAAAGGTGGGTGATGTTATCTGTATTCCTGTTGTAATGTCATGTGGTCCGTTGGTGGATCTTTTTGTTTAATTGTACGACTAGATGTTTCCGAACCCGTTGAACCGGATGGTCCAGGTTATGTCGACACATGGTCCAAGACATGTTTAGCTACCGGGTATCGACCAAAGGGGTACCCATTGCACGGTAGTAATATCTCATGGTAACCTTAGGGTTATGACCTTCGGGTGATATATGAAAGAATGAGCGGAGTGAATAACTCATGAGAGAATGAGCGAAGTGAATAACTAATGAGAGAATGAGCGGAGTGAATAACTAATGGGAGAATGAGCGGAGTGAATGACATGTGAGAGTGTGAGCGGAGTGAATTAAGTATGAGAGAAGCAATTATAGATGTGTTGAACGTAATGTGTACGATGACTTAGGATACTACCAAACTGCATGGCAGCTTACGGGTTACCCACTGAGATTTATATCTCATCCGAACTATTTAAACATTTTCAGGTTACGATGGCGAGAACCCGGACTTGCAGTAGCCATGTCACTCCCCACACTTTCACAGTTATATTATATCAGAAGAAAATGTTTAATTATGTTTAAGTTAAATATTCCGCTGCTATGACTATCATATTCTAACTAAGTTATGTAACTTAACTACCTTTGGATTTATGCATGCTTACTATCTCTAATTTGGGCAAGTAATTTAAATGACCAATTTTAATCTAATCTAAGTAGTCGCAAATATTTATCTGTTAGTATTTATCTATTTAATTGTTTTGTTTATTTAAAAAATGGTTCGTTTTTCTATTTCACTGAGTAACATCACGAATTCGGAGTGCAAGTTTCACAAAGTAGCATTTCCGGATTTGGGGCGTTGCAGTGAGAAACCTTCCTTTCCTGCAATGCCACGTGGCGCCGTCTGATTAGCCGGTGCCATTTGATTGGCTTAATTTGCAGATTAATCAAATTTGATTTGATTAAATTTAGTTCGCAGTCCTTTTTAATGAGATATCATTTAATTTCGATCTTATGACAAGTTAATTGTATTTATTTTCCAACACGAGTATCGTGTACATTTAATTTCAAGTTTAACTATTTAATTCGAGAATTAATTTAATTAAATTCTCACAATGAAATAGTACATTTGATTTGATAGTAATATTTGTTTGCACACATGTCACCATTTAATTAGGTGCAAAATTAATTTGCTTACGGTGGCTACAAAGGAATTCGAATTTCTAGCCCTTCACTTGAGCGCATAAGCTTTACTTAGCATAGAATGTTGAGGGCGAAGTTTGATGTTCCAAGGATTATTAAGTTTAGTTTCTCAAGTACACAGGTTCCTTCTCTGTCATTTAAAACAACTAGAAATAATTGGGAGCCTGATATATCTATTTCATTGGATTCCCCTCCTAACGTTGAGTGGTTCCACAATTTGAATAAATTTTGACAAAGTTGAGCCCATCAAAAGTTTCTATTTCCCTCGAAATACTATATAGTCTACATTATAGAGATCGACCTTGATCTTGCAGGAAATTTCTAAGTTTTATTTAAGCTTGTAGTTGAAAATTTGACTATTAGATTTCCCCCTTTGGTTAGTCCTGCTGTTTTGGATATATTATTTGAGTGTTGTCACCCAATGTTTGTAACTCACAGTGTGATCTTGAGGAAGTAAGAAAGAATTATATCCTGGAGATTGTTCACAAGAGTTTTATTCAACAAGGCACTCTAATTTGGCATAGTGCAAATCAAAGTAGTTGTGATCTTGAGGAAGTGAATGTGGAATTTTTAGACGAGACTACTTATGTGTGTGGCGGCCTCTCTTAGAATCTTCTTGGAGCTGAACAGAGGATTCGTTTACATTTGAGATGGGAGGGACAGGAGCCTTCTACATTGAAATAATTACAGATTATTGATTATATGTATCGTATTTGTCATGTGAGCTTTAGTGTAAGATTGTTAAGACTCTTTAACATATTAATTGGGAATTAATGAGTTCGTTCATACATTGAATTTGTTCGACTGTTTCTCCACATTTTTTGCTTCTTTTGTTTTCCAGTAGGAGTAGAACTTAATTTAGCAACTTTCATTTCTTTTGTTTTTCAAGTAGTAAAACTCAAGCAGCACAAGGAGTCTCTGTTTCTGGCTAACTTATTAGTCTCTAGCATATGTATCAAGTCATTGGGAAGAAACGTCCATTGATTTTGGTTTATTAAAAAATGAGGGGCGTTTGATTCAATTTTTTCAGTATGAGAATTGTAACTTATTTGAATTATATATAAACGATAGTTACATTGTTAGCGTTGCTCGGACTTGGATCCCCTGCTAAACCAGCATTGCATGCTGGGCAACCTGAAAGACACCATTCCGTGTGCTGAGCATTACTTAGAAAAAGTTCTTTTGAGAAGTTAGATGAAATACACATATGATATAATGAATAATACTACTTTTTTTACTTAGAAAGTTATACAATTAACATAAATTACATCTAACTTAGTTATTTCTAATCTGCATCTTAAGTATAGGTATGTTACTTAGCAGGGAAGTAATCGAATCAAACCCAATTTAAAAGGGCTTGAGCTTGGTTTGTTTACTATTGAGTCAAGCTTTAGTTTAATTATCAAATATTCACAAACTTTTTCGAACTTAATCAAGCTTATTATGGGTCTAAACAAGCTTAATAATATCAACAGTTATAAAACTAAAATTGCATATTTCTAAAAATCATATATATCGGCTAAATTCTATAATTTTTATTTATATAAGTAACTTTGTTAACATATTTTATATTTATCATTATATATATTTAGTGTGAAATATATATATATTAAAATCAAACTACTCATCATAATTTGTATGATCTAGCTCACGAGCTTACTAACGAGCATGTTCATGAGCTAAGGAACCAAATATTATTATGGTTGATGAGTTTGTTTTGTTTAAGTGGATGAACTTTATTAAACGAGCTAAAACGAATGTTTTTGGAGTTGAGTCCTGAATAATTTTCGGATGGCTTGTTAGATTACATCGTTTAATTTCGATTACTTATAAATGATTTATCACTAGAAAAAAAATTGGCTATCGAATGTTACGATAAATATAATTACGTCCTTTAAATAGTGAGGATAGCATACGGTTTGCTCATAAAAATTTATAATCATGTAGGCATCTTTATTCCTCAAATTACTGATAAACAATTTTGCATATGGAAACACTTACGAACATATTGCCTATGAAAATGAAATTACCTACAAACAATTTTGTCTACGGAAAAAAATTGAGTAATGAAGATGTCTGATGATTAGAAAAAAAAAATTGTAGGCAATCTCCACTATTTATAAACATAATTATTTTCTTTGAAAATCTTGTAGTCATATTAAACACAAATTCTAGCATGCACTTGGATTTTAAGCTTAATTTTGACTTTAATTTTGATATTTTTAAAAAATACACATAAACACACCGAACTATGTGTGTGTGTGTATTTTTTTTTTTTTTTTTTGCAATTGGGGTAGTACTGGTATTAGACGAATATGGAAATAAACTTGAGGTAAAGTTCCAGATTTATGGAAATATGGAAATACACATAAATCTGAGTTTTCGTTCCTCTATTCCTACTAAGTGAGAAAAGAATTCACCTATATTAGACTAATATAGAAATAAACTTGAATACATCTATTTTAAATAATAGACGAATATGCCCACAATCTTGGTGTTTACCTATTTAGGCACAAAAGCACAAGTGCTTTTATCTTTTTTTTTTAATAAAATTAAAATGTAAAATGTAAACAACTGAGGCTAACGTAATAACATATTTCCATTTTTCAAATAGAAAATATTTTATACAATTTAATTCTTTTTGAAGTAATTAAAAAAATAATATAAATGTTATCTTGCATCATGTTAAAATTTTAAAAAAATATGTAATTTGATACATTTTAATTTTATAAATAAAAAAAAATAAAAGCACATGTGCTTTTGTGCCTAAATAGGTACTTATGTTTTAGCTAATTAATACAGGAGTATTAGCTAATTGTAGTAGTGTATTTGGTCTTATTTAGGCACAATGTTGGGCCAGGCCCATAAGTGAAATTCGAATCCAGTGTGTCAAAAAGAGTCTACACTTTTTCAGTGAAACATCCTATTTGTACAAATTAATGCCCATTTGTACTAATTAATACCAAAAAAATTCAGTGAAACGTCCTATTGATCCTACTGCTTGTAAGGGTAATTTTTTAGTGTAACGTGGACTAACTTTTCAGTGTTAAATTGTTAACGTTTTTTCAGTGTTCAAACAGAAAAGCTTTTTAGTATTTTCTAGTGTAACTTTTCAGTTATGTCTGACCTGAAAATTTTCTGAAAATTCAATTTCATTTTCCTAATAATGTAAGGGAAAGTTCATTAACACCACCTTCGCCGATCTCTCACTCCACATCTGTCAAGGGCCTCAAATTTTTATATATATTTCAGTGCAGTTTACGGTGTTTTTGCTGAAATTAGTGTTTTAGGAAAATATTAATTGGTTGATATCAAGTCACATATCTTAAATTGTTAAATATTAAAATGCACAAAAAAATTAAATTACATATTTTTAAGTAAATCAAACATACTTCTAAATTTAGTCAAGTGCCCAAATTTTTATATATATTTCACTGCCTCAAATTTTGTTATATATGTTGTAAATAAGTGCGTAAATAAAGAGACACGATTTGTTGACCCAGTTCATCGGGAACGACTACGTCTGGGGGCGATCCAAGCCAGGAGTTCCACTAATATTGTTGTGTATAAGAGTACATAATTCATGAATATAATGGGATATATATAATAGTAAAAACCCTAGTCTAATGGGTAAAGCCCAATATGATTCTTGGTCCTCAAGTAATGTCCACACCAAATCTCCTAGATTTGAAATATCAAATCTTCCAGATTTACAACACTCCCCCTTGGACATTACGACATAAATGTTTTGTCATAAAAACTCCACGTGCTAAGGATCGGCCATAATAATAAGTGGGAGGAATGTCATTGATCTTCTAGATCTAAATCTTCCAGATTCATTTCAAGGTTACCGCTCCCCCTGAAGACAACAACACTTTAAGGTTTTGCATCCCAATACCACAAACGTACTTTTCAAAAGTAGACGTAGGTAAGGATTTAGTAAACAGATCTGCAAGATTGTTACTAGATTGCACCTTTTGAATGGTAATCACGTAACTCTTCTGGAGTTCGTATGGGTAGAAAACTTAGGTGAAATATGTTTCGTCAGGTTTCCCTTGACGTACTCATTACTCATTTGTGCGATGCAAGCAGCGTTGTCTTCAAATATAACGGTGGGAGGTGTATCGCCCTTGGCGATACCACACGAGTCACCAATGTGCTTTACTAAGGACCTTAACCAAACACATTCTCGTGCGGCTTCAAATAAAGCTATGATCTCTGAGTGGTTTGAAGTCGTGGTAACTATGGATTGTTTAACCGATCTCCATGAGATTTCGGTTCCACCACAGAGAAAAACATAACCAGTCTGGGATACAGCGTTGTGGGGATCAGACAAATAGCCAGCATCCGCATAACCTACCAAGGTTTTGTCTTGGTTCTTACGATAAAACAGTCCAAGATCTTGAGATCCTTGGAGGTATCGTAGAACATGCTTAACACCATTCCAATGTCTCCTCGTAGGAGAAGCGCTATATCTCGCAAGCAAGTTAACTGCAAATGCAATGTCCGGCCGGGTGCAATTTGCAAGATAGAGCAAAGCTCCAACAGCGCTAAGATAAGGAACTTCTGGTCCCAGAATTTCTTCTGAATCTTCTCTTGGCCTAAATGGATCCTTATCCACTTCGAGGGATCGGACAACCATCGGGGTGCTAAGTGGATGAGATTTATCCATGTGAAATCTATCCAATACCTTCTTCACGTAGGTCGACTGATGAACAAGTACTCCTTCTGGGAGGTGCTCGATCTGCAAGCCGAGGCAGTACTTGGTTTTACCCAAGGACTTCATTTCGAATTCAGCTCTCAAGATTGAATTGGCTTCTTCAATCTCTTTGCATGTTCTGATTATGTTCAGGTCATCAACATATACGGATATGATGCAAAAACCGTCTTGCGATTTCTTCGTGATTACGCACGGGAAAGCTTTATCGAACGGGTATCCCTTCTTCTGAAGGAATTCACTAAGTCGGTTGTACCACATAAGGCCCGATTGCTTCAGGCCATACAACGACTTACGTAGTTGTATATTATACATACTGCGATTTTCACTATCCCTTAACTGAGGAATGTCAAATCTATCTGGGATTTTCATATAAATATCGGCATCGAGTGATCCGTATAAGTACGCGGTTACTACGTCCATTAATCTCATTTGGAGATTCAACTTAACTGCCAAAGATATCAAATATCGGAACGTTATTGAGTCCATGACGTTGAGTCCATGACGGGAGAATAGGTTTGATCAAAATCAATCCCGGGTCTCTGCGAAAACCCTTGTGCTACCAGCCTCGCTTTAACCTCTCCACAGTATTGTTCTCATTTCGTTTTCGTACAAAAACCCATTTATCAGGGATAGCGCGCGCGGGTGTACGAACAAAAGAGTCAAATACTTGTCTTTTGTTAAGCGATGCGAGCTCTGCTTCAATTGCCTCTTTCCATTTTACCCAATCAGAGCGCTTCCGGCACTCTACGATAGTTTTGGGTTCTGGATCCGGATCGTTAATGGAAAGAGCAAATTGCGCTGCAAATGTGTCGTCGACGACAGTAATATTTATATTACATGTTTCTCCCGTATCTGTAAAATTCACAGAGACTTTGACGTTTACGTCAATCAGACCTTCCTCATTTCCCATTGTATCTGGGTCTGGTCGTTCCACGGTCCTAGTGCATGGAATATTTTGTGCACGTGCTTCATCACTAGGACTCTCGTCTCCTAGAGACTTGGAGTTATCTAGACGGATCTCTTCTAGAGATTTTCCATTCGACTGACCAGATTTGCTAGCCTTTCGTTTAGGTGTGTTACTATCTCTTGAGGGTCCCTTACGCTTTTAGCGTGTGGGGGCATGAGTACTCATTTTACTTGGGACCTCAACCCTTTGGGGAGCATTTACTGCAGGTATATGCGATCTAGTCACACCTCTATGGTCAGTGAACGCGTCTGGCAGGTTATTTGATAAGTTCTGCAGGTTAATGATCTTCTGAACTTCTAGTTCACATTGATTAGTGCGCGGATCTAGATACTGAAGATTACTTACGTTCCACGTAAGTTCCCGGCATTCATTCAATTTTGAATTCGGATCTCCCCCTAATGCCGGGAAGTAATCTTCATCGAACGTACAATCAGCAAACCGGGCCGTTAATTGATCCCCGGACAAAGGCTCGAGGTATTTCACGATGGATAGAGAGTCGTATCCGACGTAAATACCGAGTTTCCTTTGTGGGCCCAAAGAGGTTCGCTTGGGTATCGTAATCGGTACGTATACCGCACATCCGAAAAATTCGCAGATGGGAAATGCTAGGTTCTTTCCCACGCACTAACTGTAGGGGGGAATGATCATTATATGCAGTTGGACGGATTTGGATGCATGTAGGACTGCATGCCCCCAGCATGAGGTGGGTAGTTTAGAGTTCATAAGCAATGGTCTTGCGATAAATCTGATACGTTTTATTAGCGCCTCAGCAAGACCATTTTGGGTATGGACGTAGGGGACCGAATGCTCCACTTAAATTCCCAGGGCCATACAATAATCTGTAATGGCCTTCGAGCTAAACTCAGATGCATTATCCATGCGAATCGATTTAATTGGATAATCCGGGAATTGAGCTACAAGCTCGATAGTCTTCACAATGAGCTTCGCAAAAGCTTGATTGTGGGTGGACAGCAAAATGCAAATGTCCACCTAGTGGAGGCATCAATAGGGACCATGAAATAACGAAATGGTCCTGATGCTGGGTGAATAGGTCCGCAAATGTCCCCTTGAATTCACTTCAAGGAAAACCGGAGACACTAGTCCAACCTTAGTGCGCGACTGGCGCACTATTAACTTACCCTTAGAACATGCATCACAAATAAATTCATCAACAGGAAGGATTCTACTATTCAAATTGGGTAGATTCCTACGTATCATATATTGTCCTGGATGACTTAACCGCGGATGCCTAATTTAAAGAAGTTCGGGTCATGTAATTTCATACTCATGGCTAGATGGAGTTTTGACGGCCGGATGTAGAAATAGTACAATCCGGGGGAGAAGGAAGAAAGTTCTTCTATAAGATTGTATGAGTGGTGGCGCTATCTACCAATCATAAATCACTACCTCAATCCTATCATGTCAGAGGAAATTAACCCAAACCTAATAGCTGATTTGTTTACTAGCCATAAATAAAAACAGCAATATCCGAATAAACACATGGACAACTATTTAAGGTAAACACATCAAAGCTAATAAATTCATCCATAAATAAAATATCCGAAAGAAAGGATCCAAAACATAATGTGAAATTGTTTTATTCAGAAAACAAAATACTAGGAATAACTAAATACATAAATCTACTCGTCATCTCCAAAATTCCTAAGCTCAATGCCTTTATGATCTGCGTTGTCTAGGTCAGAATCTGCTTCGGGCAGACTGGCATGGTGAGATTCAACTCTCGGAGCCTTCCCCTTCTCGTCCTTCTGCTGCTTTTGATAAGCCTCGACCAAATGTTTGGGAGTACGACACGTGCGAGACCAATGGCCCTTGCAACCGCATCTGTAGCAGGATTGTTCACCCTTATCTTGATTGTCAGATTTTCGGGGAGCGGTGTTCGTGTTAGGTGCAGACTTTCCACGAACCTGAGCTTGATTGTCATTCGAGGCACCTGAATTACCGGATTTATTACGACCTCGGCCTTGGCTACGAGTTCGTTTACTCCCTCTCCCCCTTCCACGCTTGCGATCTCTTGTACCACTTTGAGCTACAGCATGTGCTTCGGGCACTGCTGTCGAGCCAACCGGCCTCGCATTATGATTCTGCATAAGGAGCTGGTTGTGCTTTTCCGCTACTAGAAGTGCAGAAATTAGCTCAGAGTGTACAGTGTAGTTCTTAGCCCTATACTGCTGCTGGAGTACAAGGTTGCTTGCGTGGAAAGTCGACAAAGTCTTCTGGATTAAGTCATCCTCAGTTACAGTTTTCTGGCATAACTTTAACTGAGACACAATACGATGTAGGGCTGAGTTATACTCCGTTACAGATTTAAAGTCTTGGAAACGGAGGTTCAACCAATCGTATTGAGCTTGAGGGAGGAGTATATCATATTGTTGTTGGAAACGGTCCTTTAGGGACTTCCACAACGTTCCGGGATCTCTTTCAGTGAGATACTCATTTTTCAGGTCCTGATTGAGATGATGCCTAAGAAAAATCAAAGCTTTCGCCTTCTGGGCGTCAGTTGATTTTGGATCATCGACAATCGTGCCGCTAAGATTGTTCGAGGCTAGATGTATTTCGACATCTAGCGCCCATGTCAGGTAGTTACTACCATCAAGAGTAAGCTCAGCAAATTCTCTTTTGGTAATATTAGACATAATTCACTACAATTAAAGTGACATGGGTAAGAGGATTGACCAAAATCATAGACAACGGGAAGAAAAGGATTTATCTAGTTATTCTAAGGCACATAGATGCACGTACTGGGCGCCGTCTACCCAAGGCATAAATTCACGGTCCGACAAATACCGGGCGCCGCCTACCCGGGCATAAAGAGCGGACTATAAACTATGTGCACAGTGTTAATGCACGTAGGATAATAAAATCACTTAAGCATGCAATAACAATAAATAACGATAATCACATGAAAATAATTTGCAGAAAATATACGGTTTAATAGACAGAGGAAATAATCATTAGAATAATTATTTTGTGTATATTATCGCAATTTAACGAAACATTTTCAGGATTATGTAATATAAATTTTGTGATACGACAACCGAAATAAAATCAGGGTTATCACAAAATTCACAATGGGCGATTCCAACATGTGACTAAAGGTGCATGTAAAACTATGCAGGTAACACATGGCGAGGGGAGAGAATCGAAAAACAAAAGAAAATGGAAAATAAATAAAAATTGAGAAATTGGGGCTGATCGCGCTTAGGGGACGCGACCAGCCCGGAAGATCGCGCTTCACATGTGCGACTTCCTGCCTCCAATCGCGTCTGCCAGGCGCGATCGAGGCCGATTTCTGGGCTTCTTCCTCGGTGCGATTTCAGCCGCGATAGGATGAGCGCCGCCTCAACGCGACGCCCGGAGGCGCGCGGAGGCGGCTGGGAGAGGAGGCGCCGGCGACCGCTCCATCGGGGGAAACCACCTGCGTCACGGCGGCATAAGGCCGTGTCGCGCGCGGTGGCTTCCAGCCACGGCGGCGGCGCATCGCGCAGGTGAGGAGGCGGCGGCGGGCGGCTGCGCTAGCACGGCAGAGGCGGCGCACGGCTTCAGGCCTCGTGGCGGGGCCGCGCCAGGTGCTGCAGCGGCGCACAAAGGGGACGGCGGTGGAGCGATGGCCACGTCGGGTGGTGGCGGCGGGGCGCTGCTACGGGCGGCGCTTCGGGGCCATTTCGGGCAGCGCAACGTCGTGCGTCTCACGGCGTCAGTTTTTCGATCTCGATCCGTAAACGAATTTGATACAAGAACGCATATAATTCAAGCAAGAACAAAAATTGTAATCAAATATGATAATTAAATTCATGCATATAGATCATGCAAAACATGGATTGAATCATTCAAATACGTGAATTAATTCATGAGATTTAAAGGGGAATAATTCTGAGGCGTACCGTTTTATCTCGGGCAGAGACTCGTGCTGATAACGTGTTGTAAATAAGTGTGTAAATAAAGAGACACGATTTGTTGACCCAGTTCGTCGGGAAACGACTACGTCTGGGGGTGATCCAAGCCAGGAGTTCCACTAATATTGTTGTGTATAAGAGTACATAATTCATGAATATAATGGGATATATATAATAGTAAAAACCCTAGTCTAATGGGTAAAGCCCAATATGATTCTTGATCCTCAAGTAATGTCCACACCAAATCTCCTAGATTTGAAATATCAAATCTTCCAGATTTACAACAATATATTTCAGTTGAGTTTATACGCATTTGAAAATAATTTCCGAACACTAAATAGTTATTCATCCTGGTAGTTATTTAACAGAGGGTAGTGCAAATAACCTGGGCCCTTTTTTTTCTTTTTTAGAAGTCCATAATTTTTTAGAAGCAAGGCCCAGGTTATATGCACCCACATCTTTTAGCAGTACACAACATTTTTTTTTTTAATTCATAGAAGAGGAGGTTGCTTAGAGCTTTTTATTTAAAGTCAGAAATTTTACAAAAAATAAAAAACAGATCAGTCCATATCCTTTTACGCGTTTGGAACTGGTCAATACAGCAGGTTGAGTGAGTGTAAAAACTGAAGGATGGGAGCAAAATGTCATAATAATAATAATAAAATAAATTATTCACTTGTTCAGTCCTCATATAGAGATGAAGATTTTCTTGATCTTAATCTCCATTAGCGTCAACATTTCATATGTTCCAGATGGTGAGAGAGAGACGGGGCTCAGGCACAAGGGAAGTATTGTATTGTAGGTCCAGCAATGAACAAGAAACTGAATGATTCAGCTCTCAATAACCTCATAGATCAACAGAACATAAACCCTTATGGTAGGTAATGTTATCCATTTTTTAATTCCGCAATTTCTCTGCACCGCCCAGATCCACGCCTTAGGGCTAGCGGACGAAATTGACGTCGATGCCCTCTTCAAATTGAGAACGATGAGCTTGATGAACAATGGATTCCTCTCCCCAATTTGAAGATTTTCGTTAGGATTTTAGTGTTGAAAAAGCTTCATATGGCGAGGCGAACAACGAGTTTAAACTGGCCAAATTCCTGAGTCGTTAGCTGCGTTGCCGAAGCTCATCGAAAAATAAGGGTATGTCTATTGCAAGGTGTGTGTACTGCAAAAAGCGGTGGGTGCATATAACCTGGGCCTAGAAGCAATCTACCACCGCCCAGCTCCCCCTTCAACATTCACCACAGCCCAACTCACCCCTTCAACATTAATACTATGATCTTCCCCTATATCTCCCCCTATTCAAGTCAATATTCGTCGGAGACTCTTTAATACACTAAACCAACCACATTTTTCTCTCTGTCTTTGAAAAGAAAATTTTCAGAACTTTCTTCCTCTCTCATTAGCAGCTCTTCTTCCTCTTCAATTAACTCATGGAAAGAGGCACTCTTACTATTTCTTTTGCTTGAATTGTGTATGCTTCAGTTTGTTAATGAAAATGTGCTTTTTCTGCATCAACGTCAATTAGAAATATCACTATTGATATATATTTTTACTATTTGATAAAATGTGTTTTTTCTGCATCAACGTCAATTAGAAATATCACTATTGATATATATATCTGTAATATTTGATAACTGTCTGTTTCCACTCACAAGAATCATTAATAATGCACTTAAAAACATCCATAGAGATTTAGGATGCTACAGTAACCATTATTGGTGAAACATCAAAAGGTAGGCTTAATTAGAGGAAAAGAGTTGGGAAAGGATTCCATACAAACGGGTTTAAATCTACCAACTCAACATAAAAATCAAAATGAGAGCTATGGGTTTCAAACCCATTGCAAAATGAACCAACCGAAAAACATTAACAGATTTGACATCATTTGCCAATATTCGTCAATCCAAATGCAACCTTAACGAATTATTAGTGAGCGAATACAAGGGTTGGAAATCTGAAACTGTGCATTTAGATGTTCCAGATAATAAATGCCATTAATGTTCCAAATTTATGTTCATATTCGTTTATTTAAAATAGATGTATTCAAGTTTATTTCCATATTCGTCTAATATACGTGAATTCTTTTCTCACTTTGCGTAATTCTTATCAATTGGGAGAATGTTTTTTTTTTCACATTTTTCGTGGGATTTTGGAAGTTTTGTTAGATTGCACCTGGAAATTTTGTGTTGGTGGTATTGTAGATGGAGCGGTGGGATCAAGCTCACACCACCAAGTTCATAGAAATCTATAGTGAGACTATTGGACATCCCAAAAAATATGGGTTTAGAACAAAGAGGACATTCTGGGAAGAGCTTACAAAGGAGCTGAACAGCTCCATTAAAGAGCGTGACACCTACTTTTCAGGTTTTGAAGCGGAGGCGGTTATGAAATATGGGAAGAACTTGAAGGCTTTCTACATGAAACATAGGGTATTACTTTACAGCTCATTCTCATTATAATTCTACTAAATGATAATATGATATTGATTGTATATAATTTTCACTTATAGACTAATCCTCTTGGGTTGCCCAACTGGGAATTATACGAGAAATGCTTCAAAAAATATGAAATATGCGTTAAGCAGGTGAAATATGCGTTCATCTTCAATGCATGTATTGATTAGGTTCTTGTACTTAGTTATTTCGCACTTCACAGGTACTCAATGAGAGGAGAACTCACTGATGACAATCATGACTAAGAGCCTGAAGACGAAGAGCACCATCCTAAACTTATGACAGTCTTCTAAGCTGGCTGAGTAAGTGTCAGTGATGAAGAGTATGACCCTGAGGTCATTACTAACTCAGTCCTGAAGGGAACAGGATTACACTGAGTTTATGGGAAAGACTTGGAGTAGAGCCAAGCAATGCAAAAAGGAATGTCAGCGTCAGGACAAGACCGTTGTGCTCGAGATAAAAAGAACTTAATGAGACAAGCCTGAAGCTTAGGAATAAGTTCTGATATTCTCACCAACCTGATGACGTGGATCAATCCAGGGAGGACACGCACGTACGGACCCTGACATGAAGATTGACTTCAGACTGCATTTTCAACGGGCAAACATTAAATGGCGCATTAAATGTAAATACCAAATCCATGCAAGGACGGCTGCTGCATGAGAAATATGTCCGTTTGAAGCACTCTACATAGATGACTAAAAGGCTATCTCCTCCAACGGATAGTTTTCAAATCACCTATAAATACAGAAGACCTTAAGCCCATTCAAGGTTACGGGAAATTTCCAAGCCAGAAATTACTCAAACTCTCAAGCATTCAAAGCATTCAGCCTTTAGAAGAAGCACACGAAACCAACTAAATTTCCCAAGTGTTTCTTAGTTACTGAGAGTTATTCTGTATTCCAAGAGCGTACTAGCGTTATCTTAAGCTTAGAGTGATTATCCAATCCTTAGCAAAGCTTTGTCTTGTGAGGATAATCACAACCTAGTTGGAATCCAAACTGAAACCAAAACCCTAAGTTATGTTTGTTGGTAGTAAGTTCAGTTAGCGAGTTAGTAAGGAGTTGTATAGGTCAGTGAGGTTAGCTGATCTTGGTACACCTTGGAACGTTAAAAACAAGAATCCCTTGAGTGGATTTCCTGTTAAATCAGGCCGTGGACGTAGGAGCTTGAGTCTCCGAACCATGACTTGAACCGAAAATACTAGCTTTCTACTAGTAGCTTCCCCGCAAGAGTACGGGTTCACTGTAGTATGGGCAAGTATAGGGACCAAGTATTATTGAATCCAAGGGAAAGTGTGTATGCGAATAGATCCCTGAAGATCTACGCGTCGTAGTTAATATGAGTGAAATGTTTTGGATTTTTGAGAGAATTAATTAAAATAAACTAAACTATCCTACGAATGCAAACAGAAAATTAAACTAAGAATTTGAGCTGTGTTTCCAAATAAGAGATGGTGATGCTCAGGATAGGAATCCCTACGTATACTAACGGAGCAGGTACATAATCAAAATAACCGTGACGCGCAAGAAATAACCTAAGTAAAAGAATGCAAGATGAAAGCTCAAGATTTTAACCCTAATACTTTATCCTAACAATCAACTTCACTAATCCACTAACAAGTTAATAGATTGTGCTTAATTAATGAGACCCTAATTTAACTAAGGTGATGCGGTCGTCCTCCTTCGCTAAACTGGTAGATGAATTAACCCTTTCTAAACCCTCTCGTTAAGTCTACTAGTTGTTAAACAGTGATAAGGTCGTCCTCTCTCTAACACTTTTCGAGCGAAATTCAAAGGCAAAGTTAAGATTGATTTTAAGAATTCATTAATTAAGAGAATTAAAACCTAACGTCACGAATTACCCTAAATACGTACCCACAACCTACTTCTACGAGTTCATCCTACCCCAAGCATGCAAGGGTTTTAGCTAGACATGGGTTTTACGTAAACAAGAACAATTGAATAAATAACGAACATGAACATAACGATTATAACGAAGAAAAGATCAAACATAAACTAGGGTTTCAAAAAATAAAGGAATAAACAGAAATTAAATCAATAAAACGAAGTCTCAACGTGTTCAAGAACAAAGGTCTAAATAAACGAAACTAAAAAGCAAAACCGTGCTATGAATTCATAAAGAAAACCTCGAAAATGTAAAAGTAAAGCTTGCTCCTCTCCTTCCTCTCCAAAAACGAACTCTAAAAGTCAAAATCTATCAAGTGGTAAGTAGTGGTCCGTAAAAACGTGCTCCAAAGGGGTATAAATAGGCAACGGGTCAAATCGGGAGTTAATGGGCCAAAATTCACGTATGCTCGTGCACTACTCGTGCACTAGTGCACGAGCTCATCACACTTGAGCACCCCAATTCGTCCAGAGAGCAAAAATTGCACGACCCCCTTTGCTCGTGCACTAGTGCACGACCGACGACTGCTCGTGCAGGGTGCACGAGTGCTAGTGCACTAGTGCACGACCTACGCCTTCTCGAGCTCTATACACGAGTGCTCGTGCAGGGGTGCACGAGTACTCCTTGCTTGTGCATTCCAATGATACTTTTGCTCCCCCGAACTAATACTTTTCGTATTTCTTCGATATCTTCTCATTCGGGCGTCCGTTTGAGTCGATTCAAAGTCCTACGAACTCCTCTTTTCGCCCTCTATCCATCTATGAGCATCAAAGAGACAAATTCATTAGTTTATGAAAATGATACTCAAATGACTCTAAATACTCATATAAATCAATCAAAACACGGGCATTTCAAATGACGAATCATGATAATTTCACGCCTAATCAACCCCCCAAACTTACCATGTTGCTTGTCCTCAAGCAACGAAATAATAAGTCAAGTGAAATTGTTAGGAATGAGTCAAAGAATCAAATCATGCAAGCAAATGAATTCGAGCTTCAACGATCAATCACAAGTATACTCACTCACCTTCCTTCATCATACTCATGCAACAACAACAAGAAACACCAAGATCAAACATGGATGTGCACTCAAAGATGTGTTTCACTCCCTCACAAGTGTATATCAATGATCAAGGGACTCACTCAAACAATCAATCACTCATATCGGCAGCCATAGGCTTGTAAGCACCCTTAACTCCGACCATACTCTAGAAATCAATGCCGAATCAAAAAGGACTTTTCTCAAGGTTGTAATGTAGGCTCTTGGACAGGTGGGAATCAATATGGTAAAGTGACTCAAGTGAATGGAGAATAGAAAATCAAACTTCGGCACTTCGAGATTAGGAACAGACTACTTCAAACATTTTCAATCAACATACTTTCAATTCCATACTCTCAACACTTCAATTTTTTCCTTTCTCATTTTTTTTTCACTTTTCTCAATCACTTCACTTTTTTTTTTTTCACAAACACATGAGCTCTTTTTTTCTTTTGCTCATTCTCAATTTTTTCTTTTTCCCACAACTCATAACTTCATCACACCCTCTTCTCATACTCACTCAACAAACAACATTTTCCTTTTTCAACTCAATTCAATCCCTTCACATTCACACTTTTCCTATTCTCCACTCAAATTTGGACAAAAAGGCTTAGGAATTGTAATAGTATTTAAATGTGCTAGCCAATGAAATAGGCTTAAAGCTCAAAGGGGCTAACAAGGGACAAATGTCAATGGTAAGGAATTTTTTTTGGCTAAGTGACTCATTCAAAACAAAGATGTCCTAAGATCACATTCGGCATATCAAACTAGACACAATCAAGAAGCAAGAGCACACACAAGTTCTAGCATCCTCTAAGGTGACGATCCACTCACAAACGAAGAGATCAATTCATGTATCAAAATCTCATAAGGCTCAAATCTCACGGCTTTCACATCTATGCTAGTCCTAGTGAATTCTAACTCTCATCACACAAGTACTCAGAAGGAAAATTTGCAAGCATACTAGTTTTCTCTCAAATCAACTCTAACTCAAACACTCACAAAAAAGAATTCCTAACTCAACCTCACAATTCACCCTTCTCATCAAATCATACTCAAAGATAGCAATAAGTAAGCATAAGTTTATTGATAGGCATGAAAGATGCAATAGCGAATCAGATCAAAATCATCCCAAGGAGCATCTCAAGGCACCAAATAACCAAACACACTCAAAGATAAGGGGTGCTCCGGTGCAATGTAACAAGAAACATAAAACACTCCACCCCCCAAATTTCGACCTTGCGAAGAGGTCTAAGTTTGGGGTTGTGGGTTACCTCAACCAAACAATTTAGTTTCTCTCAACAATGCAGCACACTCCTTGGTTGAGTTCCTCCCTTTTGGATAACTCCATGATTCCTCTACTCTCTCGAGACAAGCCTACAAAATAAAACTCTCAAGTACGAGGTTAAAACTTACGATTCAAAAACACCCTAATAATATAAAAATACTGAAAAACAAATAAAAATGGGTTGCCTCCCATTCAGCGCTATTTTTAAGGTCCTAATGCCGGACCGAGCTCAAAGGAGCTTATGGGACATGATACTAAAAAATACCTCCCTTACTCTCATAAGAGAAGTTGTCTAAGTTCTTTACTCTATTCCCATCTTTCTTTTTCACCTCAGACGGTGGGCATCTCAATTCCTTCTCACTCTTTTCGGGAGGAGTCTTACCAAACAGGTTCTTGAATTTGGACTTTTTCTTCTTAACTCTTCCTTTTCTCTCGAGCTGGACCACGTCCACCTTTTTCACTTCTTCATCCTTCAATTTCTTCTCTTTATACCTATCAAAATAAGTCAGATCATAATGCTCTTGGGTTAAATCAACAGGTGAAGGATTATCAAACTCATAAATAAAAGAAGGATTAGGGATAGGAGGTGTGTCTTCAACACTAGGATCAATGGCATCCATGCAATACAAACTCTCATCCTCCTTCGGGTACTTCATGGCCTCATATAGGAAAATCTTCACTTCTTGATCATCAACTTTCAACGTAATCTTCCCATTTGCCACGTCTAGCACCATCCCCACCGTCGCTAAGAACGGTTTTCCCAAGATCAGGGGCACGCGTTCATCTTCCTCCATTTCGAGCACTACAAAGTCAGCTGGAAAAATGTGATCTCCAACTCTCACGAGGACGTCTTCAACCACACCTTGAGGTCTAGTAATAGACCGGTCGGCTAGTTGAAGCGTCATCATTGTCGGCTAAAGTTCACCACCTTCCAACTTCTTGAAAAGTGACAAGGGCATAAGATTTATGCTCGCCCCTAAATCACATAGCGCTCATTTCTTGATCCCGTTCCCAATGTCACATAAGATGGTAAAGCTCCCGGGATCCTTCAGCTTTGGAGGAAGCGCCTTGTGCACTAATGCACTCACCTCATGGTTCAACTGCACCAACTTCGGCTCATCCACTCGCTGTCTTTTCGCGATCAAGTCCTTCAGAAACTTTGCATAGTTGGGCATCTGTTCCAAAGCATCATAAAAAGGAATGTTAATATGCGTCTTTTTAAAAACATCAAGGAATTTAGCAAACTTCTCATCAAGCTTTTTCTTCATGAAGCGTTGTGGATATGGGAAGGGTATCACAGATTTGGGTACCCCCCATTCATCTCTCTCGGTCTCTTTCACTTTCTCCCTTGCTTCCTTTGTCTTCTTCCACTTAGGAACTCTCTCAACCTTCTCAATGTCTTCCTCTTCAAGCTTTTTGCTCGCTTTTTCACCCTCAACCTTCTTCTCAACTCCTACCTCCCCACTCTCATCTCCATCTTTCTTATGTTATTTCCCCTCTATCTCAACATCTCTTTGGGGCGTCTCAGAATCAGCAGGCATCTGGGGACCTTCATAATTAGTCCCACTTCTAAGCTGGATAGCCTTACAATGCTCTTTAGGATTACCCTCAGGCATTGAAGGGTATTTGCCAGGCTCTCTATTCAATGACTTTGCAATCTGGCTCATCTGGAACTCTATAGAAGTGAACCTTCGGTTGTTCTCTTGCTGAATTTGATTCAGCTCTACATCTCTCTTCTGGAGGTCTTGATCACGCTGATCAACTTTCTTATGCAGATCTTTCACATCGTACTCCAAAGATGATAAACGTTTGCTTCCTTCCTCCACCTTCTGTAGGATAGCTCTCAACATCTCCTCAGTTGAGGAACCGCCTTCTCCACCCGGAGGTTTAGAACCCGGATCAACACCTGGAGGAACTGTAATACCCGACTTCGGGTTAGCATATGAAAAATTCTCGTTCTTCCTCCATTGGTTCTGAGGAAGCTGCTGGCCTCCTTGGTACCCTTGTGTGTTCCTCCATTGATTTTGAGACGGCTGTGGACCTGAAGGTACAAATGGTTGGCCATAAGAAGGCCTTCCTTGAAAATTTCCACCTTGTGGATACCCATTCTGATTGTAATATGGACCTCCCATATAATTTACTACTTCTTGCTGAATTGTGGGCTTGTCCTCTTGCTCATTCTCTGCTGCATTCCATCCAACCATATTCTTCCCCAACTCAAGGTTGTTAATCTTTTCCATCATAGCCATCAACAGCCTTCTCGTTCCTTCACCTTCCTCAACCTGATGAACTCTCTGGAAATCTGCGTCCACATTCCAAGCCCCGGCATTCGTGACAATGTTGTCCACGATCTCTCTACACCTCACTATTCCTTGATTCAGGAATGATTCACTAGCACAGGCGTCTAGATGGTCTTGCCTAGCCTTGTTGGCACCACTATAGAAAAATGTCATGACATCTCCCTCATTGTACCCGTGCTGCGGGCACTCTATCAACATGTTTGAGTATCTCTCCCACGCTTGACGTAGGTCCTCTCCTTGCTTCTGACGGAAGGAAGAGATCTCAATCCTTGCTTTGATCATTCTGGATGGAGGGTAGAATCGCTCGAGGAACAGACGCTCGAGCTCGGCCCAAGTGGTAATACCTCCCCGTGGAAGCGTATTATTGTACCACTCTTTAGCTATTCCCGTCAATGAGAATTGAAACAACCTAAGCCTCTTGGCATCTTCAGACATGCCATTGTAATTGAAAGTGGAGGCTATCATTAGAAAACTCCTCAGATGAGTATGAGGATTCTCCTTCCCGCTCACCCCCTTGAACTGGTTCTCGGTAAGCAGCTTAAGAATTCCCGGGGAAATTGAGAAGTTATTTGCCTCTACTGGAGGTAATGCCACTCCATCATAGTACCGTTGCGGCTGCGCTGCAAACCTTCCTCGAATAGCCATATTTTGATCTACGTTCTGAGGAACGTGCTGCGGATTAGCAGCTGGTACGGGTACTTGTTGGGGTGGTGGTTGATAGACAGGTGGTTGGTTGTAAACTGGAGGTGGAGGATACGGGTATGGTGGATACGGATAAGGTGGGTATGGGTAAGGTGGATAAGGTAAGTTGTTTTGTGGTTAAGTTATGATATGGGTAAGCAGGGTTGTTCTGAGGATTTTGGACAATATTATGAGTTGGACTATTTTGATTCTGTGTACCCGGGTTTTGGCTCTGGCTTTCCCCTGACGGATCTTGATTCTTACTGGTATTGCCTTCAGTGCCATCAGCCCCGTTCAACGTCTGATTAAACTCATTCTTGACATCATCCAACTCATTAGTAATGTCCATTGGTTCTTTCCCTCCTCTGGCAGTGTTCAATCTCCTCAAGAAAGCTCGGTTCCTTCTAGCTATCGTCTCAGGGTCCAACGGTATTCTCTCTTCGCTCGTATTGTCTTGTGAGCGTGTTTTCATATACCTGACACACTAGCAGAAGGATCAAAACGCAACTGCCGAATGAATAAAAATAAAACAGAAAATAAAGCACTCACTACTAACTACTAAGCTATCGACAAGTCCTATTCAAAAGACATACAACGCCATCCCAGGCAATGGCGCCATTGACTTGAACCGAAAATACTAGCTTTCTACTAGTAGCTTCCCCGCAAGAGTACGGGTTCACTGTAGTATGGGCAAGTATAGGGACCAAGTATTATTGAATCAAAGGGAAAGTGTATATGCGAATAGATCCCTGAAGATCTATGCGTCGTAGTTAATATGAGTGAAATGTTTTTGGATTTTTGAGAGAATTAATTAAAATAAACTAAACTATCCTACGAATGCAAACAAAAAATTAAACTAAGAATTTAAGCTGTGTTTCCAAATAAGAGATGGTGATGCTCAGGATAGGAATCCCTACGTATACTAACGGAGCAGGTACATAATCAAAATAACCGTGACGCGCAAGAAATAACCTAAGTAAAAGAATGCAAGATGAAAGCTCAAGATTTTAACCCTAATACTTTATCCTAACAATCAACTTCACTAATCCACTAACAAGTTAATAGATTGTGCTTAATTAATGAGACCCTAATTTAACTAAGGTGATGTGGTCGTCCTCCTTCGCTAAACTGGTAGATGAATTAACCCTTTTCTAAACCCTCTCGTTAAGTCTACTAGTTGTTAAAGAGTGATAAGGTCGTCCTCTCTCTAACACTTTTTCGAGCGAAATTCAAAGGCAAAGTTAAGATTGATTTTAAAAATTCATTAATTAAGAGAATTAAAACCTAACGTCACGAATTACCCTAATTACGTACCCACAGCCTACTTCTACGAGTTCATCCTACCCCAAGCATGCAAGGGTTTTAGCTAGACATGGGTTTTACGTAAACAAGAACAATTGAATAAATAATGAACATGAACATAACGATTATAACGAAGAAAAGATCAAACATAAACTAGGGTTTCAAAAAATAAAGGAATAAACAGAAATTAAATCAATAAAACGAAGTCTCAACGTGTTCAAGAACAAAGGTCTAAATAAACGAAACTAAAAAGCAAAACCGTGCTATGAATTCATAAAGAAAACCTCGAAAATGTAAAAGTAAAGCTTGCTCCTCTCCTTCCTCTCCAAAAACGAACTCTAAAAGTCAAAATCTATCAAGTGGTAAGTAGTGGTCCGTAAAAACGTGCTCCAAAGGGGTATAAATAGGCAACGGGTCGAATCGGGAGTTAATGGGCCAAAATTCACGTATGCTCGTGCACTACTCGTGCACTAGTACACGAGCTCATCACACTCGAGCACCCCAATTCGTCCAGAGAGCAAAAACTGCACGACCCCCTTTGCTCGTGCACTAGTGCACGACCGGCGACTGCTCGTGCAGGGTGCACGAGTGCTCATGCACTAGTGCACGACCTACGCCTTCTCGAGCTCTATACACGAGTGCTCGTGCAGGGGTGCACAAGTACTCCTTGCTTGTGCATTCCAATGATACTTTTGCTCCCCCGAACTAATACTTTTCGTATTTCTTCGATATCTTCTCATTTGGGCGTCCGTTTGAGTCGATTCAAAGTCCTACAAACTCCTCTTTTCGCCCTCTATCCATCTATGAGCATCAAAGAGACAAATTCATTAGTTTATGAAAATGATACTCAAATGACTCTAAATACTCATATAAATAAATCAAAACACGGGCATTTCAAGTGACGAATCATGACAATTTCATGCCTAATCAAACCACGTTAAACTCCCTGTGTTCTTACTGCTTTGATATTATGCTTACTTGTCATATTATTTATTCATTCGTAGATTTTGTTTTTATCAGGCTGAATCAATCGGCCTGATCATCAAACAGAGGACTGCCCTACTAATCACTATTCAGAATTGAGTAATCAAGTTTTTCAGAAAGCAAACTTAACAAGACTTTAAACTATCAGGGCTCACGCATTTCCGCACTGAACTTGAATTGATAGTTAGCCAACTGATCCGCACTAAGTGTAGTCAGCGGGTATATTATCAGCTCTTAGTTCATTATCACTCTGAGTAAAGGGGACTCAACAAGGTTTAAGTTAAAAAATTGGTATACGTGTATTCCCCCCCCCCCCCATACACGTATTCATCAGTCTTGTACCGGGACCAACAATTTATTCTAATTTTTCTTATTTTTTTTAAGATGAAATTGTACCCTACTGTTATCTAATGGAAGGGATAGAGGAGATGGAGCCGATTGAGGTGGCTTCGAAGTGGAGCGAGGGCATGTGGCGGTCTTACATAAAGTTTCTGGGAATTTATTTTCCATCCGTGCTTAGGTTACTCTACAATCTCATTTTTTTGGGATGCATGCTTGTTGGGATATGGTTTAGTTTTGATGATTTTCCAAAACAACATGTAATAGGTTTGAAAGCAGTCAGGATAGTATCTTTTGTTCAGGTCAGACTAGGTCATTTCTCAGTAAGAATAGGCTGTCAGTTGAGAAGAACTCAGTTGAGGGGGAACTCAGCGAGGGGGAACTCAGCAACACAGCCTGAGGATATCAAGATGACATCAAGAAGAACTGACTGAAGCCTTGCCAGAGACCTGAATCAGAAGAGAAGCCTGAAGGATGTCCCACTGAGTGTAAACCGGGCTGATCTAAGCTAAGTCAGGTGGACCACTCAGTGAAGAGCATGATCAAGAGGATCAGTGCTGCACCAAGTAGGTCCTGAAGGTGTCAGGCTGCTGTGGTCAGGGAAGTTTGTCATTCAGCCTTATGACAAACTTCTTGGAATGATCTTCAAACAGTCTCTGAAGGACAACTACACTGAAGACTTTCAGTCCACTGAAGATCATCAGTCAGTGAAGGAGGAAGCTACCTAAAGTCAGTGGGTCTTGGTCAACCCACTGAGTCAAAGATCCGTGAATCCAGGCCACGTGGACCAATCAGCACGAGGCAGCAACTCTGACACTGACAAAGGCCGCATTCCAAGAAAAGTGGTTGAAACCATTAATTGTATGGATTCAAATGTAATTTCCTCCAACGGTTACATTTGAATCCACACTATAAATACAAGCTCATAGCTGCGTATTCAAGTGTGTTGTATTGTGAGTAAAGAAAGAAAAATCAACACCTACAAGCTATAAGAGTGTGTGAGTTGTTAGGGAGTCATAAGGAAGAGTTGCTCATACCCACGACACTGACCTTTAGGGTTATCACTTATATTCATTGAGTGTCAAAATTGTAACTCATAGCTTAGAGAGGTTTTCCTAACCTTAGCTTTAGGCTAACACATTGTAAAGGAAAATCTCACATAGTTGGAGAAACCAAACTGAAACCAAAACCCTTTTGTTAGGTTTGTTGGTGGAAGTTAGTCAGGAGGAGGGGCAGCCCAGAGAGTGGCGTGAGTCCAGTTGTAAGTGCACCTTGGCACGTTAAAAACAAGAATCTCAGTTAGTGGATTTCCTGTTAAATCAGGCCCGTGGATGTAAGAGCTTGAGTCTCTGAACCACGTTAAACTGAGCGTACTTATCTTTCAAAGTATCTACCAAAGGGTTGTGAAAATCTGCTCACTGAGAGCATTGTTTATAAGAAAACTTTGGTTAAGCAATCAGGTCAGGGAGATTCCTCTCACTGACCAGATCAGGCAACGCACTCGAGAGTTCAGTCTCTCGAGTCACTGTGTTGCTAAGAGCATGAGCCTTCAAGTCTCACTGACTTGGTAGCTCAGCCTCTTAGCAACGCAGTGACTTGAAGTGAAACCTCTCGAGTCACTGCCTTGTTACGAGACTGAGCTCGCAGGTCAGTTGCACTGACTTGAGTGCTCTGACTCGTAGCAATGCAGTGACTTGAGTATTATTCACTCCTGCTGAGCTCTCTGAGGAATTGGTTTAAAAAAAATTGCTCCTGAATTCCCATTTTACCCTTCGAAAACGGGACCATCAATGCTAAAATTCTGATTATTAAGATGCCTGTTTAGGTTCTGTGATGAACATGTGCACTGATATATGGTGAATTTTGTCCATATATGCATCTGTGATGCATGTTATCCTTGTTATTTGGTGAATATTGTGCATCCTTGTGCATTTATGCATCTGTGATACATGTTATCCTTGTTATTTGGTGAATTTTGTGCAACCTTGTGCATATATGCATCTGTGATGCTTGTTATCCCTGCTATTTGGTGAATTTTGTGCAACTTTGTGCATATATGCATCTGTGATGCATGTTATCCCTGCTATTTGGTGAATTTTGTCCAACCTTGTGCATATATGCATATGTGATGCATGTTTCCTGTTTCCCAGTGATGAAACTGTTCTGAGGGAATTAATCAGTCAAATTATGTTTGATTTATTAATATAATGGCCATTACTTGCAAAATGATAATCTGATAAGGTGAAATTGAAGTTGTGAATCATGTTTGTCCTATTATTTGGTGATTTTTGTGCAACCTTGTGCATATATGCATCTGTGATGCATGTTATCCTTGTTATTTGAGGAATTTTGTGAAACCTTGTGCATATATGCATCTGTGATGCATGTTATTCCTGTTTCCCAGTGATGAAACTGTTCTGAGGGAATTAATCAATCAAATTATGTTTGATTGATTAATATAATGACCATTACTTGCAAAATGATAATCTGATAAGGTGAAATTGATGCTGTGAATCATGTTATCCCTGCTATTTGGTGAATTTTGTGCAACCTTGTGCATATATGCATCTGTGATGCATATTATCCTTGTTATTTGGTGAATTTTGTGCAACCTTGTGCACATATGCATCTGTGATACATATTATTCCTGTTTCCCAGTGATGAAACTGTTCTGAGGGAATTAATCAATCAAATTATGTTTGATTGATTAATATAATGGCCATTACTTGCAAAATGATAATCTGATAAGGTGAAATTGAAGTTGTGAATCATGTTAGTCTTGTTATTTGGTGAATTTGTGCAACCTTGTGCATATGTGCATCTGTGATGCCTGTTATCCCTGCTATTTGGTGAATTTTGTGCAACCTTGTGCATATATGCATCTGTGATGCATGTTATTCTTGTTATTTGGTGAATTTTGTGCATATATGCATCTGTGATGCATGTTATCCCTGCTATTTGGTGAATTTGTGCAGCCTTGTGCATATATGCATCTGTGATGCATGTTATCCTTGTTATTTGGTGAATTTTGTGCATATATGCATCTGTGATGCATGTTATCCCTGCTATTTGGTAAATTTTGTGCAACCTTGTGCATATATGCATCTGTGATGCATGTTATCCCTATTTCCTAGTGATGAAACTGAAGTTGTTAGGTTACAAAATGCAAAATTGAAATCTGATAGGTAACATAATCTCAATATATGAGAGTCAATACTTACAAAAGATGACATAATCTCAATATATGAGAGTCAATGCTTACAAAAGATGACATGATCTCAATATATGAGAGTCAATAACTACAAAATGACACATATCATATGTTTACATCTTAAACAAGTCCTACAAAACTTAAAGAACATTAGTTTATACTGTAAACATAACCACCTGTCCACTAAGATGGTGCAAAAGTAGCCTATAAGACTTAATAATTATACCCTAGATTGGTCATCAGTCCATTCAAGTTATATGGTGTACCTTCTATCTGTCCAACTTCCATTAAGTACTCTATGCATCCTCTCACTAACCCTTCATCCACTTCAAGATTATCTGGCAGTCTTCCTTGCCTAAGTAAAAATGTTTTCTTCATGTGTGGCACCTTATAGTTGTTGTGTCCCTTGACCTTCATCATTTCAATCATGCAATTCTGTAAACTCAAGAATACATTATTAAGGGTAATGTGTGTGAGCTTTTCAAAAGACATCATAACAGCTTGCATCAAATCCTGGACATTATATGCAGATGTATCCACTTGTAATGATTGTATAGCTCTGAACTACCCTAAGTCATTGATATTAGTATCAGGAGAGTTTGGTGGTTGGCAAACTGGTTGGATGTCAAATCCATCTGAGGAGGCTGCAACCCTAAACTCAGAATCATTGTTGTGTAGATGTGGTTTTGCATTGTCTTGTTGTATTACTATGTGCTTGCTTGCACTTGCTGGCCACTTCTCTTTAATTGCTGGTAGTATCTATTGAGAAATGATGAAATTGCTTATGTGTGTAAAACTATGTGATGAAAATATTTGATAGTTTTAAATGTAATGTCATCAATAGGGAAATGATAGAGTTTTCCTACTTTGGAGGTTTACTTAAGTGTGTAAAACTATGTGATGAAAATATTCGGATAGTTTTCACTTGTAATGTCATCATTAGGGAAAGGATAGAGTTTTTCTATTTTGAAGACTTACTTATATTTGTAAAACTATGTGATCAATAAAGAAATGATAGAGTTTTATCTGGTAGATTAGGCAGTTTCTGATGACTTCTTTAGTCACTGAGTCTATTGGCACAGTCATCATAGTTCCCCTCAATCTGTTTTTGCAGTTTCTTTTTGCTGGTTCAAGCTTTGTGAATGGAAATATGCCTATTTTTCCATCAAACACAAGTTCCCCATCACTTGAATATTGGGGTCTTGAGACTGCACACATGAACATAACTTTGGTTATGTACCTCTTGTTCTTGCATGTCCTGTATGGTCCAGTTTCTAATTTCAGCTTGTAGCACCTCTCCATTGCTCTTGTCATGTAAAACCACTTTTCATCAATGTGGATAACATTGGTCATTGGTGTGAACTTTATTCTGTTGGTGAGGCTATCAACTTGCAGTGAGCCCAAGCTATATTGCAGCCTTTGTATTTTGTTTGCATCTGAGATAGAGGATTTGATGGCATTTGTGTGTGGGTCGATTGCCCCCTTTTTCACCCACCTACTAATTGTGTTTTTGCTGCAATTCATCTCCTTAGCCAATCTTCTCATGGTTGATCTCTTTGAATATGGTACGGCCTTCATCATGGCTTCATCTAGTTCAATCCTTTTTTGTACATTATGTTTGATGTCTTTCTTGAGTGACTTGTGTAATACCCCGTCCCGTTTTGTACCTTTTAATTTCATAGAGACCTTAATTATATAATTTTATATTATTATCCTTGTTTCTTTTAATATTATTTTGTGTGTTAACGTGTAATTTAAATATATACCCTATTTCAAATTCCTAAGTTCGAAGAAAGAAATCGAACATTTCAAACGAATAAAGGACTACAAGAAATTAATTAATCAAAGTTTAAAATTATATTTTCGATCCGAATAAATTATTGAGAGTAATTAAAATACAATAAAATATTAATTGAGTTTTAAAACTGTATTAAATTCCGAATCGGGGTTAAACTCGTAAACCAAACGATACCTAAACCGTATCAATTGGGAACGAAAACATCCGAATTAAAAAGGGTTAATCCTAAACCACATAAATTACTTACCTTTTTTAATTAAATTAATTAATTAATTAATCCTAACCACAGATTATTTCCATCCCATTAAAATTAATTAACTAATTAAAACAATTCCTTCTATAAAATAATTGTGTCCCTATCCTCAATTCTCACATAATCAGTTTCCTAAAAATCCTCTACCTTCTCTCATAAGCTCACGCGTTTTCTTCCTCCCTCCTCAAAGAAAACGCATCGCTTTCTCTCTCATTGAAGAAGAAGAACGCCGCCTCTCTGCCTCCTTCTCCGATCAAACGACCGTTGTGCTCGGCCAGAAACAACCAAGCCACGATGCGTCTCCCTCTTTCCGATTGAAGGCAAGCCGCGACGCCACGGCCCCAACCGCCGTCTTCCTCCTTCCGACGAAACAGCGCCGCCGCCCTAGCCCCTTTCCTCACGCAGAGCGCCACCGAGCGGCGCCCTCAGTAACGCGAGCGCCGCCTGGTCTCGCCCAGCCCTCCGTCGTCGCTCTTCGCTCACGCCGCTCCCTCTCCGATCGCAACTCCGCTGTCGCACCGCCTCAATCGTCGGCGGCTCGCATCGCCTCCAGCCACCAGGGCCATCGCTCACGCGCCGCCGCCTCTATTTTTCCTTTTCCAGTAAGTAATTGAAGAACTCCTCTTTCAATTTCTTTTTACGCCGAATTCGATTTCACATATCGTAACTCTTCCCTTTCGTTTTAATTCCGATGGAAATGTCGTACCGCTGCCCGTTTAATTTTGGAAGAATCGAGACGACGTCGTTATGCCGCCGAAATTATCCGACGAGCCACCAATCGAACGTCGTTAGGCCGCCGAATTTGGGACTCGTAAGACTTGTTAACTCCTCTCTAATTCTCGTAATAGTTGGAATATGAATTGATCAGTTTTACATTGTAAGTTTAAGAATTATTGTTTTTGGATTGGAGCCTATGAAGTTGTAGATGGACTTTGTTGTTTATATTCCGGTGTTGGAAATAGCCATTTTAGTATTGGTTGTTTAGCTGTTTGGTACTACTGAAATAACTAATTAGTATTATTGAATTAGCTGATATGGAGATGAAATTGGTTTGTTTTAGTGTTAGTTTAAGTTCTTAATGACAAAGTGAAACTCGTCTTCTACTGTTCAAATGTTTGAAACTAATGGGAAAGGACTTTTAGAAAATAATACTACTCTTTTGGTTTGAAAATGACACAAGTAAACTTGGTTAGTAATACTAGTAATATAGAAAAATATTTATTCTATTATTTGTTATGAAAACTTCTTTAAATCAAGTATTACTAACAATAAAGAAATGTATATATTATATTATTTTAGTATTTATTATATATAAATTTCTTTAAACAAAATAAGATTAATAAAAGGAGTTTTATTTATAAAATATATTTTATATTCAATGATCTTTTAATAAGAAAATGGAATTTTAGAAAGAAAAATATTAAATTGAGATTTTTATTATATTTATAATTTCTTATCCTTTTGATCATTTTCAAGAAAAAAATATATATATAGATACTTTTAAAATTATAAGAACTTTTATTTATAAAAGGACAAAGGAAATCAAATAGATTATTTTGTAGAGATCGAAATAGTCATACAACATAGAGATTAGTAAGTACACCCCCAATACACTACCCTTTTTGAAAGTGGTGTATTTACCAAGTTAGTGTGTGTTATTTTAAGTAGGTCTATTTCAATAAGTCTATAAGATAAATACTCTCTCATTTTCATAATACAAACTTCTAGGTCTTTCGATAATTCAAGAGCCAACTTTTAATCAAATGACTTTGTACTAGGATTCGATACTAGTTGGAACGCACACGAGGTTTCCGACCATCTGTTTGTACATCATTCACGGGACCCGGAGCAAACAGGTAGGTGATGATCTGTTGATCGATCTGCTTATAATACGTTGTACTGGTATACTCTGAACTCGACTAAATAAATCTAAAACAACTAATCCAACATAAATGTATCCCTATAATATAAATGTTTGAATTACGCGATATATTTATATATGATACAATTATCTATTGTTTCTATTCAAATTAATCACGACTGCATGATTAAGGGCATTATCTGAGCATGAACCAATTTAAGTGTGAATTATGTGAATTCTCCCCACAATTTGAAATGACAGTTTTTATGAGAAAGAGGAAGGCGAGTAATAATTGAGCAGTTATGTTTGTGGATTGACACGTATGGCCATGAGTGACAATAGGTCAGATTCATGGTCACTGATATTATTTGTGGTGACCATGAGTGATAATAATTATTCAGATTCATGGTCACATGATTTGTTGGTGGGAAACGGTTTGGGGGAGATTCACAATGTGTTGAAAATGATTTTGGCAGATTCGGTCGTTACTTGAAAATGACTTTGGGCTTTGCCCCTTATTGTGAATCAACTTGTGATATTTCAATTATATGATTTGAAATCTGTAATGCCCAACTAATTATTATTGTGGACTTGTTACTTGTGTGATTTGATATTCGTGTTTACTTATCATTTGTTTAACGAAATCGATATATTTTATGAATGAGTACAATTTTAATATATTTCGGATTTACCAATCCCATGACGTTGCAAATCACCCATACGTGAGAATTCAAATCTCACGCCCCCCTTTTTACAACCCTTGCAGATTATGATTTCGTGGAGCAAGGACAGTAATAGAGACGGCACGGAGTTCCCCACTTAAATAAAACAATACTATTGATATTAAGCTTTATATATGTATGAGAGATATATATATTAAATATTATTCTACTCATTCTTCCGCTGCGTAAAACTCATCTCTCATTGTATTATCTCCTTTTTATATCAAAAATTTTATAGTTCGGATTTTAGTTACAAGTGGCACCTCGAATCTGAGATATTTAATGTGTTTCGGACTCGGGGCGTTACAGGTGGTATCAGAGCTTACGTTCAAAACTTTCGGACCTAAAACCAAATCATTGTTTTCATCAAACCAAAATTTCCTTTTCTTAAAATAAATTTTCTTATCATGTAAATATAGATCACTAATTAAATCACTTGAGGGGAAATGTGTCTCCTATTACCGTCTGAAGCTCCTCGAATGTATGTTCTTGTTTTATTATCAAAAGTGCCTATAAGTTTATAAACTTGCGATAAGTTGACTTTCATAACAAAACTCCAATCAAAAGATCGAGAACTCAAAACAACACCCACGAGGTGTAGAAAAAACCATGAAATATCGCTTATGTTACTATTAAAATACAATATTTTATGAATTGCATAGACTTATAAATTTCATAAATGTTATTATGTGACTATTTGAACTTTTATGCTTTAAATGTTTAAATTATGTTTCTGAATGACAAATTTTTTTTACTAGAAATTTCCTTTCTATGTTAGAATCCACCTAAGATAGTAGTAACTCGTTACCTAGAAGTCTTGTCTTCATTTTGGAATATAATGAAAGTAGATCGACCTTCATAAGACTCAAGACTTTTATATATATATATGTTATGAAATTGCTACTTGGCAATGTGTGTTACTTGCTCTATATTGACTGTTATATTTTATCTGATTATCACTTAATGACACATTACTGGTTCCTATTACACTCTGCGATTGTGAGCACTGTACCATTGGGGCCCCAATGCGAAGCGGTGAATTACGTACCACACGTGTTTTCAGTGTTAACGTTGTGTGTTAATTTGGTTAATCCGGTTATGTTTTTATAACTTTCTCACACCTATACATATCGTAACAATACTATTCTTTTCTCTAGAACCACCAATAGAATGACAACAAGAAAAACCCCACGTACTAGATAATATAGGACCAGTAAACCTCATGAGAAAAAAAAATATATGGGACCTAATTCCAAAAGTTGAAATAGTTAGAAAATTCTACCATACTCTACATACCCTAATACGATTTCAAGTTTCGTCACTCATTGTGTTAGTTCAATAAACTTTGACATGTAGAGGAAGATCCACTTGAAGATGAACATATGAGATCTAGTCGAGCAATACCTAGAAGCTGAATTTCGGGGACGAAATTCCTGTTAAGGGGGTGAGGGTGTGATTCCCCGTCCCGTTTTGTACCTTTTAATTTCATAGAGACCTTAATTATATAATTTTATATTATTATCCTTGTTTCTTTTAATTTTATTATTTTGTGTGTTAACGTATAATTTAAATATATACCCTATTTCAAATTCCTAAGTTCGAAGAAAGAAATCGAACATTTCAAACGAATAAAGGACTACGAGAAATTAATTAATCAAAGTTTAAAATTATATTTTCGATCCGAATAAATTATTGAGAGTAATTAAAATACAATAAAATATTAATTAAGTTTTAAAACTGCATTAAATTCCAAATCGGGGTTAAACTCGTGAACCAAACGATACCTAAACCGTATCAATTGGGAACGAAAATATCCGAATTAAAGGGGATTAATCCTAAACCACATAAATTACTTACCTTTTTTAATTAAATTCATTAATTAATTAATCCTAACCACATATTATTTCCATCCCATTAAAACTAATTAACTAATTAAAATAATTCCTTCTATAAAATAACCGTGTCCCTATCCTCAATTCTCACATAATCAGTTTCCTAAAAATCCTCTACCTTCTCTCATAAGCTCACGCGTTTTCTTCCTCCCTCCTCAAAGAAAACGCGTTGCTTTCTCTCTCATCGAAGAAGAAGAACGCCGCCTCTCTGCCTACTTCTCCGATCAAACGACCACCGTGTTCGGCTAGAAACAACCAAGCCGCGATGCGTCTCCCTCTTTCCAATTGAAGGCAAGCCGCGACGCAACAGCCCCAACCGCCGTCTTCCTCCTTCAGACGAAACAGCGCCGCCGCCCTAGCCCCTTTCCTCACGCAGAGTGCCGCCGAGCGGCGCCCTCAGCAACGCGAGCGCCGCCTGGTCTCGCCCAGCCCTCCGCCGTCGCTCCTCGCTCACGCCGCTCCCTCTTCGATCGCAACTCTGCCGTCGCACCGCCTCAATCGTCGGCGACTCGCATCGCCTCCAGCCACCAGGGCCATCGCTCACGCGCCGCCGCCTCTATTTTTCCTTTTCCAGTAAGTAATTGAAGAACCCCTCTTTCAATTTCTTTTTACGCCGAATTCGATTTCACATATCGTAACTCTTCCCTTTCGTTTTAATTCCGATGGAAATGTCGTACCGCTGCCCGTTTAATTTTGGAGGAATCGATACGATGTCGTTATGCCGCCAAAATTATCCGACGAGCCACCAATCGAACGCCGTTAGGCTGCCGAATTTGGGACTCGTAAGACTTACTAACTCCTCTCTAATTCTCGTAATAGTTGGAATAGGAATTGATCAGTTTTACTTTGTAAGTTTAAGAATTATTGTTTTTGGATTGGAGACTATGAAGTTGTAGATGGACTTTGTTGTTTATATTCCGGTGTTGGAAAAAGCCATTTTAGTATTGGTTGTTTAGCTGTTTGGTACTACTGAAATAACTAATTAGTATTATTGAATTAGCTGACATGGTGATGAAATTGGTTTGTTTTAGTGTTAGTTTAAGTTCTTAATGACAAAGTGAAACTCGTCTTCTACTGTTCAAATGTTTGAAACAAATGGGAAAGGACTTTTAGAAAATAATACTACTTTTTTTTTTGAAAATGACACAAGTAAACTTGGTTAGTAATACTAGTAATATAGAAAAATATTTATTCTATTATTTGTTATGAAAACTTCTTTAAATCAAGTATTACTAACAATAAAGAAATGTATATATTATATTATTTTAGTATTTATTATATATAAATTTCTTTAAACAAAATAAGATTAATAAAAGGAGTTTTATTTATAAAATATATTTTATATTCAATGATCTTTTAATAAGAAAATGGAATTTTAGAAAGAAAAATATTAAATTGAGATTTTAATTATATTTATAATTTCTTATCCTTTTGATCATTTTCAAGAAAAATATATATATAGAGATACTTTTAAAATTATAAGAACTTTTATTTATAAAAGGACAAAGGAAATCAAATAGATTATTTTGTAGAGATCGAAATAGTCATACAACATAGAGATTAGTAAGTACACCCCCAATACACTACCCTTTTTGAAAGTGGTGTATTTACCAAGTTAGTGTGTGTTATTTTAAGTAGGTCTATTTCAATAAGTCTATAAGACAACTACTCTCTCGTTTTCATAATACAAACTTCTAGGTCTTTCGATAATTCAAGAGCCAACTTTTAATCAAATGACTTCGTACTAGGATTCGATACTAGTTGGAACGCACACGAGGTTTCCGACCATCTGTTTGTACATCATTCACGGGACCCGGAGCAAACAGGTGGGTGATGATCTGTTGATCGATCTGCTTATAATACGTTGTGCTGGTATACTCTGAACTCGACTAAATAAATCTAAAACAACTAATCCAACATAAATGTATCCCTATAATATAAATGTTTGAATTACGTGATATATTTATATATGATACAATTATCTATTGTTTCTATTCAAATTAATCACGACTGCATGATTAAGGGCATTATCTGAGCATGAACCAATTTAAGTGTGAATTATGTGAATTCTCCCCACAATTTGAAATGACAGTTTTTATGAGAAAGAGGAAGGCGAGTAATCATTGAGCAGTTATGTTTGTGGATTGACACGTATGGCCATGAGTGACAATAGGTCAGATTCATGGTCACTGATATTATTTGTGGTGACCATGAGTGATAATAATTATTCAGATTCATGGTCACGTGATTTGTTGGTGGGAAACGGTTTGGGGGAGATTCACAATGTGTTGAAAATGATTTTGGCAGATTCGGTCGTTACTTGAAAATGACTTTGGGCTTTGCCCCTTATTGTGAATCAACTTGTGATATTTCAATTATATGATTTGAAACCTGTAATGCCCAACTAATTATTATTGTGGACTTGTTACTTGTGTGATTTGATATTCGTGTTTACTTATCATTTGTTTAACGAAATCGATATATTTTATGAATGAGTACAATTTTAATATATTTCGAATTTACCAATCCCATGACGTTGCAAATCACCCATACGTGAGAATTCAAATCTCACGCCCCCCTTTTTACAACCCTTGCAGATTATGATTTCGTGGAGTAAGGACAGTAATAGAGACGACACGAAGTTCCCCACTTAAATAAAATAATACTATTGATATTAAGCTTTATATATGTGTGAGAGATATATATATATTAAATATTATTCTACTCATTCTTCCGCTGCGTAAAACTCATCTCTCATTGTATTATCTCCTTTTTATATCAAAAATTTTATAGTTCGGATTTTAGTTACAAGTGACACCTCGAATCTGAGATATTTAATGTGTTTCGGACTCGGGGCGTTACAACTTGAACATCACTAGGCCTCCACCTAACATTTGCTTTTGTGCAGTCTTCCAAACATTCTGGATGGTCCCCCTGCTAACTCCAAATGATGTAGATGCTTCATCAAGCTTTCCCTTGTGAATTGTGCCCTTTTTGTTGTTTGCAAGGAGAAACTGAGCAATACAATTCTTCTCTGATGGAGTTAATTCAGTGGTTCTACCTCTGATGACCATCTTCAATGCTTTTGAAACTTTTAGAATTGAATGTGTATTTATGAAGTCTGTTTGTATTTATGAACCTTGTTTGTATTTAAGGGAGCTTTTAAGTTTAGTTAAAATAGAGGGAAAAATTTGACTGAAATTTGTTTTTAAGAGGGAATCCAACTTTTTGTATAATTGTGGGAAAATTTGAAAATTTTCAACTTTTATTACTGTTCATGCCAGTTAAACAGTCCCAACAGGTTGATTTGATCGTTTGGGAGGGAGTTGGTTTGGGATTAATCTCCAAACTAATCCCTCCATTAAAAAAAGCAGATATATTATATTTAAATGCATGTACAGTGCTTTTCTTAAAAATTGTATCCCCAAAACTATGTCAAGTGTTAAGGGACGGAGGGAGTACAACATAAAAAAATTCCATGGTATCAATTCATACAATTTGATGGTCCCCACCATGTTCAAAATCTAATTCTTACAAAATCTGACACATTATTGACTGATTGATGTCTTTTTTCACAGTTCCCGAGGAAAAATATTGACCAGTATTATTTGTTATTTTCGGGTGTTCATTAATTTTGAACATCAACATACATTTTATAAACACAAGTATAAAATAATTATTGAACATATAAATAAATATTTGAGAATTCTAGCAAATTTAATTTCAAATTCAAATACATTTCTTTCATTATTAATTTGAGAATTACATATAAAAAATTCTAAAAGTATTACACATACAAAATTAGGCACAAACAACCCAAAAATTTATGAACTGACTACAAAAAAAAATATGCACAGACGTACAAAAATTATGAACAAACACTTTAAAATTATGAACAAATGCCGCTCAATTGTGAGCAGAAGGTGTTTTTCGTTTTTTCCCATTAACTTACCTGAAATCAACAACAACGGAAATTAGAGCAATTGAATCAGTTTAAGAGAAAAATTCTTCCACAAAACTTCACAATCAAAATACTCAATTCCATTAATACCTCATCCTCCAACACCTCACGCTCCAATACAAATCAAGAAAACCTCAATAAAGAATGGAATAAAATCAGCAAAAATAAACTGAAAAGCTCCAACTATAAAATTACATATTTGGTGGTTGTGATTTTGGAAGATTTATCATAAACAACAACTTGATTTTGAGTAGAGGCGGATGCCCCGAGGGTAAATCCAGATCTTGAAGGCCATAAAATTTTGATTTTGAACAAGATTGAATTTTGAATGATAATTCTCAAATTAAAGATGTTGGAACTCAAATTCACAAAGAACCCAACATCATTAACCCTTCCAAGATTCACCTGTGAGCTCCCTTCTTTTCTTCAGATTTTTCACAAAATCAAAGCAAGTTTCTTCGTCAATTTTTTTTACAGCAAATAAAAAATATAAAAACCACCTCGATCTGAGCCCACGGCGCCGCCACGGTCTCACCCCACCCATATCGCCACCGCCTCGGTCTCACCCCCATCCGCATCGCTGCCGCCTCGATCTCACCCCACACGCATCACCGTCGTCCCATATCCTGAGCTGTTTGCGCAGGCGCTCATCCTCCGATTCCAGACACAATGAGAAAGTCGCGACAGACTTCACGATGGAGGAGCACCGGAGATGCAACCCCGTAGTGGTGGAGCTCTTCTCGTCGCAGGGCTGCGCCACCTCCCCGGCGGCAGAGCTGCTCTTCTCGCGGCTAGTGCGGTGGCGTCCTGGAATCATCTCTTGGCTTAGAGAGAGAGAGATGAATTTGAGAGGGGGAGAGAGAAATTTGAATGATTTGAATTTTTTTGAATTGTGTGCCAGCATTAGAGGGAAGAGAGACGTGAGAGAGAGAGAGAGAGAGAGAGAGAGAGTGGTGGGACCTACTTTTAAAATTGCTAAACAATAGTCAATTGTAGTAATTTGTGTCATGGGGTTTCTCATGTTTTATTTTGCATTTAAGAGGTTAGGATTGTAGTATGGTGTGTATTTTCCTTAAAAAAAAGATACCTACAACATAGTCTTGCAACCAACTGCGAGTACAAATAAGAGCTTCCACATGCTGCCCAAGAAGTCGACTTATCTACTTGTTGAGAACACGAGCACCAATGTTGAAAGCATATTCAAAAGCTACAATTGTGATTGAGATGCTGAGAATATCACAAGGTATAACAAATAACGTTGGAAATCAGAGTTTATTAATTAGAAAGTAAATAAATGAAGTAACCAACAATAGGTAAGAAAAGTAAAAAAAAAAAAAAAAGAGCTTTCGGACTAACGGGTCAGCTCGGTAAACCGGCGTGCTAGCCTGTTTAGCCCGCGGACTAACCTTCCCGGGCCAAAAAAAACCCAAATTTTAAATGGTCCATTAAACTCCTCGAACCAAAAAATAAACGTCTCCCTACCTCAAACTGCTACATATAAAAAGTTGATGGCAAATTTGCTTTCTTTTGTCACCAACTATTACGTACGCAATCCTGTCTTTTATTTTTCTTCTCCCTTTTATTTGGATTTATTTGATATTATGAAATATTATTTGATATTAAGTGTAATTTTTTATTTATTCGACATTAATATTATGTGATTTAAAAAATATATATACTCCCTCCGCCCACGAAATTTTTACCCGCTTTTCTTTTTGGTATGTCCACCAAATTTTTACTCATTCCTCTTTTGGAAATAAACTACACTCACAAACAAATAAATGGGTCCCACAATACTCTTACTTTATCTATTTTATCACGTTTTCAATAAAATACTAATTTTTATTAAAAACTGTGTCCAACAGTAAATGGGTAAAAATTTCGTGGACGGGGGAGAGAGTATAACTTACTCCCTCCGTCCCAGAGGAATTTGCATCCCTGGGATGACACACATATTAAGGAAAGTGATAAAGTAGTGGCATATGGGTAAATATGTGTATATTTATGTGAGTGTGCACGCAAATCGATGTTTCCTTCTTAGGTAGTGTGCAAATTGGTTTAGGACATCCAAAAAAGGAAAGTGTGCAAATTCGTTTGGGACGGAGGGAGTAATATTTATCAATATAAACACAAGTTGTAACTAACATAAATATAATAAGACAACACTAATTAGTTTAAATTACATAATACAATGAGAATTGAAACATAATAACATTAAAAAAACAATGAAAATCAATATTAAGCAACTGAATTTTGCTTTTTTATATTATTAAAATCAATATGTTTTATTTTATTAAATATATATATATATATTTAGTTTGTTTAATTTATTTGATTTTATCGGTAAATATGATGTTATATATTTAATTAGAAATAAATATTGGATAAAATGTAAAATAAAAAAATATTATGAAAAATATTTTTATTTGAGTTAAAAATTAAATTTAATGGTTAAAGGTGACTTTATGTTTGAGGCAAATTTAATGGTAAGTTGATAATTTTGGTGGCAATTGGTTTAAAGCATATTTTTGTGCAAACATTTTGTTTTTTTCTCTTTTTCAAAAGAAGACAAGATTTATGTGCAAATAATTAAACAGTTAAATTTTATCAATTATAATAATAGTGTTTGTATTATTGCTTAGACTTGAAGCCTTCTAGCGTACATCTAAACAAAAGTTGAAGTACAGCCTGGAGTCATAGGAATTGAACCAGATTCCGGAATTTCTATTCCAATTCACGAGGTTTAGAAAGTGTGACAAAAAGTAGTATGTCTTGATTCTTGGGATTTTTTTAATAAAAAAATATATTTGCATCCCTTTATTTTCTACCCCTCCGTCCCGAAGGAACTTGTCAACTTTCCTTTTTAGTCCGTCTCAAAAAAATTTGAACACCCTTTAAAAGAAAACATTGATTTGTATGCACACTCACAAAAATATATACATATTTACCCATATGCCACTATTTTATTAAAAAAATGTATTTTTCTTAAAAAGTGTGCCCTTGTACAAGTTCCTCTGGGACGGAGATAGTAGCAATTAAAAAGTTTGAGTCAGAATTAAAATTATATCCCTTATATTTTTTGTCAATTATATAAATTTACTGACAATACAAAATTTTAAATAATACTGTATTAAATATATATTGTACAAAAAATATGTTCTTAGACTTAAATTAAAATTTTGAATGTCGTATGTGGCAATCATTATAAGCATGTGGCTGCTCTTTATGATTGCTATCACCAAATTTCATCCATTTAAAAAAAAAATCGTTATTTAATAATAGTACTGAAGAGATTTATTGAAATATTGACATTAGGCATTGGCGAACATAAAAATCAACTGACTAGTAAACTTGAAAAACAACCTTAATGAATAGCTCATGCGATGTAAACAAATGCTCAGAGCCGAGGTTTGAAAAATCTTTTCAGTTCTTTAGCACTAATAATTTTATTTGCCTACATCTTGTGTGAAACCGTCTCAAACCATGAGACAATAGGATAATAGGATATGGTATAAATTGGGTATGACACATTAATACTTTAATAGGTATAAGTGTTAATTTGTACTGTCTCATACCATGAAACTGTGTTTCCATTTTGTAATTATCTACTCTAAAAAAGTATGGCAAACATGCTAGTGTTAGTGTTCTAGAGACAACCCATCGAAAGAATATAATACTAAGATAATATTCAGATTAAGTTTAATATTATTATTGGTTTAATATTAAATGTATGGTGTTAAACTTATCTGAATATGATGTTTGATTGTTTGCATATATTCTTATTTGTGTTTCTATGAATCACTACTGTCATTGAGTGAGTGAGAACTCAGATGACTTAAGTATGATTCTCAAACAACCCCGATCAAGGATCATCAAGAATGAGATATTGATGATGCAATTGAGATTGATGTGTGATCTGCATTATACTCTATGGGAGAGTGTATTAAGATCTCACTTACTACGAGATATTAGGTATCTCATAATGGATGCACAAATACCTTAGAGGGTATTGGTATACCCATCCGAGAAATCGTTTGATGTAATTCCACATAATGTGTCTACGGGTGTCTCGGTTAGTGGGAGCGATGTGATACTCCTCTGACTTGAGGTCAATACGCACGACATGTGTGAAGTGATGAACTTTGACCATGACCGACGCTTGCACCCTTCCACGGGTAGATATGACATAGATTGGTTCATCACGGAATGCATGTGCGTGGTAGTTGAGCCAAAATATGATTCATTCCTCAATGTGGATTTAGAGAAAATATTCGTCTTCTCATCATAATTGGATCTAAGTCGTCGGCCGACGCGCATCAACTTAGACTTTGCGGTTAAGTGTGATATACTCGATCAACTAGTGATGAGAGATAATATGATTAAATTATTTGAATAGACACTTCATCATGTTCAAGACTTAATCGATTATTCGTGAATGAAAGGAAGATATCACAATAGCCTACAGTATTACAGGTAGTTGCAGATTTCCTCGCAACGTACCTCCTATATTTAGAATGTTATGATTTATTGTCTAGGGTTCAATTAAGACCATTAGTTTGACTAATCGCTCGATATACGAGGGCCTATAGGCCACACAACAAGTAATGACAATTTACCAATTATAGTTGGTTGATTAAATATTGTATTGGATATAATATTTAATTTATGGAGAATATAATAATAATTATATTTGGAATTAATTATTATTATTATTTAATTAAATTGGATTTAATTAAATATGAAATCCCAATAATAATATTTGGAATATTATTATACAAGAATAATAGATATGGTAAAGATATTATTCGTAGGAACATATCTAGGGAAATATAATCCGTAGCGATTATATTACGGGCTAGGCCCAATAATGGATGCACAAATACCTTAGAGGGTATTGGTATACCCATCCGAGAAATCGTTTGATGTAATTCCACATAATGTGTCTACTGGTGTCTCGGTTAGTGGGAGCGATGTGATACTCCTCTGACTTGAGGTCAATACGCACGACATGTGTGAAGTGATGAACTTTGACCATGACCGACACTTGCACCCTTCCACGGGTAGATATGACATGGATTGGTTCATCACAGAATGCATGTGCGTGGTAGTTGAGCCAAAATATGATTCATTCCTCAATGTGGATTTAGAGAAAATATTCGTCTTCTCATCATAATTGGATCTAAGTCGTCGGCCGACGCGCATCAACTTAGACTTTGCGGTTAAGTGTGATATACTCGATCAATTAGTGATGAGAGATAATATGATTAAATTATTTGAATAGACACTTCATCATGTTCAAGACTTAATCGATTATTCGTGAATGAAAGGAAGATATCACAATAGCCTACAGTATTACAGGTAGTTGCAGATTTCCTCGCAACGTACCTCCTATATTTAGAATGTTATGATTTATTGTCTAGGGTTCAATTAAGACCATTAGTTTGACTAATCGCTCGATATACGAGGGCCTATGGGCTACACAACAAGTAATGACAATTTACCAATTATAGTTGGTTGATTAAATATTGTATTGGATATAATATTTAATTTATGGAGAATATAATAATAATTATATTTGGAATTAATTATTATTATTATTTAATTAAATTGGATTTAATTAAATATGAAATCCCAATAATAATATTTGGAATATTATTATACAAAAATAATAGATATGGTAAAGATATTATTCGTAGGAACATATCTAGGGAAATATAATCCGTAGCGATTATATTACGGGATAGACCCGATATCTTGCTTAGGAATTAAGCCAAGTTAATCCCTATAAATATGTGTGAATTCTGATAATACACAAGAAATATAATTTCTCCATAAAACCTCCAGTCGGAATTTTCCTAGCAAATTCGTCTCGAGATTCAACGCTGGCATATCGGTGCGGGTTGGTAGAAAGTCGTTACGTGGATACCATAGTGGAGGATTCCACGTAAAAATCGTTGTAAGGATTTATATATTGTTATTTATCCTTTATATTTTATGTTATACAACCATGTCGCAGATTCGTTGTTGGTGAATCGTTATCTTCCGCTGCGCCGAACATGGTGTTCGTGTCTCTAAAACCCAACAGCGGTATCAGCAAGAATTATTTTTTCCCTAAATTAGTTTGCAAGATTAATTTTACGAGTTAATTTTACTAAATTTCGTATCACGCGTTCCTTCAGATTTAAAGTAAAAGTCTTTTCACTGGTTTGTTTTATTAGATTATTAGATAATCTATTTAAAAAAAATCTAAGGACACAGAATTGGGATTTCTGCTCCTAAGAATTATACTAGTAAATTGCAAACCGATTCTATTGGTTCTACGATGGAAACGGACGGACATCTTGCTGGGCAAAAAACAATCCTCGTCGGCGATGGAATAAATGCATCGCCGGAAACACCTTGTCTCGAGCGTCCCTAGTGGCACTTTTGGTGGTTGCCAAAATTGGCCGTGGATCAGACAAGATTTGGGCGTCTTTTCACAGAATCCGTAGCCACCGTGAAATTGTTTCAAGGGCGGTGATGGGCAGCATTGTCGCGCCTCTGGACTGGTGGCTTCGAGCCGCCACGAGGCAAGGACACTCCGTCGGGGTGGCACTCGGGGGCTGAATTTGTGGTACGGCGGCGATCTGGCCAAGGGCGACGGGATTTATGTGGTCCAAGGGGTTGGGTCCAGCCGTTCGACGGCGGCCTTCTCCAGCATAAGTTGCAATTCAGTTCCCCCTCAACTTCTGTGCCCCTTTCCACCACACGCGATGCGATGGGCACGGTTACCAGATTTTATAGCGGCGCTATTTGACAGAAGCCTAGTCGCGCTAGCGAAATCCATCTCGGCAGCGGGCCTTGGGCCTGAAGCGACGATTCTCCACAGGCCACTGACTTTCACTGTGGAGGCCGGTGGGGGCGCATCGGCTAGCGGCGGGCGTAGACCATGGAAGGGATATAGTCCCTATTCAGTCGAGAATTGAATAAGGGGCCTGGGTTGAGAATTTAATTCTCCCCAGGCCCTTCTGTGCAATTACCAAAACATTTGCAAATAAGCCCCTATTTAATAAAAAAAATCTAAGAAGTTTATTAAAGACCCGTTTGCCTTTAATTTAAATTTTGATATTTTAAAATTTTTGGAAATTTAAAAGGGGCATGTTTGGTTAGACCAAATTTCTAATATTTTGATAAAGTAATATTTTGGACAAAATAATTTTGAAAATGACTTTAAAAATTGATTAAGAGCTTGAGCTTGTTGATATTTCTAATTTTAGCAATATTTTACCTACGGATAATTAATTGTTAAGCACGTTTATTTAATTTACGTGTTATTAGATATTTTGCATGTTTATTTGATTTATGTGCTAAATATTTAATATATGTTTTATTTATGCAAATTTAAATTTTGAAGTAAAGCATGAGAATTTGATTAGTTGCTCCACACTTGTATAACTGCTTATGTGAATCGATATTTACATTATTAGTTATAGCCCGCATTAATCGTTTGGGTAGGCGGCACCCAATATTTGTCGAACCGTATTAAATGTTTGGGTAGACGGTGCCCTATATATGTTTGTCCGCAAATGTCATGTTTGGGTAGGCGGCGCCCAATAATTGCTTAAATGTGACGTAGTTATCATGTTGGATCTCGATTAAGCAATTAATACCCCGACTTTAAAATGATCCTCACTAAAATATGGTTTTTCATTAGATTGAAAGATGTCTTCCATTAAAATTAAAAGTAAACCAGAGATTTCGCTTCAATGTGTATTTAAGGCCCTAGTCTTTTGCTCGAATCTACATCTAACGGGACTTTTATAGGGACACGTTTGTCGTCGCTTAATGGTTGTAAACCAACTTAATTCTGTTTCACCAGCCCTAGCAGGGAAACGAGAATTAGGTGACATTCAGTCAACTAGGAATTGCGTGAGGCAATTTGTTTAGAGACCTACCAATTCTGGTGTTGCAATGTTCAGCCCTAGCAGTCATTGTAATAGTAGGAATGTGGATCCTAGTCCATTACAATTTATATTAGATATAAATTCGTACTCTTCCGATGAGGTCGTTGAGTATGTGAAAATAATGGAGACAAAATAAATTAAAATGTCATGTTTATTTTGATTGCTGAATATTGATCATAGGAATTATGTGTTTAATTCCCGTTTTAGTTTATTTCTCTAGAATTGTTGAAATGAATAACTTGTCATTGAGAAATATTCTGGAAACGAAAAAATTGGTTGGGCCAAATTTTCTGGACTGTCAGTGAAACGTGTGTTTGGTGCTAAGGCTAAAAGAGATTGAGTACGTGTTGGACACGACAATCCCTTTACCCCTGAGGCTGGTTCAGTTGAGGCTGCAGCGTTTGACGTTACAACTCAAAAGAAGCATTAAGATGATGCTTCCCAAACTCTATGTTATGATTGCTCGGCATGACTCCCAAATTGCAAAGACAAACATGAGAAAATTGATCACTTCGAGATGCTTAAGCATCTGAAGGATCTCTTTGATTCTAGATCTCGTTTGAGATTTATGAAGTGATGAGAGATCTGTTCAGATGTCGATTAGCGAAAGGAGGGAAGATTTCACCTCATGTGCTATCCTCAAGTTGCTCCCTAATTTATATTCTAGTTTCGTAGTAAATTTAATATGAAGAAGACGAAAGCGACAATATCGGAGCCGCATAACATACTTAAGACTTTTGAGTCTTCCACTGTTAAGGAAAAGTTGGTGCTCATGGTGAGTGCTTCTACTTCTTCTAACCCGAAAGACGAGAAGAAGCGAAAGAGTAAGGCTAAGAGGGCTCCAAGCCCAACTTCCTGAAGGCTAAATGTGGAGTTCAAAAGTAAGAGAGGGTTGATAAGGATGTGTGCTCCATTGCAATTGAAAGTGGCATTGGAAGAATGACTGTAAGGTTCTAGCAACCGAGAAGAAAACACAAAGTGTTTTAGCTGCTAGAACAAGTATGGTTGTTATTAAGATAAACATGTTCACTAATAGTTCAAACTGCTAGGCATGTGTTGAGTTATGAACATGATGTTCTTAATATACAAAGTAGGATGACTCAAGCTTAGTAATCATGAAAATCCGACTTACTTGTGGCATTGTAGATTTGGTCATGCAAACGAGCAAAGAATCACAAGGTTAAGGAAGTTGGACTACTTAACCCCATAAGACTTAGAGTCTTATGGTGATTGCGAATCTTGTCTCATGGGCAAGATGATCAACAAACCCTTTTCTGGGAAAGGGGTACGTTCCAAAGAAGTTCTAGAGTTGGTTCGCAGCGATGTTTGTGGACCATTGCCCACTCTAGCTAGGGGTCAATTCAGCTACTTCATCACATGTACCGACAATTACTCAAGGTACATTTACGTGTATCTCATGAAACACAAATCCGAATCGTTTGAGAAATTCAAGGGGTACAAGGCAGAAGTAGAGAAACAACTTGGTAAGAGTATCAAGACTCTTCGATCGGATCGAGGAGGTGAGTACCTTAGCCATGGATTCATGGATTACTTGAAATTTCATGGGATTCAATCACAATGGAGTCCTCCCGGAACACCTCAGATGAACGGTGTGTCTGAAAGAAAAAATCGAGCCTTGTTAGACATGGTAAGGTCCATGATGAGTTTTTCCTCTCTTTCAACATTCTTATGGGGGTAATCATTACAAACCTCAATCTATATTCTGAATAGGATTCCGTCCAAATCAGTTGAGCAAACTCCATACAAGCTATGGCATGGCAAGAAGCCATCTTTTCTACACATTAGAACGTGGGCTTGCCTCGCAGTTGTGAAGAAAATGCTAGCTGCTAAGTTGGAATCCAAAGGTGAAAATGGTTATTTTGTGGGATATCCTAAGGAGACAAGAGGATATCACTTCTATCTATCGGAGAAACAAACAATGATTATTTCTAGGCAAGCTAAGTTCATAGAAGACGAGTACGTCTTTAAGGAACAAAGTCGTAAAAAGATAGAACTTGAAGAGATTCAAGAACCACGAATTAACAAAAAGACTGATGATTTGTCAAAGCAATATGACAAAGAATCAGTGGGAGCATTCAGCGACTCTCGTGGTAGAAGTTTATCACTAGGTGATCCTCTTTCAACCAGTGGGAGTGTAATTGGAGTTGTATTGCCTTCGCAACAACTTCTAAGTGGACTGAATGAGAATTACATAGTTCAAACTCCCTCCCAAGAGGCATATGAAAGTGTCGCTCTTGAGGACTCTCAGATCAACGATGAAGTCGCTGCACCATAAAATTTTCACGATCAGAATGCACAGCCTACACCACCACAACTTCGTAAGTCGACTAGGATTTGTAATCCTCTCACTAGGTATTATGGGTTCCTCATGGAGGAATGTAATGACGTGGAGATCCCGGATAAAGATGAACCTAGAACTTATACTGAAGCAACATTAGATATTGACTCAGAGAAGTGGCATGAAGCCATGAAATCCGAGATGGGACTCGATGTACACCAATTAAGTCTAGGACTTAATGAATTGCCAAAAGGGATAAAACCCATAGGTTGCAAGTGGGTCTTCAAGCGGAAGACCGATACAAATGGCAAGGTACAAACCTACAAGGCTAAGTTGGTGGCGAAAGCTTGTAGTCAATGCGAAGGTATTGATTATGATGAGACTTTCTCGCCAGTTGCTAAGATCAAGTCCATTCGAGTTTTACTTGCGATAGCAGCACGCCGCGATTATGAGTTTTGGTAGATGGACGTCAATACAAATCTCCTTAATGGTAACATTGATAAGGAAGTGTTTGTGACTCAACTGAAAGGTTTTATATCTAAGCCAAAATCTAATCTTGTGTGCAAGCTTAAACGACCCATCTATGGATTGAAGCAAACTTCTAGGAGTTGGAATATCCGATTTGATGAGGCTGTCAAGTCTTTTAGCTTCATTAGAAATCCAGAAGATACATGCATTTATTGTAAACGCAGCGGGAAGGGTATTGTCTTTATAGTCGTATATGTCGATGACATATTGATTATAGGAGACAACATCCCGTTGATGCAGTCCGTGAAAGATTGGTTATCAAAGACCTTCATGATGAAGGATCTTGGTGAGACATTCTACATCTTAGGGATCAAGATCCATAGGGATAGATCCAAGAAGATGGTAGGGCTATCACAATCCACATACGTAGATAAGGTGTTGAAGCGTTTTGCGATAGAGAACTCTAAGAGAGGATCTCTACCAGCAAATTATTGGATAAACCTGTCGAAGAAGAATTGTCCTTCTAGCGAAGTAGATATCGAGCACATGAAGGACGTTCCATATACCTCTGCAATTGGATCCATCATGTACGCCATGACTTGTACTATGCCAGATGTGGTCTAGGCTGTCAGCATCACTGGTAGATATTAGCAGAATCTAGGTGAACGTCACTGGATTGTTGTCAAGAATATTCTGAAATACCTCATACGTACTAAAGAGAACTTTCTTGTCTACGGTGGATAGTCAGAGCTAGTCGATACGAGCTATGCTGATGCGAGTTTCCAGTCAGACTGTGAAGATTACAAATCACAGTCAAATTATATTTTCAATCTCAATGATGAGGCGGTAAGTTGGAATAGTTCCAAGCAAGATCTGATCGCTGATTCAACAACCGAAACTAAGTACATTGTTGTATCAGAAGTCTTTGAGGCTATTTGGATTTTAAGGTTCTTAAGAGAACTAGGGGTAGTTCCGAGTGCCAGTTGTCAAATAGAGTTGTATTGTGACAACATTGGTGTGATTGCATGAGCAAAGAAACCGAGACCTGATAACAAAAATAAGCATGTACCGAGACGTTATCATTTGATCCGAGAGATCATATCGATAGGAGAAATGGAATTAAAACATTTCCCATAAAGGATAATCTTGCAAATCCTTTTCACTGTTCATGTACACACTAGACATTTGATGGTCTAGGGGTTAGACATGTAGGTGATTGGCTCTAGTCCAAGTGGGAGATTGTTAGTGTTAGTGTCCTAGAGACAATCCATCGAAGGGACATAATACTAAGATAATATTCAAATTTGGTTTAATATTATTATTGGTTTAATATTAAATGTATGGCGTTACACGTATCTGAATATGATGTTTGATTATTTGCATATATTCTTATTTGTGCTCCCATGAATCACTACTGTCATTGAGTGAGTGAGAACTCAGATGACTTAAGTATGATTCTCAAACAGCCCCGATCAAGGATCATCAAGAATGGGATATTGATGATGCAATTGAGATTGGTGTGCGATCTGTATTATACTCTATGGGAGAGTGTAGTAAGATCTCACTTACTACGAGATACTAGGTATCTCATATTGAATGCACAAATACCTTAGAGGGTATTGTTATACCCATCCGAGAAACCGTTTGATGTAATTCCACATAATGTGTCTACGGGTGTCTCGGTTAGTGGGAGCAATGTGATACTCCTCTGACTTGAGGTCAATACGCACGATATGTGTGGAGTGATGAACTTTGACCATGACCGACGCTTGCACCCTTCCACGGGTAGATATGACATGGATTAGGTTCATCACGAAATGCATGTGCGTGGTAGTTGAGTCAAGAATAGGATTCATTCCTCAATGTGGATTTAGAGAGAATACTCGTCTTCTCATCATAATTGGATCTAAGTTGTCGGCCGATGCGCATCAACTTAGACTTTGTAGCTAAGTGTGATATACTTGATCAATTTGTGATTGGAGATAATATGATTAAGTTATTTGAATAGACACTTCATCATGTTCAAGACTTAATCGAGTATTCGTGAATGAAAGGAAGATATCACAATAGCCTACAATATTACAGGTAGTTACAGATTTCCTCGCAACGTACCTCGTATATTGAGAATGTCTGATTTATTGTCTAGGATTCAATTAAGACCGTTAGTTTGACTAATCGCTCGATATACGAGGGCATATGAGTCACACAACAAGTAATGGCAATTTACCAATTATAGTTGGTTGATTAAATATTGTATTGGATATAATATTTAATTTATGGAGAATATAATAATAATTATTATATTTGAAATTAATTATTATTATTATTATTTAATTAAATTGGATTTAATTAAATATGAAAATCCAATAATAATATTTGGAATATTATTATACAAGAATAATAGATATGGTAAAGATATTATTCATAGGAACATATCTAGGAAAATATAATCTATAGAGATTATATTACGGGCTAGGCCCGATATCTTGCTTAGGAATTAAGCCAAGTTAATCCCTATAAATATGTGTCCTATGGGAATTCCGATAATACACAAGAAATATAATTTCTCCATAAAATCTCCAGTCGGAATTTTTTCTAGCAAATTCGTCTCGAGATTCAACGCTGGCATATCGGTGCGAGTTGGTAGAAAGTCGTTACGTGGATACCATAGTGGAGGATTCCGCGTACAAATTGCTGTAAGGATTTATATATTGTTATTTATCCTTTACGTTTTATGTTATACAACCATGTTGCAGATTCGTTGTTGGTGAATCGTTATCTTCCGCTGCGCCGAACATGGTGTTCATGCCTCTAAAACCCAACAAAACATACCGGGAAGACTCAATTTATTTGTATGGTTCCACACTCACTTATCCTTAGGCTCAATGGAATATGGATAATAGCTTGAGCATCCTCCTTACTAATAATTTATCAAATTCACCCCTGGAATTAGGAGTTCAATCAAACCTCAATGTTTCAATGCATGTAGTCTAGTTTATAATCTCGTTCCAATCCATCTATAAGCATATATAATAGGTGATTTCAGAGCCATCTACCACTTATTACCAGACCATTCCTTCACTCACTCTCTTGCTTTCATGAAACTCCCCACACAAAGCTTGCTTTCAAAGTTTTGGCAGCTAGGAAGTCGTCATTCTATATGAGTTGTCACATGTCAAAATATGAAATGAAGTGAAGCTAGTTTAAAATCCTAGTGAACTACTTCCATTGTTAATTGGTTTTTACATGGAATTCCATTGGGGAAGCAATTAGTCTCCACGTATTGGGCGCGCTCAATTTATAGATCTGAATCATCGACCACCATCTGTATAGGAGGGTCCTGTGCAAGAGGTAGACCTTTGGATAACACATTCTCTCATAGGTTGTGATCAGAGGGTCTTCCTCCTATACAAAATTCTCCAAGGGATCCAAATTCCAATGACATAATATTTGTTCTTCGAGATAATTAATTATCATATTTATTCTTTAAAATAAGTAGTTATCAATGGAACTCATTTTGAAATATGCTAGATTACAACGTGATAGAATCTTATTACTAGATTGTCATTTGAGTATAAAATATAAACATAATAAATACAATAAAAATATATTTATTTATATAAGCATGCATATAAGCACAACTTCAAACATTAAACATGTGAAATCTGATTTCCTTTGTGTTGTGACCATATTTATCACGTAGATAAATACACGAACCACCCCACTATCTTGCATGGTCATCCAAGGGATTTCCTCTCATACACCCAAATATAGAGGACCACCAAGCCTTGGGATGACCAGCGAGATTAAGGAGATGGTCAACCACTACTCCCCCATGTATGATCATCTATCTATCTATCTTTCATACACTCAACTTGTTAGTAAATACACCCGATTTTGTATGATCATAAAATAAGTATGAGAGAGCTCATTAATAAAGCCACCAACTAACTCATTCTTGGACGATCATAGAGTAGAGTAGAGTAGACCAAGGATAGACTTAGTTGTCAAGCCGCCAAGGACACTAGTATCGTTCTGTAATTTCCCCAAAAGAGGAATACAAATAACCGCACTCTAGTACGACTTAGCTGTCAAGCCTCCATTGGCTCATACATCTGCACCCAGGGGACGATTGCACTACAGAAGGCCAGAGCATTTAATGTCATGTTCTCCACCTAATGTAGGGCTAATTTTCCCTTTGTACCCCCATGTACACTATATATAGAGTTATTTAAAGCTCAAAAGACACAATGAATATACAAAAAAAATAATAATTAAGTCCAGGGTCCCAAATCCTGGCAAATCTTCTTGCATTTATTGCTTTTCATTCTTTTCAAGCATTCATAGCTAATCATTCGTATTAAACATCAACCAAGACATATATTACTCTCACTGGGCTTTTATTTGTTTTTTTTTTTTGTCTATCCTTAGCCACATAAAATCTCATTAACTCCGACTGAAATTTAAGCAAATAATATTTGGAGCTAGAATGAGGTAATCAAACTCAGAACCATAAACCCTGAAGAACACTCACTGTTCTTCATAAAAATTTTCTCAAATCTTCAAGTCTCTTACCCCCTCTGCAGATCTCCATGGAGAACATGGTCACTACCTCCAAGTTGGCAACCTTGAGATCAGCCACGACTCAATTGCCCACGGCGGCCTAGACTGCTTCGGGGACTCTTGTGATGCAAGGATCGACTGGAGTCGCTCCGGTGTGGCCTAGAAGAGCCATTTGCATGGCCTCGCCGATATGTTACCTGGAGGAGCCTCAACCTACTCACATCCAACATTTTTTAGACTTTGGAGCGAATTGCCCGTAGGCGAGCCAAAGAATTATGTGCTAGCTAGGGATGAAAATGAGCCAAGCCAAATATTATTAACCTCGATCTAAGCTCATTTGGATTTTTTAGGCTCGGTCTCGGATTGAGCTCGGCTCGTGTGTAAATTTTTAAGCTCGCAAAGAGCTCAAGCTCGGTTTGAAAAAAGCTCATTTTCAAATTAATCAAGCATAATTCGAGCTCGAGCTCGAATAACTCGGCTTGAAAGACTCGATTCAAAATGCTCGTCTCAAAAGGCTTGGCTCGAAAAGCTAATTAAAATTTAAAAAATTATACAAAAATAATACATCTAAACTATGTTTAATTAAAAACATGACAACCCATGATAATAAAAACATTATCCAAGCAAAGGCCAACGACTAATTCAGAAGCAAAACAAAGACAATTAATGGTTTAAAATAAATTTATCCCTAATAACACACAATAATACTATGTTACATCCTTATGGATTTTAAAAAAAATATTTATATAAAAATAAAAAAGTAATTAAATGAGTCTGTTTGCAAGCTTATAAATGAGCCTATTAGTGAGCCTATTTGTGAGATCCGTAAATGAGCCTGTTCGCGAGCACCGTAAACGAGCCTGTTTGTGAGCTTTCGAGCTGAATACCACCAAGCTCAAGCTCGGTTTGATAAAATAATCGAGCTCGAAATTAGGCTCGAGCTCGACTTGTGAAACGATTGCAAATGAACTCGAACAAATATTTTTCGAGTTGAGACCCGAATAGCTTGCGAACGACTTTATTTGATTACATCCCTAATGCTAGCCAAACCACCCCATCCGCTTGAAGGTGAATATACAACGCTCGATCCACTAGAGACAAGGAGAAAACCCTTGAGCAACAAGAGAATAGCCATCCTCAAACCATCTCCTCGGGATCATACCGGAGTAGGTATCGTCTAGGCTTGGACTTGTCATGGCGGCCAAGTGGTCGACCCGGATACCCCGACACGGAGAATATGTCCTGCACTAGGAGCTCTGTATACCAAACTTCCAAGAGGCCGGTCGAGGTCAGCTTGGCCCCAGCCAACTCAGCAAGAAGAAAATTAAGTTTCTCCCAAGGTGGTCTCCTCGCCCATGATGGCCCGCGCAGAACCGTGCACGACTGTCTTGGTCCAATCATCCCCCAAAACTAGCCTGGGGACCAAGCCACACAATGGTAGAATTGTAGAGGCAGCTCGATGAGATGTGTTCCCGCCTAGACGCCCAAAACCATTCAAAGGGGTCAATCGTAGCCAATGAACCACTTGCCATAGACATTGAGCTTGCCCCTGTCCAACTGAAGATTACCACTCCTTCGACTCTTTTGTATGAAGGGAAGATAAACCCTGAAACTTATCTGAGCAAGTACCTGATCTACATGATCGGTCGCAACACTGTTGATGCCACGAAATGCAAGCAGAAGACTTTCTCTCCCGCAAGAAGTTACTCTCTCTCAGGCTAGGGGAGATGGAGACCACCGAGAAGGAAGTGGAGATCTAGATATGCTAGAAGAAAGGAGACTCGCATCCGAGCACAAGAATGTCGCCTATAAGCAAAAATCGGAGAAATTTTTCTACTCGAAAGTCAAGGCCAAACAGTTCAAAGTTGGCGACCTGGTACTAAAGAAGATTCAAGACCTTAAAGGGGTTTTTAGCCCAAACTGGAAGGGAGGGTACAGAGTGTCCAAGTAGCTCACAAAAGGAGCATACGAGCTCGAATACCTAGAAAATATCATATAGTAATTTCTTATAATAGGAAAACTACGGGATTATCAATGAAAGGCTTTCAAAGCCTATTTGGTATTGTCACCCCTCCAAGAAATCACATAAAAATTACCAAACAATCGGTCCAAAGACTCTCGGAAACAAGTTAGAAGTTGGACTACCCCCAAAGTGGTCGGCCAGCTAATCCTAACTCAAGATAGGCAGGCTCGATTGGTCGGCATATCATAAAAATAATTCAAGCGTGGGTCACCCCAAGGCCCAAGTGGTCGATCCACCAAAGCTTAGTACTGGGTAAGCAAATCCCACACGGTCGACCTACCACCAAAATCTAAGCTCAAAGAGTGGGTTCACCCACGAGTGGTCAGCCCACCACAATTAGTACAGGATAGGCAAACCCCAAGCGGTCGGTCTATCACCAAAATTAAGTTAAAAAAATAGGACTACCCCCAAGTTGTAAGCCCACCTAACTTAGTAATGTTGGAGTTATACATGAAAGTATGCTTTTACTTCGTATAACTCGTGTATTAAACACTTTGTTTTATGAGAATAATTCTTTTATCACATTTCTTTGATTATGAATGAATGTTAAATATTTATTGCAACCCGTTCAATATATATAGTATGTGTTACATTGTAGTTAATGTGGTGATACCAGATCACGGAAGATCACATTAACAGTTTCCTTGTAACTAAACGTACAAATTCATGACCTAGGTGGAATTGAACAATCCGCCGTGAAAGGTCGATGTGTATATCTCAGATTGGCCTTTCTTGACCAAGAGATTGCACTAGCACATTTAGTATGTGTTGAAGAGGACCTACAGCGAGGATAAATTCTTTTGTTCTGAAATATGAAGAATTAGACCTCAGTGGTTATTGATTTCTTAATCTCCGTCACTTAAATAGGATTGTGTGTGCTTAATAGTTATTGCTTTGATTCATGTTGGGTGAGAATCATCGTGACTTCGAACCTTGTGCTTGGGGCAGTAATATTAATCATACGACGGTTGCTAAGATTTAATACGGAGAAACGCGTGCGAGTACGGCTCGTGTGATTTGTCCCCTTGGTGGGCTCAGAAGTTTTATCGTACCAAATCTTGCAAGTGAAGAATTAGTTTCTTTGGTACGGATAATAATGTTGAGCTGCCTTTACTCCAAGGTGAAAGATGTTAATTAATTTAGAGCTATTCAGAAGCTTAATTAATTAATGGACTAGATAATCTTAAACACGTGGGAAATAATAACCGGGAGCCCATATTATCATAATATGGATTAAGATGGATAGTGCAATATTAATTTATTAGTGGTACTAATTAATATTAATGGACTGAATTATATTGGGGCTCAATATTAAAATTCAGAAGCCCATTGGAGGTCCAATCTTAATTCTCCTAAAGGCCCCTCAAGTAGCCCGATAATAATAAGGTGATTAAAATAAAATAAATATATTATTGCCGATTTTTTCTTCTTAATTTCGAAAATGATAGATATGGGAAAGAAAAGATTTTGTTGGTTTTCTTGGAAAGATATTATGGAAGATATGTATTCTTGGAATACAAGATTATCTCATAAATTCAAGAAGATCCAAATCTTGTATTCTTATCCCTAATAATTTCGAAATTTCCCATATAGTTAGGAGGTTGAAATTTTTGTGGAATATTTTACTATGGAGAAAAGAATATATGAAATATATTCAAGATTTCTTGGAGGGCAAGAAAAAAAAAATTCTCTCTCCTATTCTCCTAGTAAATTTCGACCAGCTCCTATCTATAAATAAGGAATGACTATTTCATCTCCAATTTACAGTTACATAATTCCATGTGTTGGAAAAATCAAGGGCAATAAATATTTTCTTTCTTCCTTGTTATTTTAATTGTTCGTGAGCGCTTTCCACCGGCGAATGAATAAGGCGAAAGGAATATACTTGAGATGACTTTTACGGTTGATAGCATCGTCATGCTTGTTCCGTAGATCTCAATTGGACGTCGCTTCAAGAGGTACGTAATCGCGTAAATTCTTAGTTTTTCCGCCATAGATTTTTACGTGAAATAAATTAATATGCATGATTAATTGTTGTTGGTGTAATTATTATTTGAATTAATTTAGGATTAATTCATGCCGGTAATAATTGAATATAAATTCGTATTTAATTTGCATCCCGAATAGATCCGGGCACCCGAATTTCCCCAACAAGTAAAGGATAGACAGGTCCTAAGCGATCGACCTATCACCAAAATCTAAGCTAAGAAATTGACCTACCCACCAAGTGGTCGGCCTATCACACTAAAGGATAGGCAGGCCCTAAAGCAGCTAGTCTATCACACAGTCATCGTGTTTGCATCTTAGTGGGCCAACATAGACTGCAAGACATACATTTGGCTGCACATAGCGTCGAGCCATAGTACCACCAACTGTGTATTCAGAAAAAACCTCGTATGAAGAGCCTCGCCTCAGAGTACGAGTACAAAAAATACACAGTAAGGAAGTTAGATCCCCCGAATCATGAGCACATTAATACTATCGCGGTGCACGATAGAGGATCGATTCCCACCTAACTCAACCTGATTCAAATTTCACCGAGGCACAGATAACACTGAAGATCTTTCCATCAAGGTCTCAAAATGGTCGGCCAAATTTTGTGGTCGATCATAAATTAAGATCGATTTCAAGTTCATAATCAACTTAACTTCATAGTTGTCCACAGGCTCGTGATCAGCCCGATTCGCATGGTCGGCCAATGCCATGGTTGGCCAAAAGCTCGTGGTCGGCAAAAGAATTCACAGTCACATCAAACGAGACCGTCTCGAGCCCTGTGGGCTAAAAATTATGGTCGGCCCCGAAAAATTGTACCCGACCTCAAGTAGTGGTCAACCTCGATGCCTGGCCGCTAGGCCAAAATAGTGTTAGGCCAAATTAATGCTCTCGCAAAAAAAAAAATTAAATTTTGGGGTGTTCGGCCAAAGCATGGCCGACCCCCACTACTCTTTTCTCTTGTGTGGTCAGCCCCTACCTTTTTTGCGTGCGGTCTTCTCCTACCTTTTTTTGTGCTTTCCGCTCCTACCTTTTTTGTGTACGGTCCACTATTACTTTTTTGCGAGTGGTCTGCTCCTACTTTTGTGTGGTTGGCCCCTACCATTTTTTGCCTTGTGTGGTCGGTCCCTACCTTTTTGGGCCCGCCCTAACCAATTTTTGCTTACCACTTTTTTACCTTGTATGGTCGGCCTCCACACCAAAAAAAATTATAATGTTGTGGCCGGTCATACCCATGGTCGGCCATCGAGGTGCTCGATGAAGGCTTATGATCGGTCAAGCACGGATTCCAGTCCCCCCCGTGTTGGAGAAATCGGGGTGCCCAGATCTATTCGGGATGAAAATTAAAAACGAATTTAAATCTAATTATTACTAGCATAAATTAATCCTAAATTAATTCAAATAATAATTAATCTAATAACAAAAGTCATGCATATGAATATTAGAACATAAAATTCTACGGCGGAATAACTAAGAATTTTACGTGAACACGTACCTCTTGAAGCGACGTCCAACCGAGAAGACTAGGACTGTTGGGAAAATAGGGGTGCCCGGAATCTATTCGGGATGAACTTTAAATACGAATTTAAATACAATTATTACTAGCATGAATTAATCCTAATTAATTCAAATAATAATTCCAACAACTAATTATCATCATGCATGTTAAATTAATTTCACATATTTAACTAGGCGGAATTAAACAAGTAAATATGTGATTAACGTACCCCTCGTAGTATTGGCCTTTGGATATACGGGACACTTATAATCTCGCTCTATCAACCCAAAGCCTTCTCAAGTATTTCCCTTTTCACCTCACTTGATCGCCGGTGGGAGACGCTTTCAAGTAATTTAATAACTAAGGAAAAAGAAAAATATCTATGCTTCTTGATTTTTCCAACACATGGAATTATGTACATGGGGATGAAATAATCATTCCCTATTTATAGGACTAGGGTGGCCGATTTTTTCAATGAAATATGGGCTTTGGAAAAAATCTTTTCTTAGCTTCTAAGAAATCTTGAATATATCCCATATATTCTTTTCTCCAAAATAAAATATTCCACAAAAATCCCACCTTCCTAATTAGGTGTAATTTTCGAAAATAATAGGATGAAAAACCAAGATTTGGATTTTCTTGAATATATGAGATATTCTTGTACTTCTAGAATACATATCTTCCATAATATCTTTTCAAGAAAATCAACAAAATCTTTTTTTCTTCTTATCTTGCAATTTTCGATTTTTACTTAGAAAAATCAGCATAATATATTCTTTTTATTTTAATCACCTTATCATTATTGGGCTACTTAATGGGCCACTTGAGGGGCCTTAAGGAGAATTAAGATTGGACCTCCTAATGGACTTCTGAATTTCAATATTGAGCCCCAATATAATTCAGCCCATTAATATTAATTATTACCACTAATAAATTAATATTGCACTATCCATCTTAATCCATATTACGATAATATGGGCTCCCGGTTATTATCTCCCGCGTTTAAGATTAACAAGTCCATTAATTAATTAAGCTTCTGAATAGCTCTAAATTAATTAACATCTTTCACCTTGGAGTAAAGACAGCTCAACATTATTATTCGTACCGAAGAAACTAATTCTTCACTTGCAAGATTTGGTACAATAAAACTTCTGAGCCCACCAAGGGGACTAATCACACGAGCCGTACTCGCACGCGTTTCTCCGTATTAAATCTTAGCAACCGTCGTATGATTAATATTACTGCCCAAGACACAAAGTTCGAAGTCACAATGATTCTCACCCAACATGAATCAAAGCAGTAACTACTAAGCACACACGGTCCTATTTAAGTGACGGAGATTAAGAAATCAACAACCACTGAGGTCTAATTCTTCACCTTTCAGAACAGAAGAATTTCTCCTCGCTGTAGGACCTCTTCAACACATACTAAATGTGCTAGTGCAATCTCTTGGTCAAGACAGACCAATCTGAGCCTTGCACATCGACCTTTCACGGCGGATTGTTCAATTCCACCTGGGTCGTGAAAATGTACGTTTAGTTACAAGTAAACTGTTAATGTTGTCTTCCGTGATCGGGTATCACCACATTAACTACTATGTAACACGTACTATATATTGAACGATTTGCAATAGAAATTCAACATTCAATCATAACTAAAGCAAATGCGATAAAAGAATTATTCTCATAAAACGAGTGTTTGATACACGAGTTATACAAAGTAAAAGCATACTTTCACGTATAACTCCAACAATCTCCCACTTATACTTAAAGTCTGCTTTTAGTATACATCACGCATGTCTTAGTGTAGTAGCTCTACGTGACATCTTATATCAACCTACACTAACCTAATAATTCCTCCCACTTATACTTAAAGCAGATTGGCAATAGTCTTGACTCCCATTCCATCCACATGTCTCTCGAATGTAGTCTGAGGCAGACCCTTTGTGAATGGATCCGCTAGGTTGTCACCCGACGCTATCTTTGCCACCTCTATATCTCCTCTCTTAACGATTTCTCGTATCAGATGGTATTTTCTTTCTATGTGTTTGCTGGCCTTGTGGGCTCTCGGTTCCTTTGAATTTGCAACTGCTCCGGCATTGTCACAAAAGACAGTTATCTTGTCGGGCAAATTCGGAACTACGTCCAAGTCCACTAAGAAGTACTTGAGCCAAACCGCTTCTTTCGCTACTTCACAAACAACTACTTATTCGGCTTCCATGGTCGAATCTGCGATGCATTTCTGCAAATCGCTTCTCCATGTCATGGCTCCTTCTCCCATGCAAAACACACTACCCGAGGTTGACTTTCTTGAGTCTATGTCTGATTGGAAATTTGAGTCCGTGTATCCCATGGGAATTAGATTGTCTGACTGTTAAATCAGCATTCCATACTAAGTTCTTTTCAGAAACTAAAGGACGCATTTAATTGCAATCTAATGTGCTTTCCCGAGATTACTTTATTATCTTGCCATCATGTCCACGACAAGGCAGATATTCGGTCTCGTACACAACGTTGCATACATAAGACTTCCTACGTCCGAAACGTACGGAACGTCTTTCATGTCATCTATCTCCACTTGCGTCTTAGGGCATATTTCTTTGGATAGATGGATTCCGTGCCTAAAAAGGTACAAAACCTTTCTTGGAATCTTGCACGCTGATATGCTTCAAAATAGTGGCTTTGTATGAAACTTGCGATAAGCCCAACATCTTCCTCTTGCGATCTCGAGTGAACTTGATCCCAAGGATGTGACCGGCTTTCCCTAAGTCCTTCATATCAAACTGTTTTGACAGCCATACCCTTACGTCTGACAATACCTTTACATTGTTTCCAATGAGCAGAATATTGTCTACGTATAATACTAAGAATACCACCGCAGTTCCGTCACATCTTTCACACAACTTTCGAACTTGTTTTGATCACAAACCCATAAGACTTAATCAATTGATCAAAACACTGGTTCCAAGTACGCGATGCTTGCTTAAGTCCATAAATGGATCTCTTAAGCTTGCATACGAGGTGCTTTGGCCTTTTTCAACGAAACCTTTGGGCTGTTGCATATAGATCCCATCAAGACTTCCGTTAAGGGAAGCTGTCTTGACATCCATTTGCCAGATCTCGTAATCTAAGTGCGCAGCGATCGACAAGAGAATACGGATGGACTTAAGCATAGCTACAGGCCACAAGCCTTGCTTTGAAGGTCTCTACCCTTCCGTCCGGTCCTCTTTTCCTCTTGTACACCCACTTGCATCCAATGGGCTCTACCCATTAGGTGGATCAACCAACTCCCACACTTGATTATAATCCATCGAACCCACCTCGGTTTCCATTGCGGTTTGCCACACTTCCGCGTCTTTGTCTTGGATTGCCTCGTCGTACGTTCATGGGTCTGATTCATCGCCGGGAATCAAATCCGAAGATTCTCCAATTCCCATGAATCTCTCGGGTTGCCTTGCAATCCTCCCACTACGACGGGGTTCCGGTTGTGAAGGTATGACGTGTGGTATATCATCTTGTATACTTGGTATAGGAGTTCGCCCTCTTAACTCGTCTAAGGTAATCTCACTTCTGGGTTTTCTTTTGTTCATATAGTCTTCCTCCAAGAATTTAAAGTGCGAACTAATCACGGTCTTTTAATCCTTGAGACTATAGAATATACACCCTTTCGTTCCCATGGGATATCCTATAAACAACCTTAATTCCGAACGTGGATCCAATTTACCGGCTTCCTCGTCTAGCACGTATGCCGGACAACCCCAAATCCGCAAGTGTCTTAGACTGGGCTTGCGCCCGGTCCACAATTCCATTGGGGTTTTAGGAATCGATTTGGATGGCACCAAGTTTAGAATGTAAGTCGTTGTTTCCAAGGCGTTACCCCAAAACGACTTGGGTAAATCCGAATAACTCATCATGGATCTGACTATTTCTAAAAGAGTCTGGCTCCTTCGTTCCTCCACACCGTTCTATTGAGGGGTTCCCGATGTGGTCAACAGGGATACAATCCCTTCTTCCGATAGGTAGTTCAAGAATTCATTGCTAAGGTATTCGCCTCCACGAACAAATCGTAGAGACTTGATACTTCTTTCCTTATGCATCATAAGGTAGATGTATCCGTATTTTGAGTAATCATCAAATTACTCATACCTCTTCTTGCTATGATCGTCATTGAACCACACATATCGGTATGAACGAGTTCTAACACTTCCGTAGTTCTATTCCCCTTGGCTCCAAATGCCCTCTTGGTCATTTTACCCTCTAAACAGGATTCACAAGTTGGAAACGGTTCGACTTGGAATGATTCCAAGGATCCGTCTTTCACCAATCTCTCTATCCACTTTAGATTAATATGACCTAGTCTAAGATGCCATAGAAGTGTTTCGTTCATCTCTGAGGAACGCTTTCTTTTATTACTCGAAATAATCGATGTGTTATTAGATTCAATTTTGTGAGTGGTGTGCCCAAATAATGGTATAAAGATCATCCATTAAAGTTCCGGAACGGATAAACTCATCGTTTCAAGCAATAATAACATCCTTATTAAAAGAAACTGAGTATCTATTCAAACAGTTTAGAAACTGAAGGTTGAGTTCTTTCTAAACTAGGAACATGAGGAACGTCTCTCAAGACCATAACTCTATCTTCACAAGATAGGCGCACTTCTCCCACTGCTTCAGCTGCCACTTTCGTAGCATTGCCCGATGTGATGGGGATCTCACTTCCGTTAAGTCGTCGGGTTAGCTTAAACCCATGAAACAAATGTGATCAGTAGCTCTCGTATCCACTATCCACGAATAGACAGCATACGCCACTTCACAAGTTTCGACGACTAAGGTGTGTGAATTACCTAACTTTCCTAGCCTCTTAGGCTTGGAACAGACAGACCTCCATTGTCCTCTCTCACCGCAACTAAAACACTTCCCCTTCGATGCTTGCCTTTGCATTTGCCTTTCGCAACAATTGGATTTGCTTGGATCCGGCCTTTGGTTCTCTTCCTCTTTTTCCCTCCCTTGGGACCAAAAGAGGTAGACGAACCATTAGCCACCATAGCACTAGACTGGTGCTCCATTATCACCTCCACCGAAACTAAAGCTTGCAAGAGCTCGGGCAAACGACTTGTCCGTTCATTCATCTGACAGTTCAGATGAAACTACTCAAAGCTTCTCGGTAGGGAATGGTATATGAAATCAATCAAAATCCGCACCAAGTACTTCCAACTTGTTAAGGTATGCCATTATCTCGAGAACGTGCTCCCTCACGGGCGTTCCTTCCACCATTTCCAACTTGACCGAGTCATGTTTGGTGAACTGATTAGTCATGGGATTCTGATGTGAAAACATCTCTTCAAGGTGTTCCATGATTTCAACAGCGGATACAATGTCTTCATGAACGCGCCTCAAATCCTCAGACAGAAATGTCAAGATGATGCACTTCATTCATTGTCACGCTTCCGATCATAAACTGCCTCTTCCCATTGCTTGACTTATCATTAGGCTTGCCGGGTATATTAACATAAATAACCCAATTGTGTTTTCGTGCAGTAAGGACAAATTTAAAATAATATTTCCAATCGATATAAATCACTCCAAAAAATTTATTAACTTTAAGTATATTAAACAGTGGATTAAAAGGTTGCGACATGATGAAATGAGAATAAAACATACATTCATATCAATATCTAGAAAAATATGAAATTATCGCATAATTCGATCACATCAATTATATTGAAACCTTAAAACAATATAATCATGCATCAGCCAACATCTCGAAACAATTTAAATGCGCCACGAGGGGTGGTCTATACATTTAAACACATTCAAGCGGATTACAAACTTAAAAGTTACAAATTCTTAATTCAAAATTAATAGTTGGCTCCCGCTTTGACCACATAGAAACTGACAGGGACTCCGAGGGGAGTAAGTTAATATCAATTTCCTATGCCTAAGTAATAACCATAATTAAATACAGGATTATTATTTCGCTTTGAGCAAGCCACTCGTGGTGAGGGTCAATACCGCCACTAGTAATAATCCACAATCATCCTTTCGAAATTTATTCATGTGAAATCCGTTCTTTTGGCCGATCCGAGGGGGAAATGTATTCCAAAAGAACTTCACAAATAAATAAATTATGGAGGTCAAAATAATCCAATTTTAATATCCGGAATAAAATTGCGATTATAAAAAAACATACTTAGTAATTTTCGAAAGTAAGGTTTTTCTTGGACAATTAAATTCATGCAAACATATATTAACAAATAATAATAAGTGCACGAAATAAAACATCCATCAAAACAAAAATTAAACACATTGGAGCACTCAAATCCAATTGTCACGGTTTAATTTCTTCACGTCTTGATGCGAAAAATCGTCCTTGTTGCTTTCCGATGTTCGTCTCGACGTGCTCCCACTCGAACAGCAACACTTCTTCAAAAACAGCATCGTTTGGGTTTCGGGACGACGTTTAAAATCACACGGAAAAAAAAACACGAACCGAAAAAATTCCACGGCCTGAGATACAGCGCGCGTCGGCCCACGAAGTGGGCCCGTGCGCTTCCCGGCCCGAGAAGCGCTGGAAAAGCGCCCGAGGCGCGCCGAAGCGCAGCCCCGAGGCGCACCCGAGGCGCGCCCAAGGCGCTGCACAGAAGCGCGCCGAGGCGCACCCGAGGCGCCCCGAGGCGCTGCAGCCCCTCGCCGAGGCGCGCGCGCGCGGTGCGCGCGGCGCCGTGCGCCGTGCACCCCCGTGCGCCATTTTTTTCGTCGTTCGTCCTCGTTTTCTTCACCCCTTGCATGATTTTACCTCCATACACGCGCCACGCTTGTATGCGTCGTCCGGGTACGCCGTTTTTAATTCTTCGTTCTTCGTCACGATCCGGTTACAATTTATTTTTACAAAAAAAAATAAATACTAGATCTAGACTAGTCTATTACAATGATCGAATCAAAATAAAACAACTAATCTACTCGTGGATTTTCTCACGAGAAAAATGAATTCGAACGAATCGAATTAAAAACCAAATTAATTCACACGCATGAAATTAACAACATTAAAAACCATGACAATTGGATACCTGCAAAAAAGATCTAACAATTCTACTATCCAATTTCAATTTAATGTTCAACAATTTAAATTCCAATTTAAAATTCAGAGCCCGAAACCGTGGCTTTGATACCAGTTGTTGGGAAAATAGGGGTGCCCGGAATCTATTCGGGATAAACTTTAAATACGAATTTAAATACAATTATTACTAGCATGAATTAATCCTAATTAATTCAAATAATAATTCCAACAACTAATTATCATCATGCATGTTAAATTAATTTCACATATTTAACTAGGCGGAATTAAACAAGTAAATATGTGATTAACGTACCCCTCGTAGTATTGGTCTTTGGATATACGGGACACTTATAATCTCGCTCTATCAACCCAAAGCCTTCTCAAGTATTTCCCTTTTCACCTCACTTGATCGCCGGTGGGAGACGCTTTCAAGTAATTTAATAACTAAGGAAAAAGAAAAATATCTATGCTTCTTGATTTTTCCAACACATGGAATTATGTACATGGGGATGAAATAATCATCCCCTATTTATAGGACTAGGGTGGCCGATTTTTTCAATGAAATATGGGCTTTGGAAAAAATCTTTTCTTAGCTTCTAAGAAATCTTGAATATATCCCATATATTCTTTTCTCCAAAATAAAATATTCCACAAAAATCTCACCCTCCTAATTAGGTGTAATTTTCGAAAATAATAGGATGAAAAACCAAGATTTGGATTTTCTTGAATATATGAGATATTCTTGTACTTCTAGAATACATATCTTCCATAATATCTTTTCAAGAAAATCAACAAAATCTTTTTTTTTTTCTTATCTTGCAATTTTCGATTTTTACTTAGAAAAATCAGCATAATATATTCTTTTTATTTTAATCACCTTATCATTATTGGGCTACTTAATGGGCTACTTGAGGGGTCTTAAGGAGAATTAAGATTGGACCTCCTAATGGACTTCTGAATTTCAATATTGAGCCCCAATATAATTCAGCCCATTAATATTAATTATTACCACTAATAAATTAATATTGCACTATCCATCTTAATCCATATTACGATAATATGGGCTCCCGGTTATTATCTCCCGCGTTTAAGATTAACAAGTCCATTAATTAATTAAGCTTCTGAATAGCTCTAAATTAATTAACATCTTTCACCTTGGAGTAAAGACAGCTCAACATTATTATTCGTACCGAAGAAACTAATTCTTCACTTGCAAGATTTGGTACAATAAAACTTCTGAGCCCACCAAGGGGACTAATCACACGAGCCGTACTCGCACGCGTTTCTCCGTATTAAATCTTAGCAACCGTCGTATGATTAATATTACTGCCCAAGACACAAAGTTCGAAGTCACAATGATTCTCACCCAACATGAATCAAAGCAGTAACTACTAAGCACACACGGTCCTATTTAAGTGACGGAGATTAAGAAATCAACAACCACTGAGGTCTAATTCTTCACCTTTCAGAACAAAAGAATTTCTCCTCGCCGTAGGACCTCTTCAACACATACTAAATGTGCTAGTGCAATCTCTTGGTCAAGACAGACCAATCTGAGCCTTGCACATCGACCTTTCACGGCGGATTGTTCAATTCCACCTGGGTCGTGAAAATGTACGTTTAGTTACAAGTAAACTGTTAATGTTGTCTTCCGTGATCGGGTATCACCACATTAACTACTATGTAACACGTACTATATATTGAACGATTTGCAATAGAAATTCAACATTCAATCATAACTAAAGCAAATGCGATAAAAGAATTATTCTCATAAAACGAGTGTTTGATACACGAGTTATACAAAGTAAAAGCATACTTTCACGTATAACTCCAACAAGGACAAGTGTAAATATCCTATCAACCTTAAAAGCCTTCTCAAGTATTCCCCTTCGCCTTGCTCATTCGCTGGTGGGAAGCGCTCAACGAACAACTTAATAATATAAGGAAAAAGAAAATATTTATTGCTCTCGATTTTTCCAACTCATGGAATTGTGTAACCGAGGATGAAATAATTGTCCCCTATTTATAACTAGAGGGGGGCGAAAATTAGGTGTGGAAAAGGGAGGAAAAAAAACTTTCTTGGCCTCCAAGAAATCTTGAATATATTCCATATATTCTTTTCTCCATAATAAAATATTCCACAAAAATCTCATCCTCCTAATTATAAGCTTATTTTCGAAAATATGGAGATTAAATTCCTAGATTTGAATCTTCTTGAATTTATGAGATAATCTTGTATTCCAAGAATACATATCTTCCATAATATCTTTCCAAGAAAATCAACAAAATCTTTTTCTCTCTCCTTTCATAATTTTTTAAATTAATAGTGAAAAATCAGCAATTTATATATTCTTTTATTTTAATCATCTTATTATTATTGGGCTAATTGAGGGACATTTAGGAGAATTAAGATTGGACCTCCAATGGGCTACTGAATTACAATATTGAGCCCCAATATTATTCAGCCCATTAATATTAATTAATACCACTATCAAATTAATATTGCACTATCCATCTTAATCCATATTACGATAATATGGGCTCCCAGTTATTATTTCCCATGTTTAAGATTATTTAGTCCATTAATTAATTGAGCTTCTGAATAACTCTAAATTAATTAACTTCTTGTGCCTTAGAGTAAAGACAACTCAACATTATTATCCGTACTGGAAAAACTAATTTTCCATTTGCAAGATTTTGTACGATAAAATTTTTGAGCCCACTAAGGGGGCAAATCACACAAGCCGTACTCGCACACGTTTCTCTATATTAAATCTTAGTAACCATTGTTTGATTAATATTATTTTCCAAAACACAAGGTTCGAAGTCACGATGATTCTCACCGGACATGTATCAGAGCAATAACTATTAACCACACACGATCCTATTTAAGTGACATAGATTAAGAAATTAATAACCACTGGGGTCCAATTCTTCACCTTTCATAACAGATGAATGTATCCTCGCTGTAGGTCCTCTTCAATACATACAAAATGTGTTAGTACAATCTCTTGGTCAAGACAGACCAATCTGAGAACTACACATCGACCTTTCACGGTGGATTGTTCAAATCCACCTGGGTCATGAATTTGTACATTTAGTTACAAGGAACTTGTTAATATGATCTTCCGTGATCTGGTATCACCACATTAACTACAATGTAACATGTACTATATATTGAACGGTTTGCAATAAATATTTAACATTCATTCATACTTAAAGCAATAGTGATAAAAGATTTATTCTCATAAATAAGTGTTTAATACATAGGTTATACAAAGTAAAAACATACTTTCATGTATAACCCCAACAATCTCCCAGTTATACTCAAAGTCTGCTTTTAAGTATACATCAGCATGTCTAGTGTAGTTTCTCATGACATCTCATGTCACCTACACTAACCTAATAATATTTCTCCCGTTTATACTCAAAGCAGATTGGCAATAGTTTTGACACCCATTCCATTCACATTTCCCTTGAATATTTTATGAGGCAGACCCTTTGTGAATGGATCTGCTAGGTTGTCCTTCGACGTTATCTTTGCCACCTCTCTATCTCCTCTCTTAACAATTTCTCGTATAAGATGGTATTTTTTTTTCAATGTGTTTGTTGGCCTTGTGGGCTCTCGGTTCCATTGAATTTACAACTGCTAAGGTATTATCACAATAGACAGTAATTGTGATGAGCAAATTCGGAACAACGTCCAAGTCCACTAAGAAATTCTTGAGTCAAACTGCTTTTTTCGCTGTTTCACAAACAACTACTTATTCGGCTTCCATGGTCGAATCTGCGATGCATTTCTGCTTATTGCTTCTCCATGTCATGTCTCCTTCTCCCGTGCAAAACACACTACCCGAGGTAGATTTTTTGGAGTCTAGGTCTGATTGGAAATCCGAGTCTGTGTATCCCATGGGAATTAGACTGTCTAACTGGTAAATCAACATTCTATCACGAGTTCTTTTCAGAAACTATAGAATGCATTTAACTGCAGTTCAAAGATCTTTCCCGGGATTACTTTGATATCTTGTCATATATTCTTTTCTCCGTAGTAAAATATTTCACAAAAATCTCATCCTCCTAATTATAAGCTTATTTTTTAAAATATAGAGATTAAATTCCTAGATTTGGATCTTTTTGAATTTATGAGATAATCTTGTATTCCAAGAATACGTATCTTCCATAATATCTTTCCAAAAAAATCAACAAAATCTTTTTCTCTCTCCTATTATAATTTTTGAAATTAATAGTGAAAAATCAGCAATTTATATTTTCTTTTACTTTAATCACCTTATTATTATTGAGCTACTTATTGGGCTACTTGAGAGACCCTTAGGAGAATTAAGATTGGACCTCCAATGGGCTGCTGAATTACAGTATTGAGCCCCAATATTATTCAGCTCATTAATATTAATTAATATCACTATCATATTAATATTGCACTATCCATTTTAATCCATATTATGAAATATGGACTCCTGGTTATTATTTTCCGTGTTTAAGATTATTTAGTCCATTAATTAATTGAGCTTTTGAATAACTCTAAATTAATTAACTTCTTGTGCCTTGGAGTAAAGATAACTCAACATTATTATCCGTACCGAAAAATTAATTTTTCACTTGCAAGATTTGGTGCGATAAAACCTATGAGCCCACCAAGGGGACAAATCACACAAGTCGTACTCGCACACGTTTCTCTATATTAAATCTTAGCAACCGTCGTATGATTAATATTATTGCCCAAAACACAAGGTTCGAAGTCACGGTGATTCTTACCTAATATGTATCAAAGCAATAACTATTAACCATACACGGTCCTATTTAAGTGATAGAGATTAAGAAATTAATAACCACTGAGGTCTAATTCTTCACCTTTAAGAACAGAAGAATTTACCCTCGTTATAGGTCCTCTTCAACACATACAAAATGTGCTGGTGCAATCTCTTGGTCAAGACAGACCAATCTGATAACTACACATCGACCTTTCACGGTGGATTGTTCAATTCTACCTGAGTCGTGAATTTGTACATTTAGTTACAAGGAACTTGTTAATGCGATCTTCCGTGATCTGGTATCACCATATTAACTACAATGTAACACGTACTATATATTGAACGTTTTGCAATAAATATTTAATATTTATTCATACTTAAAGCAATAGTGGTAAAAGATTTATTCTCATAAATAAATGTTTAATACATATGTTATACAAAGTAAAAATATATTTTTGCGTATAACCCCAACACCTCCTACTGCTCATAAGAGATAGACTGAGGGGCAGTTTTTATGACCAGATTTATCACATAGACAAATATGCGGACCACCCTTCTATCTTGCATGGTCATCCAAGGGATTTCCCCTCATACACCTAACATGTTGGAAAATACACCCAAATATGAAGGACCACCAAGCCTCGGTATGACCGGTGGTCGACCACCTCTCCCCTATGTATGATCATTCATCTGTCTTTCATACACTCAACTTATTAGTGAATACACACAATTTTGTATGATCATACAATATGTATGAGAGTGCTTATCAATAAAGACGCCGACTAACTCATTCTTGGACGATCATAGAGAAGAGCAGGTCAAGGACCGACTTAGCTGTCAAGCCGCCAAGGACACCATTATCGTTTTGTGTTCCTACAAAAGAGGAATGCAAATAACCGCACTCCAGTACGACTTAGTTGGCATGCCCTTATTGACTCGTATATCTGCACCCAGAGGACTATTGCACTGCGGAAGGCCAGAGCATTTAATGTCATGTTCTCCACCCAATGTAGAGCTAATTTTCCCTTTTTACCCCCATGTACACTATATATAGTGTTATTTAAAGCTCAAAACATAGTGAATATACACACAAACAACCATTAAGTTCAGGGTCTCAAACCTGGCAAATCTTCTTGCATTTATTGCTTTTCATTCTCTTCAAGCATTCATAGCTAATCATTCGTATTAAATATCAACCATGTCATATATTATTCCCACTGAGCTTTAATTTTGTGTTATTGTCTATCCTTGGCCACATAAAATCCTAGGCAAACAACACTTCAATTTAATGTCAAGTAGTTCTAATCCATATTGTTCTCCTTCATCACTCAATTATTAATAAATATTTACAGAATTTTCAATTTATTTATTTTATAATAAATTTACTAATTCTAACATTATCCTCAGTCGTTATTCTCTTCATTAAAGCACAAACTTAATAATCTTTAATTATTACTCACTCGTTTCTTTTTATATGTCTCATTATATTCATTCACACGAATCAATTTTATCATTAATTAAGGTATAAAAATACTCTTATACTCATATTACATTTATTTAGACAATAATAAATATTGTTTCCTCTGTCCTGGTATTATTCACATACTTAAAATGACACATTAAAAATGCACTTTTAAAATAAAATAATGACATATGACTAAATATGTGTATATCATTGTGAGTGTGCACACAAATCAATATTTTCTTTTTTAAAGTGTACAAATAACTTTGAGGCAAATGAATAAGTTAAATGTATGTTGGTCCCACTAGATAGATTGATTGCGGAAGCCTTTTTAACCGATATGTCTTTAGAAGAAATCCTTTTCTAAGAGCACAAATTATAAACAGGCAAGTATTAAGGAAAGCAATAAATAAGACCGTATATATAGTGGTTCGGATCTGAATATCCTACGTCCACTCTCCCTTGATCAAAGGGGTCTCACTATCAACCAACCAACTCACTATCTTACTGGAATTTCCGAAGTACCAGCACCTTCTTACAATCTCTTTAGATCTAACTCCGATCTAAAGACTGACTTACTCCAACCTTATCTAACAAGATGAACAGGTTGAGTATATAAACTCCTTACGAGTTGGATGAGTAATTAAGAACAAAGTGAGTGCAAATGCGTAGTGATCAAAAGCTTAGAAAGCTATGTGCGCGTGTAGAGTCTCTCTAGAGCTTTTTCTTGAACTGCACTCTTGTATATATAGAGGGGATTAGGGCTAGCCGTTGGAAGGGCTAATCCAATCAGATCCTCTATATAAGGAAGCTTCAATCAATCAATTCCCTAATTGATTGATTGGGTTGGTGGGATCCTTGGATTGATTATCTTCAAATACTTTCCAATCCTGATCTTGTTGACTTGATTTGAATCACCAACGGTCAATGGCTTCCTCTGCCTAACTCTGATTCTCTCCAGAGAAGGCAGGACCAGACACCAGGCAACCTCGGTGTCTTCTGGTCCTTATCTGGTGAACAACCAGAATACTCAGTAGAATAAGGGGATCAAACTGAGCATCTTTTGTTCCACCAGACTCGTCTGGTCCGAACTCGTCTGGTCTGGGGAAGGTCCTCTGCCTCTGGTATGATCTCATCTGGTGAAGTCTTCTGTTGAAGTCCTCTGGTGGGGTCTTCTGGTGACTCTTCTGGTGAAGTCTTCTGGTCTGGCAGTTCCCCCTAGACTAAGTCCTAATCTAGATCATCATCTGGCTAACAGGTCCAGATGGTCCTATTACATCTTCTGATTTGTTTTAACTCATCAAAACTAACAATTTTTATCCTAACAATTTCCCCCTTTTTGATGGAGTTAAAACACTACCAGAACTGATCAAAAGTAAACTTAAGTAAGAAAACAATAAAGGGATGAGACCTTAGAATAGATCTCATCAGGCAAATAATAAGACAACAAGGAGTTGTCTTTAGAACAAAGAAGATATGTATTTTTCCATTAATAATCAGAGGACAAATAATTACAGATTACATTGAAGTTCATAGTCCTACTCTAGGCATATCTTCTGTTCTCTTTAGGGACAAGAAACCAGTCAAGGAACCTATCCTGGACGGCCTTCAACTCTGCAGAAGATGTTGGGGTGAAGTTCACCAACACCTTGGTCTTGTAAAGCTTCTACAGTTCTGCCCAATCCACCTGGTTCCCATTCATGGGAGTGTTAAGATAAGTAAATTCTGGAGCAGTCACCTCCAGGTTGAACTCAATGGTTGAATCCATCAGCTGCTTGTACAAGTCTGCATCATAGGCTTGCATCCAAGAATGGAAGGTTCTGTTGATTAGCTCATCATCTTCTGGTGCTGGCCTCTGGATATAATGTTGAATGAACCAGAGGGTCTTGGCTTCTCTCCATCTCTCAATCAGAGGATACGGCACAGTAGAGTCAAAAGACCCTTCTGTCCTGAGTGGCAAGATGTTCATAACTTCCACAGGAGCTTTCCTCTTCTGACCTGAGCCACCTGCACCAGAAGAAATACCAGCTTCTCTGGCCTTCTTGTTCTGTCTCTTAACATATCTGAGCCTCTGCTCTTCATCTATGTTCTTCCCGATTCTGGCTTGCCTCTCTTCTGGAGTCTCTTCCTTGTATCTCTTCTCTGCTTCTTCAACAACAGATTCAAGGAAACTCTTCTTTACTTTTCTAATCTTCCTCTTAGCAGGACCAGGAATGGTAGAAGGATCCTGCTCAGCTTCAGATGACTCTTCTTCTGCAGCAAGTTGTTTAGCCATAGTAAGAGACTTCAACTCTTCTTTCTTCTTCTTCTGTAACTTAGCCTGGGCCAGAGTGTTCTCCAACAGGTCCAGACGAGCTCCATGGCTAAACAGAGTCTCATTGGTGGTCTTCGCCAGATCAGTTCTGGCCTTCTCTTCCCCCTTTTTAACTTCATCAAGGAGGGGCTCCACTACCTGCCTTATAAGATCAGGCAAGGCAGTGTTGGAGGAAGAGTGAAGATCACGAAGCTGCTTGGCTTCCTCCAGATAAGCTTTAGACTCTTTAACAAGTCTTTCTTGCTTCTCCAACATTTCCTGGAGGGAGTCCTTCAGCTTAGCAGTTTGAATCATCTGGCTAGCCATTTCTACTTTGAGTACAGAAACTGGCCTCATCTGCTCCAGCACGTGCTCCTGGAGCTGCTTCTGGCTGTGCATGACATCTAACTTGACAAATAAGCCATTAGCCTTGAACGAAGCTTTTACCTCTGCCAGAGAGGACTTGAGCTGCTTCAGGAAGATTCTCCTCTCATGCTTAATCTGATGCTCAATCATAGCAGGGGCCATATGTTGAATTGCTTTGGAAAAACGCCCTATCTGCATGATCTGCTCGTTGAAGAAAGCCTTCATCTTCTGGAGCACAGCAGGAGACATCTCAAAGTCCTCCTCATCAGAGTACAACTCTGGAGGGAATGAGAAATGCGGACCAAAATTATAGGAGAAGCCCTCTGGAGTGAGCATAACTCCTCTCTGGATAAGGAGAGTCTTGATGAGGATCTTGGCCGTCTCTGGTGTCTCCAACTCTGCTGGGTTTTGAAAATTTAGCTTCTTCTTCAGCTCAATCTCCCACGCAGTGAAGGCAGAAGGAGACATCTCCTCTAGCAGAAGCATGAGATCTTCAACATCCTGGAGTCTTGCCATACTCCAAACTTTGGCATCAGTCAGATCTGCCAGGAGGGGTGAGTGCTCCAACAAGATTGGAAACTGCTCTCTTAGCCAGAGTTGAGCACTCACACTCATACTCTGCCTAATGGGACCCATATCATCAGAAGAGAATATAAAAGGTTTGGGCCCAGAGGCAGAGGAGGAAGGTGCTAAGTGAGCAGGCTCGAGTGAAGCTTCCTCATCTTCACTGTCATCGCTTGTTAAACAGGTTGGGGAGGGGGGAGGGGCAGGGAATCCCAGAGCCATAGCAATGGTTGGGTCCTGATCTGTATGGGTTTGGGGAGGGTTGGGGTTTTGTGAAGTAGAGGTGGTAGGAAGGGGTTGTTCTGCACCAGAAGAGGGAGAATATCTGGTACAGAGTGTGTAGGAGGGATCTGAGAGGTGGGGGAGTTTGAAGGGGGGACTTCTGCACCAGAGGAGGGTGAGGGTATCTCTGGTCCAGTACGTGGGGGAGAGGGGTTAGTGGGAAGATGTGTTTGGGAGTTTGGGGGAGAAGGTGTATGAGCAGGAATGGTAGAGGGTGTAAAGACAGGGGTATCTGGGATAGTCTGCTCTGGTGGAAGAGTGGGGTTACCAGAGGCAGATGGGGTTTGGGGAATGTTATCTGGGGGAGAGGTGGAAGGGGAAACAAGATTAATGGGAAAAGAAGATGGAATGGAGGGATTTACCTCTGCTGGGTCAACACCAGCAGGTATAGCTGTCTCTGGAGCATCCTCCATCAACTGGGAGGCCTCATCAATAGCCTTCTCCAAGGCCTCTCCAAGATCAGATCCAGATTCAGGATCTTGAAGAATAGCTCTCTTAGCCTTGGATTTCCTCACAAGAGGCACTTCCTCTTCTTCTTCTGATGGCTCATCCACCAGAAGGGTTTTCTTGGCCTTCCTGCTAATCTTAGACTTTTTAGCAGAGCCTCTCCTGGCCTCCTCTGGCCGCTTCCTCTTGGCTACTCCAGCCTTCTTTACAGCTTTATCATCACCCTTCTTCTTAAGCACATCAAGAAGGGGAATCTGGTCCTCCTCAGAGGAACCAAAAAAGGCAACGGTTGAAGAACCAGTTGCTTCAGCAGCTTTCTTCTGAGTCTTCTGCTGCTGCTGCTTTCTCTGCCCCTTAGGAGGTGAGGGAATAGATTGAATAGGAGGGGCAGGGATGGCTTGCTCTCCATCAGAGTCGGCATGGCCGTGGAGAGGACCATCCTTGGAGAAGAGGATCTTGGACTTGTGATAATTGTGGCACCAAGATGACCTCCACTTCTTCTCTGGAAGAAGAGAATCCAGAATAAGTGTTAACTTAGTCCCCAAAGAGACATTTGCAGTGAAACAGAACTGCAACTCCCCTGGCTTGGAAGGACAAGACTCCTTCTTCACCTTCAACCTGTTCTTCCTCAACACATCCCAGAAAAACTCCGCCCAATTACATTGCACACCATCATATAACGCTCTCATCACACACATCCTACCATTGAAAATGGCATCTGTGCTGTGATTTTCACACATAAGTACTTTAACCACGATATCGAACAACACCTTGAACTTCTGCCTTAAATGCTTATCCACAAAGCCCTTTGTGATGTTCTGGCAGGAAGAACGAGCAAAAATCTTGAATGATCCAACGATATCATCCTCCTTGTATGTCAACGGATCCACTCCCACCGCAGAAATGTTTTCGAACAAAGCGCAGAAATCGTGCTTAGAAAACACCAAATCATCTTCACCAATCTTTGAAGAGATGTAATCCTCATGAATCTTCATGCGAACCAGAAACTGGGCCGCATAACCGTCAAGGGTGCGAAAGTCCTTGGGAACAGTGGAGATCAACTTCTCCACCCCTGCATTCTGGAACATCTCCAGAACCGACAGCACAACTGGATTCTTGGTGGTATAAAAGTCCACCACCATCTCCGTCTTAAGCTTTTTCATCATCAGGACATGATCGAAATTGCACGGAGGAGCCATTAGTGTGAAAGAGAGAGAGAGAGAGAGAGAGAGAGAAAATGCTTTGTAGAGAGAGGTTAGGGTTTGAATAGTATAGAAACGTGAAAGGACAGATTGAAAACAAAATTGATTTAAATAGAGTAATACGCGTGGCTTGAAAATTAAATGAAGTGTGAACGCGTGTTGTTTCAAATTCAATTTAGGAAACAAAATCAATTTTAGCATTGATTGACATTTTGCACAGTGATTAAATCTGATGGCCACGATGAAAGGCAAGATACATATTTAATCTGGTGCGTTGGCATAGTCATTGGGACTGGGCATAAAGGGGTTTTGTGGCAGTCAAGAGAAAAAGCGAAATGATTGCCTAGGCCCTATACCCTAGTCTTAAATACACTCCGAAGTTGAAAGGTTTTGAGTGTACTTACTAATTTGAAAAGTGTATCCCAATGATCAGAGGCCAGAGAAGTAAATTCATACCTGTCACATGATATTGTAACCAGATGAAACCACAGCTACATCTCCTCTGATGGAGCTCATCTGGTTCTGGTCAGAGAAGATTTTGGACAAATGACTCAGCACCTCATCTGGGACAAGTGTCACCTGGTGCATACCTCGTCTGTTGCCTTCTCTGATATATCTAATCTGCATGTATGTTAGCTCAAGAAAATAAATATATGAGGAAAAATAATGAAACAAGGATACTTCTCTGATGTTCCCCCTAAAACAAATCTGTCTCTGGATCCAACAATCCTAACTCAAAAGCTAACTCTCTGAATCCGGTCTCAGCCAAAGGCTTGGTTAAAATATCTGCTCTCTGCCTCTCTGTTGCAATCTTTTCCATCCTTATATCTCCCTTCTCAACATGATCTCTGATAAAATGATGCCTTATATCAACATGTTTACACCTGGTATGAAGAACTGGATTCTGGGTAATGGCAATGGCACTATTACTATCACAGAAAATAGGAATATCCTTGGCTCTAATCTGGTAGTCCCTAAGCTGTTGACTAATCCAAAGTAGTTGAGAACAACAGCTCCCTGCAGCCATGTACTCTGCTTCTGTTGTTGATGTAGCAACTGAGGTCTGCTTCTTAGAAAACCAGGATACCAATTTATTCCCTAAAAATTGGCATGTTCCACTTGTAGATTTCCTATCAATTCTGCACCCACCATAGTCTGAATCTGAATAACCACTCAATTCTAAATTGTCATCTGCAGGATACCATAATCCTAAATTCACAGTTCCCTTAAGATATTTCAATATCTTCCTAGCTGCTTCCAAGTGACTTTTCTTGGGATTAGCTTGAAATCTGGCACAAACTCCTATAGCAAAAGTAATATCTGGTCTGCTTGCAGTCAGATACAAAAGAGAACCAATAAGTGCTCTGTACTGAGTCTGGTCCACACTCTCTCCAGACTCATCTGGATCCATGTTGAAATTTGTCATCATAGGGATTTTGGCTGCCTTGCTAGATCCTATTCCAAATTTCTCTAACATGTTTCTGGTGTACTTAGCTTGATTAATAAAAAATCCCTTCTCTGATTGCTTAACCTGTAAACCCAAAAAGTAATTCAATTCTCCCATCATGGACATCTCAAACTGTCCCTGCATGAGCTCACCAAACTTCTCACACAGCTTCTTGTTAGGGGATCCAAATATGATGTCATCAACATATATTTGGACCAGAAGTAGTCCTTTCCTTCTTCTTTCCTAAACAAGGTTCTATCAATCTTACCTTTAGTAAAACCATTGTCCAGAAGAAATTGAGATAGAGTGTCATACCATGCTCTGGGTGCCTGCTTCAGCCCATAAAGAGCTTTCTTAAGCTTAAACACCTTGTCACCTTGTTCAAAACCAGGAGGTTGTTCCACATACACTTCCTCAATGAGAATCCCATTAAGAAAGGCAGATTTCACATCCATCTGGTATACTTTGAACTTCATGTGAGCAGCATATGCTAAGAACAATCTGATAGCTTCTAGTCTGGCAACAGGAGCAAATGTCTCATCATAGTCTATTCCTTCAGACTGAGAATAGCCCTGGGCCACTAGCCTTGCCTTGTTCCTAGTAATGACATCATTCTCATCTTTCTTATTTTTGAAAACCCACTTAGTGCCTATCACCTTTTGATGTCTTGGTCTGTCTACCAGCTCCCAAACATCCTGTCTGGTGAATTGATTCAATTCCTCCTGCATAGCAACAATCCAATTTGAATCTTTCAGTGCCTCCTTGATGTTCTTGGGCTCAATCAAGGATACATAGCAACTGAATAAGGCAGCTAAGTTAATAGTTCTCCTAGTCTGGACACCCTTAGTTGGATCACCTAAGATCAGGTCATTGGGGTGATCAACTAGGGTCCTCCTACCCGTGGTCTTACCTGGATGATCATCTTCTGCAGTACCTTGGTGATTATCACCACCTGCAGAAGAGCGTCCCCCAACAGGAGTTCCAACCTCTTCTGGTTCTGCTCCTTGTGAAGGCTGCTGCTTCAGAGAACCAGGAGATGGGTCATCATCTGAATCTGAATCTGAATCAAGAGCAGGTGGATTGACTTTGATAACTCTGGGTGTAGTCTGATTCTGGGTCTCATCAGAAGAATTAGAATCCACCTTGCACTCAAAAGCAGATTCATCAAAAACAACATGAGGTGTTTTCTCCACACAAAGTGAATTCTTATTAAAAACTCTAAAAGCTTTACTGGTGCTGGAATATCCCAAAAACATTCCATCAGCCACTTTAGCATCAAAGGTTCTTAATTTAGATTTCCCATTGTCATGGATGAAACACTTACATCCAAAAACATGAAAATATGAAACAGATGGGGTTTTACCTTTCCATACCTCATATGGGGTCTTATTGTGTCTCTGGGCAATCAGGCACCTGTTCTGAGTGTAACAAGCTGTATTGATGGCCTCTGCCCAAAATCTCTGTGGAGTGCTGTACTCTGCCAGAAGTGTTCTTGCAGCTTCTTTGAGAGTCCTATTCCTCCTTTCTGCAACTCCATTTTGTTGAGGTGTTCTGGCAGCAGATGTCTCATGAAAAATCCCATGATCCTTGCAGTAATCTGCAATATGTGAATTCAAAAACTCTGTTCCTTTGTCACTTCTGATCCTGACAATGCTCTGGTTCTGTTCATTCTGAATCTGCTTGAAGAACTCTGGTAGCTTAGTCATAGTTTCATTTTTCTTAAACAAGAACACTACCCAAGTGTATCTTGAAAAGTCATCTACTATTACTAAGGTGTACTTCCTTCCACTGAAACTAAGAGGAGAAACAGGTCCAAACAGGTCCATGTGAAGTAGTTGAAGTACTCTGGTTGTGGTTGTGCTCTGGACATCCTTAAAGGAAGTCTTGGGTTGTTTACCCTTCTGGCATGAACCACAAACCTGATCCTTCTTAAACACTTCATTAGGAAGACCTCGAATGAGACCTTTTCTAGCAATCTTGTTCAATGTTTTGAAGTTAAGATGACACAATCTCTTGTGCCAAATCCAGCTATTCTCTGCAGATCCTTTAGCAACCAGGCAAGCATTCCTTGGACAGCTGCTAAAATCTGCAAGATAAATGTTACCCTTCCTCAAGCCTATTAGCAAGATATCATTATAATCAGAAGAGAAAACAGTGCATGAATCACTAGAAAACTTCACTGAGTATCCCTTGTCACAGAATTGGGATACTGAAAGCAGATTATGCTTGAGTCCTTCTACGTAGTAGACTTCATCTACAAATACTCCATTGAAGGTCAACTTTCCAACTCCTCTGGTGACTCCATAGTTGTTGTCACCAAACATCACTCTTGGTCCATTTAATGGCTTGAAATCTTGGAGATTATCCTTCTGGAAGGTCATGTGCTTGGAACATCCACTATCAATGTACCAGACATGGTTGCTTGAAAATCCTTTCTCCAATGGACTCTTATCTACCTGCAGAGAGATCAATTAGGTCCCCTACTAGTGCTGGGTCCTGATTGGTTAGTTGCAGGTTTTGTAGGAATCCATAGATAAAGATCATCCCTTGATGGATGAGGAGATCTTATCTTTCTTCCAAATCTATCTACCAGTACATGTCCTCTTACTATGACATATTGAGCTACTGGTCTAATAAGGACACCTTTCTTATAAACTGGTCTGGTGTACCTTTTCTCAAATCTGGCCTTTGGAATGGCCTGCCTCAAAGACATGGTCTTAAAGGTCTGGTTATAAGGGTACATCCTAGAAGAACCATCTCTGGTGTCATAACTACCCAGATCAGTTGGTTTTCTATAGATGGGTCTGGAGGACCTCCTCTGGTTCTGATAATTAGACTTGTTCTGGTGACTATAGTTCCTTTGAGTATACCTATTCTGGAATTGATTCCTCTGAGAAAATTGTCTCTGGGGTACCTGGTTCTGCTGAACATTGTTCCTTCTCTGGTAGTTGTTACTCTGATTGGTATTCCCCTTTCTTGAGTGTTTCCTTTGAGGATTTCTCTAGGGTCCTCCAATTTGAGTAATTCCTACTCCTTGGGACTCATTGTTCACAGAACCATTAATCTTTAATGGTTCCCCTTTTTGACACTTATTCTCTAGCATCTTCTCTTCCAGAATAGTCAACTCTTCTGGACCATTTGTTATGCGATTAACAGAGTGATTCCTTTTCCAATCAGGATTGTGAACCACCTTGTAACCATTACCAGTTAAGTCTTTATCATTCCAGATTTCTACCAATTTACCAGCTCTTACAGACTTGTCTTTATTATAGAGGTATTTATGGGTTTTAGTGGTAATTCCAGAATATCCTAAACCACTCTTATCACAAATGCGCTGAGAAGACTCTGATATGATAGATACAACAGATGGTATCTTAGGAGCTTCTCTGGGCATAGGTATCTCCTCTATGTTGTGAGCAACTTGTTTTCCCTTGATAAGTGTCTGGTATTTGGCTCTGAGTTCATTGATCTCATCTTCTTGAGAGGTCCTTTCTTTCATGAGTTGATCTACCAGAGTATCTCTTTCTGTGATCTTATCCTGAAGTTCAGAGACTTCTTTGGAATGATCTTTCATGAGTTCTCTGGTGGATTTGTGCTCATGAGAGAGAGATTGAACTTCAGCTCTGAGCCTACCATTCTCTTTCTCAAGTTTTTGACAGAGTTGGACACAATTTTGGAGATCTGATAGCATTTGTTGCATATCAGACTCTCTGGAGTTACCAGATGAATTAGAGGATTCAGTACATTTGGAATTAGATAAAACAAGAGTAGTTTCATTTACCTCAGTGATGTCTGCCATGAGACACACATCATCATCTGATCCAAAGTCAGAAGAAGAAGAACTGGAACTAGTATCCTCCTCCTCTGCTTCTGCCAGCAGTGCTCTTTTATCTGCATATCTCCTATCTCTCTTGATTCTTTTCTCTTCTCTTTCCCTAGGAGTAAGCTGAGGACAATCATAACTGTAGTGACCAGTCCTGTTGCATGTGTAGCAGGCATTGTCTCCTCTGGGACTAGGACTTGGCTCTCTCCTCCTCTGGTTGTAGTCTGATCTGGCTGGACTACTTTCTCTCCTCTGGTAGTCAGGTCTGCCAGAGCTACCATCCCTCCTCTGATAATCTGATCTCCCAGAGTTGCCAGGGTTGTCATCTCTCCTCCTCTCTGGAGTTCTGAATCTGGTCTCCCTTGAGTCTCCAGATGTCTTCTCCTTCTCTGCAGGCTTGAAAGAACTCTTCCTGTTTCTGGTAGACTCCTTCCAATGCCTTTTGTACCTGCCATATTTTGAACTCATTTTGTCTAATTTATGAGTTAGAAGTGCTACCTGCTCCTTGAGGCTCAAGTCATCTGCAATAGACTCCTTTGGCTTGGCATCAGATTTGATGGTTGAAGAGAATGCAACACCTTTCTGACTAGAAGAGGAAACCTCTTCTGTTTGATCCTCCTCTTGAAGATCATACTCATAGGCTTTGAGATCAGACAACAGAAGATGATGATCCAGAGTATTGAGATCCTTGTTGTCCTTGATCACAGTGACTTTAATTCTCCACCTGCTTGTTAGTGAACGCAAGATTTTACTATTAATTTCTTTTTCAGAGTAGGTCTTACCTAAGGCACTAGCCTTGTTTAGAAGGTTTGTGAGACGTATGTCCAGCTGGTCAATGGTCTCGTCTGGTTTCATCTTGAAGGTGTCAAACGAGTGTTGAACAGCTTGGAGCTTGTTGTCTTTGATCTTCTCTGTTCCCTCACAGAGAAGTGCGAGTTTGTCCCACATCTCCTTGGCAGTGACACAGGTTCTGACCTTCTCTATTACCTCCTTAGTGAGAGTGTTGATAATCTCGGTTCTTGCCACCTGGTCCAGGTTATGTAGCTTTCTCTCATCGTTGTCAAGTTCGTCTTTCTTTTTGAGGATTCGTTGTCTGAGAACTCTATCCTCTGCAGCGTCGCTAGTTTCTTCTCTGGACTCAGACCTGCCACTATCAATAGGAGTCCAATAAAATTTAATGGGGCCACTTTCAACCACATCTAACATGCGGTGGTGAATAGCTCCAAGATGATTACTCATCATGAAGCTCCAGTGGCTATAATCCTCGAATGAGAATTCTGGCAGTTTGCGACTCTTATAAGAAGATTTCGAAGACATATTTACTGAAATAAGGGTTTATCTAGGTTTTGAACAAAAACAATAAATGAGCAATGGATCTGCCCGGTGACCACCAAAAGCTTTTCAAAGCAGTGGTCGTTGGACACACTGCTCTGATACCACTTGTTGGTCCCACTAGATAGATTAATTGCGGAAGCCTTTTTAACCGATATGTCTTTAGAAGAAATCCTTTTCTAAGAGCACAAATTATAAACAGGCAAGTATTAAGGAAAGCAATAAATAAGACCGTATATATAGTGGTTCGGATCTGAATATCCTACGTCCACTCTCCCTTGATCAAAGGGGTCTCACTATCAACCAACCAACTCACTATCTTACTGGAATTTCCGAAGTACCAGCACCTTCTTACAATCTCTTTAGATCTAACTCCGATCTAAAGACTGACTTACTCCAACCTTATCTAATAAGATGAACAGGTTGAGTATATAAACTCCTTACGAGTTGGATGAGTAATTAAGAACAAAGTGAGTGCAAATACGTAGTGATCAAAAGCTTAGAAAGCTATGTGCGCGTGTAGAGTCTCTCTAGAGCTTTTTCTTGAACTGCACTCTTGTATATATAGAGGGGATTAGGGCTAGCCGTTGGAAGGGCTAATCCAATCAGATCCTCTATATAAGGAAGCTTCAATCAATCAATTCCCTAATTGATTGATTGGGTTGGTGGGATCCTTGGATTGATTATCTTCAAATACTTTCCAATCCTGATCTTGTTGACTTGATTTGAATCACCAACGGTCAATGGCTTCCTCTGCCTAACTCTGATTCTCTCCAGAGAAGGCAGGACCAGACACCAGGCAACCTCGGTGTCTTCTGGTCCTTATCTGGTGAACAACCAGAATACTCAGTAGAATAAGGGGATCAAACTGAGCATCTTTTGTTCCACCAGACTCGTCTGGTCCGGACTCGTCTGGTTTGGGGAAGGTCCTCTGCCTCTGGTATGATCTCATCTGGTGAAGTCTTCTGTTGAAGTCCTCTGGTGGGGTCTTCTGGTGACTCTTCTGGTGAAGTCTTCTGGTCTGGCAGTTCCCCCTAGACTAAGTCCTAATCTAGATCATCATCTGGCTAACAGGTCCAGATGGTCCTATTACATCTTCTGATTTGTTTTAACTCATCAAAACTAACAATTTTTATCCTAACAATGTATGAATAATATGGGATGAAAGAAGTATTTATTAGGCATATTTTGTTGGAAAAAAGTTGATAAATTTACATTGGTATTGATGTATTGACAAATAAAAAAAATATAATTGTAGATAAAATAGAATAATTAAATAAATACGAATGAAGCATTTTTTTAATTATTGACAAAGTCAAATAATTTAAGTGCTTTAATCTTTTTGTACCATACGAATGAAATAATTTTTTTTAATCTATTTGTACCATTAAAAATAGGGTGAGTTACATGGAGCCCCATTTTATGTCAACTAATTTCAAGTCACCACCTTACTTTCCCCACATTACAAGAAGCCACAAAAGGTGGGCTTGACTTGTACGCAATTTACTAGCTATACTAGTAGTTATCCCACAAGAGTATGAGATCCCTGTAGTATGGGCAAGTATATGGACCAAGCATTATCGAACCCAAGGGAAGGTTTGTATGCGAATAGATCCATAGAAATCTACGTCTTGTAGCAAATATGAATGTAATATTTTGTTTTGAAATAATTCTAAACTATATTATACTATCTATATGCTATCAATGAAATTAACTAAATAACTTTTGGTTTTAACGCAAATAAGAGATGGTGATGCTCGGGATAGGAATTCCTACGTATACTATTGGAGTTGGTACAATAACTAAAATAATCGTGATGTGCAAGTAATAATCATAAGCGTACTAAAACTAGGCAATCAACTTCCCTAATCTAGCACAAGATCGAAAGACTAAAAACTCAAGAATTAACCCTAATACTTCGTCCTATCAACCTACCTCACAGATCCAATAATCAAGTTATATGGTTGTGTTTAATTATTGAGACCCTAATTTAACTAAGGTGATGCGGTCGTCCTCCCTACATAAACCGGTAAATGATAAACTCCTTTTAAAACTTTTTCCTTAAGCATATTCATTATTAAAGAGTGATACGGTCGTCCTCTCTCTAACAATTTTTGTACTTAATTTCAAGATAAGTCTAGAGTTTATTAGAAGCATTCAATAACTAAGAGAATCAAAACTAAACATCACGAATTACCATAATTACGTACCAATATCCTACTTCTACGAGTTCATCTTATCCTAAGCATGCAAGGGTTCTAGCCTAACATGGTGGTTTGAATAACAAAAACAATAACATGAACGATAATCGTATGCATACTTAAATGAACGAAAGAATAAATTCAAGTCTCAAAAGTAATCTCAATAAATCCATAAAACTAGGTTTAGAAATCTCAAGTATCAAGAAATTAAGAACAAAAACTAATCGGTTCACAAGAAAAGAAATTAATCTATGAATTCGTATGCTAAAACCTCGATTACACGTTCAAAAACCTTGCTAAACTCTTCTCCCAAGCTCTCTCCTTCAAAAACTATCTAATGGTATCAAAGTGGTTTATCGTATATCTCAAAATATGCTTGAAAGGGGTATTTATAGGCATGGGCTTCGAATTGGGCTTGAAATTCCCACAATTGCTCGAGCGCTTCCTTTGGTCGAGCGCCTGGCGCTCGACCACATCACTCGGTCGAGAGCCTCATCTTTATAGCACACAAGCACCGCTCGACCTCCATCACTCGAGCGCTTTGCGCTCGACCATTGATAGAATGCACCGATGAAGGTGGTCCGTCCCCAAGATCGTTGTTGGGATACCAAACGTGTATAAACAATTAAAGACCTAAACATGCATCTAAAGACAAGTTTAGATTCGTTACCCTTGAAGACCGAGGTGTTGATTCCACTAGAGATCTTCTAGTCTGTCTCCTAACCTCGTTCGTACACCGGGTGGACGGCGAACTAGTGTACGTGGAGAAAAGTACCTCCCAATTTCGTCTCCTCAAAACCCTACTCACGAATTTCGGCTGCTGCACATTTTATCTTAGAGTGCTAGGGTTTCAAAGACGAAATTAAAGCCTTTATATAGACTCCTTAGGTTTCATGGGCCAGACTAGGGATCTGTTAGAAGGTATAGGGTTTGGGCTCCTCACGGACCCAAATACTCTTATGTTCAGCCCAGAATATTTATTGGCCCGTGGACATTAATTCATTCCACTAGATAATTAATGTTGCACTCCCATCCTATCCCGAACCGAATCAGGGCTTCTATTAGACTCTATAATTCCTCGTGTTAAAGATATCGCACGTCCATGAATTATTAAAGCTTCTGACCACTTTAATTAATTAACATCTATTATTCCTTGAGTAGTACCACTCAACCTTGTTGTCGTACGGATATAATCCACCTGTAAGGTTTAATACGACAATCCTTTATGAGTTTCCTCAAGGGGACGTCATCAACCTGGATCACCAGTACACGGTGTCCTAATGTCAATAAATAGACATCGTGCAAACGATGTCACTACCCAAAATACATAGTGCGTTGAATCTAACAAGATTCTCACCCATAGTAAATCAAAGTAGTGAACAAGCGCTCCACATATCTAGATATCACAATTAGGGTTAAGAATTACAAGAGTCGCCAAGACCTTTAGTTCTTCATAACAGTCAGAATAGAAGAACATATCTTAACTGTGATCCATTCAATACGACATAGCGTACTAGTATGAACTAATGGCCAAGACAAGCCACTAACAAGTTCATACTACAACTTATACCAATAGTTATGTCCAAAACTATCTCAGTTGTGAATATTGTTTATATCTTATAAGGAACTGACAATGTGATCTTCTGTGTGACTACAAACCCACCACATTATCTACAATATAAGATAAACAGACATACAAGTAATACAAGCAATTAATAAGATTGCAATAATGTGAAAAACCATTTATTTCAGATAATAAGGAAATCGAATATATCCATAAAAGCCCAACAAAAGTTTGCTTTACAGTATACACCAACAACCATAGCTCAGTCGAGCCCCTCAACATCACAGAACACAAACGACACTCGACCTCATCTCGCTCGAGCGCTTAGGTGCTCGACCTAGGCGTGCTCGAGCACTCCTCCTTTGAGCCAAATAGCACTTTCGCTTGTACAAACTAATACTTTTCGTATTTCTTCAATATCTTCTTATCCGGGAGTCCGTTTGAGTCGATTCAAAGTCCTACGAACTCCATTTTTTGCCCTCTTTCCTAATATAAGCATAAAAGAGACAAATTTATTAGTTTATGAAAATAATACTCAAATGACTCTAAATACTCATCAAATTCACTCAAAACATGGGCAAATCGGGCTACAAAACATAATAATTTCACGCGTAATCAGGGCTATCTCCAATATTTTTTCCTTTTTTGCAGACCTGCTATTGCAGGGTCTGCTTTTTCTTTTCTTCTTTTCCTTTTGAACTTATATTTCCAAAATTCGAATCAGTTTTACTTATATTTAAATTTCATTTCCTACCCAATTTTATCATGGGTTGGACTTTTTATTTTTGGCTGCTAATTCTTTTGTACGGACCATAATTAATTTTACCAAATTAATATTTTATCTACTAATTTTGGGTGCACAACAACAAATATTTTTTTGCATAACAAGCAAAAATATTACCGAGCTATTTATTTTCGAGCCAACTTTCAATTTATTTAGTTATTCTCATTACAAATCTAAAATTTATATACGTGAAGTTCTAAAATTACATATTACATTTGAAATCTAAGAAGAAAAAATTGAAGACCTTCATGTATCTTCCATTCTCCATTCCTCAATAAAAAATTGCATAATGCAAAAAAAAAAAAAAAAAAAAATTGCATTATGAAAAAATGTATTTTTGCATAATGCAAAGAAATTTTTGCATAATGCAAATACCTTTTTGCATAAATGAGTCTTTTGCCTCCAACTTCATTCCTATTTGGACAGTTGCAATCAAAATAACTGAACATCAAAATTCATCATTCAAATCCACAACTAAAAGATCATCAAAATAAAATAGGATTAATCACATTTACTCTCAACAAATACCCATAAATCACACCTGAGCAACAAAACTTCCTTTCATCAACATGTTTAACATCGAGCCCAACAAACCATGATCCAACACTGATATCATCATGGGAATAAATACGGAGGATTAATCTGTTAAAACAAAAGGAATCAAACACAATCCTTTCATTAGATCATAACAAATGCAGGCAAGTAAAATGACTTTATAACAAGAAAAAGTATGCCTGTTGACTGAAATAAACTGAGCTAATGATTGTGATATAGAAAATACTTCTTTGGAAGCATGCCGGAAGTATTTGCGTATAAAAAATAGGTATTGTTATGACCAAGAAGGGTAGCCACAAATAATTAAGTAAAGCCAGGGAGAGTGAAATGTAGATTATGACAGACAATACCAAGAATTAATTAAGATTGTAGAAATATTTCTATAACAGAAAAATACATGCTGGCGATGATTAAATTTCCTAAAAAATACAAGGCAATGGCGACAGCAAGAGGGGGGATCTAAAGAACAGGTATTGATAGGCGAGCTACATCCTACTCAAGGCGAACAGGTTTAAACAAAGTAACCCCACAAGAAACAAGATTAAGCAAGCTAAACCAAGCCAGACCGAGCTGGAATAGTCAGACGAGCTACTCCAGCTAGGTGGGCTACTTTAGCAAGCCGAGCTACATCAAGGCAAAGACCACCCGAACCCATATAAGACCCTGGCGAGCTACTTTAGCCAAAGTGCCAAGGCAGAAAGTAAAGCGACCAACAAAATCAAGCTAAGAACTCCTCAAGGACAAGCTCTCTAATATGAGCTAATCCGGTTTAGAGGATAGAAATTAGCTTAGATAAGGTAAAATAGTCAACTTTCCAAGTGTCAAACATGCACCCTAGGGAGAGCAAGAGTCTATCCACCTCCTACTTGGAGGACTTGTATGTAAACTCTAAATTTTCATGAATAAAAATTAGTACAAATTCACAAATACAACTATACCTTGTCTACACACATTTAAACACCTTAATCAACACACATACGAATTAAATAAAAAAATCAATACACGTATTTAACTTTTCTTATCCCGGTTCATCGTATTCACTATTTATGGTAGTGATTAATCAAACGTAATTGTTTGATGATCTAATTAGCGATTAAAAATAGCCACTAATCCACAAGATTAGAAACGATCGTTAATAAATTGGCACTAGAAGGAGGGTTCGAACCTCCGATTAAGTCAAGTTTAAAACTTGGAGATTTGAAGAAATTCTTGAGTTTCCTTTGAAAACTCAAGCAAGAGTGTTCTTGGTGTTCTTCACTTGAAGATTTGAACATTTGAAGATTCATACAAGACTTTAACCAAAGACGCCTCAGTCTCGGGAAACACAACACTCCCACCATTCAATGAGGGGCTCACCAACCAGAGGCTCCTCAGCTGGCTGGTGAACTCAAACAACTCGACCTGTGGACGGGAGCAGGCCGATAGCTAGTCAATTAATGCCTCCAGAACTGGAGGTTTTGGCCCATAATTCAGACGACCTTGCCCGCACAATTGCAATGCTTCAAGCGTTGCAGAAACAACAAGGGCGACCTGGTCCTTCACATGCCCGAGTAAGGCATGGCCCAACTGAAGCTCATAGGCATGAAAAGGTTCAGGAGGAGCAGCCTAACGAGGCAGACAGTGCTCAAGCCCAGAAGGCAAAGGACAAGGCAAAGCAGCTCGATGAGCCCACCAGCCACAGAGAATCTACCCCAAGTCGGGCGGTAGGGACCAGCCATGGGACCACACGACAGAGCGTGCTGGATAGACTTGGTTGACCAGGTCACAACAAAGATGTAGCTCGACCTAGAGAAGATGTAGGTAGACCAGACCAGAATCCAGCTCACCAATCAGTTCATGAGAGACTGACCAGGTCGACCTTTGGTTGCCTGGGTCCGAATGGGGCGCACAACCCCAGAAAACCAACTCATGAGATTCCCCATCCGAGTGAGGGACTGCGGCGAACAGATGGTCATGCACTATTGTTCGCTGAACAACCTCCAAGTCAGGGGGGTCTCTGGACGAGCTGATATCTATGAGGAAGACTATAGAGAGCATGCAGGGTCAACTGGACCTGCAAAAGGGTCTCGGGGCAACTACCATTCCTTCTTCTCCATTATCTACCATCATTCTGAAGGCCCCAATTCTAAAGAAGATTAAGTTCCCCGCCAATATCCAATATGAGGGGATGGCGGATCCCTGAGTGCATTTGACCAAGTATTCTGACTACATGATCTCCATGGGAGCTAGTGATGCTACCAAATGTCGAAAATTTCCCCTAACACTCGGGGATCGTGTACATAAATGATTTTCGGCACTACCGTCGGCTTCTATTCATTCATTCGCCCAGCTGGGTAAAGAATTCTTGTCCCACTTCTCCATGGCCAGGTCCTATCTATCACAGAGGCATCGTTATCTGACCTAAAATAAGCTGACGATGAGTTAGACCGATCATACTTGGAAAGATTCGACAAGGTCCTGTTGGAGGGGTAATTGGTGAGCGAGGACACCAAAATTGTGGCTGTCCTGGCTGGATTAAAGAAGGGCACGGAAGTCTGGAAAGAAGTACACCTCAAGTGCCCGAAAACTTATGCTAAATTCCGCAATCGGGTGGGAGTTTTTGTTTCCATGCATGAAGCTCTGCAAAAAGACATGGGAGACAAAAATGACCAGAAGGAAAACATGAAAAAGTCCGGAGGAACCGGCTATTGGGTCCCTAAGAACATGAAGACTTTCAACTAGAGGACAGAGCTGAAAGACAAGCTCAACCAGGTGCTGACCGTATCGATCGATACGGTGTATAATAATGTAAAGGAGAAGGAACTACTCGCCCCACCGAGAAAGATCCGCCAGGATGCTAGCAAGTTAAACTCGAACAAGTAGTGTACCTACCACCAAAATGTGGGGCACTTTACTAGTGAGTGTCGAGACTAACTCAAGTAACTCTGGCGATTCTACGAGGAGGGCAAGTTGTCTGACTTCGTCTAGAGGCAACCTGGTAAGAAACCCCGATAGAATAACCCCCAAAGCTCTGATGAGGACGAAGACGACCAACCCTTTAGGAGCAATAAAAGGGTGTAACCTACTCCAGCTGTTGCAGCTGGGCCACTTGTGAAGATTCTGATGATGGAGCCGTCAGGTCCCATGGGGGGCTGCTCAGATGGGCAAGCTCCAATCTAAAAAAGAAAGAGGAAGACTGAGCTACGAGCCGTAGCTCAAGTTTAAGAAATGGGGGTCAACCCATCAGTTCAACATACACCGGAGTTGACCTTCACCAAAAGGGACTTGGACAGAATCTTGACTCTCCATAATAATTTCCTCATAATATGTGCCAACATAATGGGGACCAAAGTTCACCATCTACTGGTCGATACTGGAGCCTATACCAACATCATCTTCAAGAGTACACTCGACAAACTGGGAGATTATGCGAGCTACATTAAAGACTCAAATAATCAAATTTTAGGCTTCGGTGATGCTGTAACTATCCTGCTTGGGATTATTAGGTTGTCTGTAGAGCTTGTATCGACCGAGGAACCCGATAGAAGAATAACTAGAATGGTAGAGTTTCTGATTGTAGATCAGCAATCTACCTATAACGGATTCCTCGGCCGACCCTTTTTAAATGAATTTAAAGCTGCAGTTTCAACCTATTATTACTGTGTAAAGTTCCCCACGTCTAAAGGAGCAGGTTCGCTGAAGGGAGACTAGAAAAAAGCATGAGAATGTCTCATTCAGCTTCAATAAAGTGAAAAGAGGGTTTCATTGATGGAAGCATCCACTAGCTACCCCGCCAATGAACCTTCCGTCCTAGATGACATCCTGGAACCCCAGGATGACCATATGGAAGTAAACGAACAACTCCTACCCTCAGACGAACTACTCTTGCCTGAGGGCGAACAACATATGCCAATGGGGGAACATTCGATGAGTGTGGACGAGCTAACCTTGAATGCTGGCTTGGAGGGCCCTATCCCGGTGAACAACTTTGACCCAAGACCGGCTGAAGATTTAGAACCCCGCCTGGAAGTCAACCCGATGGACATCGAGGATGAACTAAACCTTGAGGGACCAATAATTGATCCACGATGGAAAGGACAAAAACGGCGAGCAGCTCCAGTCGAAGAGCTGGAAGCCCTCAAAGTTAATCCTGATTGTGATGATCTTGAACTCTACATTGGGTCTGAGCTCCCTGAGCCATACATGACTCGAATGAGTGAGTTTCTCAAGGCAAACCTTGATTCTTCGCATGGTCGCATGCCGACATGGTAGGGATCGATCCAAAGGATGCTTGCCACAGATTGAACATAAATCCGGCCCGAAAACCAGTCCACCAGAAAAGGAGAAAATACAGGCCGGATAAGTACCAAGCACTCAATGAGGAGGTGAAAAAGCCGCTCGACAATGACCTGATCCGGCAGACATTGTGTCCTCAATGGGTGGCAAACCCAGTTCTAGTACGATAGCCAAATGGAACCTGGAGGCTCTACATAGACTTTACTGATCTGAATGCAGCCTGCCCGAAGGATAATTTCCCCCTTCCACACATCGATCAACTAGTGGACAACACAGTCGGGCACAAAATGTTTACATTTATGGATGCTTTCGCCGGCTACCACCAGATTCCAATGCACCCTGATGATCAGGAAGATACAACTTTCTATATAACAAAAACTTACTAGAGGCTCGTGAAAAAAATGTTTGATGAACACATTAGGAACACAGTGGATGTGTACATTGACAACATAGTCGTAAAAAGCCCTAAAAAGGAAGACCACCTCCAACATCTAGCCCAAGTGTTCGATATTCTCCAAAAATACAACATAAATCTAAACCCAAAGAAAAGTAGCTTCGGGGTTCACTCGGGGAAATTTCTAGGCCATTTGGTCAGTAAACGGGGAATCAAAGTCAATCCCGTGAAAGTTAAAGCTATAGTGGATATGCAACCTCCTCGCTCTGTAAAAGAAGTACAAAGGCTAACTGGATGCCTAGCTACTTTGAACAGGTTCATATCCCGATCAGGTGACAAGTGTCGTCCATTCTTTGAAGCCATTAAAAAAGGCAAATTCTTATGGACGAGCAGCTGCCAGAGTGCTTTTGAAAAGATGAAAGACTACCTGGGAGATGTGAGGATTCTATCAAAACCCATCCCAGGAGAAAAACTATACTTATATCTGGCAACATCGGAGGTGGCCATCAGCTCAGTTTTGGTCCGGGCATATGGAAAGTTCCATCAGCATATTTACTATGTCAGTCAAGCTCTGCATGAAGCCGAAGTGAAATATTCACCAACTGAGAAGCTGACATATGCACTTGTCATGCGTGTTAGAAAGTTAAGAACGTATTTCTTTGATCATCAAGTCAAAGTGCTAACAACTTTCCCACTCAGATAAATCTTACATCGACCAGACACAGCTGGCCGCCTATTGAAATGGTCTATAGAGATTAGCCAGTTCGGAGTGACTTATGCTCCTCAAACAGTGATCAAGGGTTAGACATTAACCGACTTCATAGTCGAACTAACCTTTCCCCAAGATCCGATGAGAGGGCTAGATCACCTCTGGCATCTTTATGTAGATGGTTCATCTACGAACATGACCTCGGGGGCAGGAGTAGTTCTCATCAGCCCAAACAGACAAATATTCACCTCAATAGTCAGATTTGAATATATGGCAACAAACAACGAAGCTGAGTATGAAGCCCTCACTGCAGGTCTCCACTTATCACTTGTTGTTGAAGTCAGAAGACTCCACATCTTTGGAGATTCTCAGCTCATCGTAAATCAAGTTTGGGGTGAATATGAAGCCAAATATGAACACATGATTGAGTATCAGAAGATAGTTATTCACCTGGTATCAATGCTAGATCAAGTTTACATCGAACAAGTACCCCGGGTGAACAACACCCAAGCTGATGCTCTAGCTCGACTTGCCACCAGTGAAGGTCCAACTGAGTTAACAGATATTATTATCACCAGAAGGGCCAATCCAACAACCTCGGATTATCAAGTCAATTAAGTGGGCGAACTACTTGATGATGATGATGATTGGCGAACTCCTTTAGCCAAATACTTGAAAGATGGTGAATTGCCAAGCAATCCTTTTGAAGCTGCCAAAATAGAAAAACAAGCAGCCAGGTATACCCTGGTGAGCGAGCAACTTTACAAAAGAGGTCTTTCAATCCCACTTCTCAAGTGTTTTTCTAGGGGGCAAGGACGAGCTACTTTGGAAGAAATCTATTCAGGAGTTTATGGAAACCATGCAGGGGGGCAAGCTCTGGCCTACAAAATAATAAGGCAAGGCTACTATTGACCAATTCTACGCCAAGATGCTATTCAAATGGCAAGAGCCTGTCATTGATGCCAAATTTTTGCCCCAAGCATCCACACTCCAGCATAAGAGCTCGTTTCCTTTTTCAGTCCTTGGTCATTTGCAAGATGGGTAATATACATCATTGGACCCTTCCCACCTGGAAAGGGTAATGTTCGATTCGCTATTGTGGCAGTTGATTACTATACAAAATGGGCAGAAGCAAAAGCCTTAGTCAAAGTTACACAAGAAAAAAATGATCAGCTTCATCCGGAAGAACATTATCTGTCGATTTGGAGTTTCCCAAATAATTGTTACAGATAATGGTCCTCAGTTTGATGGGAAAAGGCTAAGAGACTTCTGCACCAAGTGGGGGGTTAAGAAATATTTTTTGAGGTCTTATGGGCATATAGAGTTTCTCCCAGGTCTAGCACCGGAGAAACACCATTCGCACTGGCATTCGGAACATAAGTTGTCATCCCAATTGAGCTAAAGACCAAAACAGTTAGAACAACCAACTTTGATGATGAGGCGAACAACTCTGCCTTATCAGCCGTACTGGATTTGCTTGAGGAAAAAAGAATACTGGCCGAGCTAAAAAATACAACATATAAACAGTGGGCAGAGCGTTGTTACAATTCCCATATCAAGCTAAGGGAGTTCAAATTTGGTGACCTCATTCTAAGAAAGAAGCTCGCCCAGCCTCCAGGTGTATTTGGACCGACTTGGAAGGGCCCATACAGGGTAACAGATAGGTTACCTAATGGTGTTTATGATATCGAAGATATGGAAGGTAACTCGGCCCAATACTCCTGGAATACAATCCATTTAAAGAAGTACTATCACTAAGACGAGCTACTTTGACAAAGGGCGAGCTAGTGCTGCATATGTGCAAGTAAGACCCAAAAACTTGCCTAATTTTTTGAAATTTTCACCAAGTGTTAGAGGCCGAACAAGATTGGCTGGTCGAACTACTTTAACCTAGCAACTTGTTTATGTTTGTACATGCTTAGTATGTTGACAAGTTTAAGGTTTTTTGACAAAATGTATAGCAGTCGAACTACTTTGACTTGGTCTAGTATATGGTAGTCGAGCTACTTTTACTTGGTTTGTAAAGACTTGTAAAGTAGGTTAGTTTTTATACTTGTAAACTTTTAGCAAGTTCAATAATAGTTGTTCGTTCAAAGGAGAAAGTTCAAGCTCAAGGCACAAGTCAAGTTAAATGATCATGCCCATTAAAGGTTGTTCGTTTTTTAATGAACATAGCCTAAGGGCCTTAGCCAAGGCCCTTATTCCATTTTTAAAGGCAAAGTTCTTTTTTGAACAAAGCCCAAATATATGTATTAAGATTGTAAAGCATAAAGATAAATGCTAAGCAATTAATACATAAAAGAAGATGAGCAAAAAGATGAAAGTTCCATTGAGACAAGGTATATCACCCAAAAGAGTACAAAACAACTCCTCAAAGGAGCGAACAACTACAATAAAAAAAAAAAAATTACAAAGTCCTAGTCTAAGACCCCTGCCCGGCTGGAGGTGGGATGTTGTCATCTTTAGGATCATCCAAAGGCACCCTTGAGATACTTGGGTCAAGGGGGACGTCCACCGTGAGCTCGGCAATGAGCTCTGCTGCATCAGCTCATTCTTTCTGAGCCTGCTCAGTTGGGCCAGCTAGAACATCCACTTCGCCCTCAGTGACCTCTTCTTGCTCGTCCTTACCCTCCGGAGGATGAGTGATCTCTATGCTTGGGTCAAGGAAGTCAATCTTCACCCCATATTCAGGCAGATCGCCTATTTGCAGAATTGCGCCTTTGGGAGGGGGGGTTGGCCTAGAGGAAGTCAGGGAACTCCTTGCCAATGTCGGCGAGGATGTTGGGCACGTCGAACTCATTCACAGCACAAATGCACTCCGCATAGGCACTGACAAAGCCCATGACGGAGCTCGCCTCCAGTTTGGGCACCAACTCCTCTTGAGTGATAGCTTCGGCGAGCTGCTCCTCCAGCCGAGCTACTTTTGCCTCGGTTTCAGTAGCCTACCTCTCAGCCCTTTCTCTCTTCTTCTGCTCACGAGCGAGCTGGGCTCGAAGTAGTTCGACCTCATCTTCCTTGGCCTTAAGCTCTTCAGAGACCTTCTGGTGAAGGTCAAGAGCACTCTGCTCGGCTGCCTGGTGGGCCTTCACCTCGGCCTGGAGGTTGGCGACCGCTAAGTTCGCCTTCGATTGAGCATCATCCCTCTCCTAGGCGATTCAGCGGACTGTGTTGGCGTGCTGCTTGGCGTCGTTTTCCAAGTCCTCCACCTGGTCGACCAACTTCTGAATGGTCACCACGGTGTTGCCCGCAATTATGAGGCAAGGCGCCCGTTATCCCTTGGGGCTTGCTCCTTCACGACCTCCTCCAGAGGTTTAGTTAATGATCGAGCCACGGATTCAGAGACTCGTCGGACATGGGAGCTCGTAATCTCCCTGAAAGAGACTGACACCCTGGAGTACGAGTACTAGTGCACCATGTTGGAACGGTCTGGGCAGTGGAAAGATTGATAACTACAAAGAGAAAGGAAAACACGTTAGTAAAAAAACCTAAGTGTAAGGGTACTTACTCGTTGTAGCGATCTGCATCCCAACCTAAGAAGGTCACATCATCAGGCGAGTTCGGCCTTCTTTCTTGAGTAGAGGCGATCACCTGATGCTCAGTGAGAACCTCCACTGAGGAAGCGCGACATGTTTCCTGCTCGAATGAGTGAGCTACATTGACCTCTACTCCTTGGGGCCCTTTGCTCTTCTTCTGAGCTCACTCGCATCGGAGATGGGAGCGTCATCTCCACGATGAAGCCTTTTCTTCTTATCAGCCACCGGTAGGCTGCTCACTGGGGTGGGCTGCTTAGATGAGCCCGACGCCCCCGTCTTGCGAGGATCCTCCTTAGTTTTGGCGACCAATGCCACCATCTTTAAAATCGGGTCACCCTTCTTCCACTCTCTCTTGGTTGGTATATTTCAGACGTGCTGGTCGAGCTCGTGGAAGGCGGGGGGAACAACAACGATGAGGAGCTGGTCTGCAATAGTCAAACAAACATTGTTAGGAATTTTTTTACGAGGAGTCAAGGTTAGAGTAGTTCGCCGAGTGGAAGAAAGGTTACCCTCAGGGACCTCGGCCTGCACCTCTGAATGGTGTGGGTAAGTAGTGAGTCGAGCTACTCTGCGTGTAGACTCTAGGCAAAGATGTTGTACAGTCCGATCAGCTCGGTTCCTAAGAGAGATCTGGCTCACGATGAACATGAACATGTCATCGGCTTCGTCTTTGGCACTCCTCCACTTGAGAGTTCGGGGACCTGAAACAAAAATAAAGAGATTAAAATTAGTCTTACTTCTTCAAATAAAACGAAGATGCAAAACTCACGCTTGAGAATCCCAAACTCTGTCGGGATGTTAATTCTTTCCTCGCCACCATATGGGCGAGCTGAAGCACGCCAGTCACCACCGATATAAAACCAGTCGTGCTTCCAGTCCCTAACTTTCCCAGGGACATCTTCAACTACCTTAAGGCCAGGACGAGCCTTAAGATAGTACTAGCCCACCTCGTCTCCAGTGCAAATGGTGTGCGCCATGAGGTAATTCACCTCGTCCGCGGAGAGCTTGTTGGGATATCCTTCTAGAGCGCACAACACCATTATGGACATCAAATTCATCCACCCCACTGGAGTCAGCCATCACCAAGTTTGTTTGCTCCAAAAAGCGGTCGATCAACGGGTGGGTGAAGGGAGAGTGTAACCCCAACCTTGAGAATGGTAAGGTTGATCGCCGTGAGCCCGCGAGGTGGCCGATCTGCTTTGTCGTCCTCCAATGGTGCGTACATGTGAATATTAAAAGGGATCTTGTAGTCTCTCCTGATTTTTGGTAGATCGTCCTCGGTGATCGACAAAATAATGTAGCTCGCCGCGAAGTTGTTCGTCTTGAGCTTTCATTTCCCGCGAGCTGGAATGGAAAAACGAGTGGAATACTCCCTCTCGTAGGCATCCCAGACAACTTGGCGAGCTACTACAACTGGGATTTGGTGCTCGATCGGGTTAGGCATAGGGTACCCAATACTGGCTAGGTATTCCCAAGTTAGCTCATCGGTGGGGGCGACCTACTGCACCTCGGCCTCAGCCTCAGCCTCCTCCCCAGAATGCAAGTAGGAGTTGGTCTCTTTCGCGATCTCACGGGTTGGGTTCACCTCGGCAACCTCTTTCCTCGATGGGCGAGCTCCCAATTCAATAGATCGAATGATGGAGGTAGCCTCCGGGTCCGAATCAACGTTCACAATCGGAATATGGGTTGAGCTTTCTCTGATTGGGCATTTTTCGGGGTTTCGAGGTGGATAAGACTCAGTTTGTGAGTGGGAGGACATTTGAGGGAGAGTTTATTCGAAAATATTGAAGTGATAAAGTTGTGAAAAGCTTGAACTGGTTCCAATGGTGGTTTCCGGCAAAGAAGACAAAGAGGCAGCGACAGTTCAAGGAGTTACACGGCGGAGTTTGAGGATTTCAACAACACGAAGATAAAATTGAAGGAAAAAGAAGAGGAAACACAAGAAATTTACCTTAAAAGCTTGGAATGGGAAGGGTTGTCGACAGAAATGGCGAAGACAGTGGCCGGAAATAGGAATTTGTTGCCGGAAGTTTGAAAGAGCAAGGGTTTGGTGCTGAGAAAATCGAAGGAAAAAATGTAGAAATGAAGAATTTGCCCTTTTATAGTGAGCAAAAATGGGGTATTTTATGAAAAGGGCGAAAAATTTGATGATCAACGAGCAATTATTGAGCGCGTGCAGTCCTTCACCGAAAATCCAGGGGGCGAGTCGCCTCGAGATCTCGCATGCATAGGCGGTGGCAATCATGCCACCCACGTCACGCCTCTGGATATGCCAGACGCCTCGGTATCCCAACCGTCGCCCGTCTAGTGCAGCTCGTTCAATATAGTTCATCCGGGTAGATACAGTCTGTCCCGGATGATGTAGTTCGCCCCTAGGTGATGCAGCCCGACCAAGAGGCTCAAGATTATAGCCAGTCCTTTAGCAGCTCGCCTCTTACCTTGCAACTTAAAGGCAGGCTAGGGGCAATTGTTGATAGGCGAGCTACATCCTGCTCAAGGCGAACAAGTTTAAAAAAAGTAACCCCACAAGAAATAAGATTAAGCAAGTTAAGCCAAGTCAGGCCAACCTGGAATAGTCAGACGAGCTACTCCAGAAAGGCGAGCTACTTTAGCAAGTCGAGCTACATCAAAGCAAAGACCACCCAAACCCAAATAAGACCATGGCGAGCTACTATAACCAAAGTGTCAAGGCATAAAGTAAAGCGACCAACAAAGTCAAGCTAAGAAATCCTCAAGGACAAATCCAAAGAGACGAGCAGCTCTCTAGTACGAGCTAATCCGGTTTAGAGGATAGAAATTAGCTTAGATAAGGTCAAATAGTCAACTCTCCAAGTATCAAACATGCACCCTAGGGAGAGCAAGAGTCTATCCACCTCCTACTTGGAGGACTTGTATATAAACTCTAAATTTTCATGAATAAAAATAAGTACAAATTCACAAATACAACTATACCTTGTCTACAAACATTTAAATACCTTAATCAACACACATACAAATTAAATACGTAATCAATACATGTATTTAACTTTTCTTATCCCGATTCATCGTATTAACTATTTACGATAGTGATCAATCACACGTAATTGTTTGATGATCTAATTAGCGATTAAAAACAGCCACTAATCCACAAGATTAGAAACGATCGTCAACAACAAGTCCGTAGATCTACCCACCACCATCGGGCTTCCTCTTCGTCTCGATCGCCGATGGATCTCCATTGCCATCGCCAACAGATGGGGGTCGTGGCAACGCCTCTCGATCGGCGGTAGATCGACATCGCCAACAGATCTGGGGTCGTGGCGATGCAAGTTCATCTTTAATCTCTTGGCACAGGTCCGTAGTGTTGGGATATTTAGTTTTGATGATTTTCCAAAATAACTTGTAATAGGATGTGTGCGGTCAAGATTGTCTTGTAAAGGTTCAGGTTAGGATAGTTTGTTTACAGTTTACAGGTACTCTGTTGAGGGGGAACTCAGCGGACTCATAAACCTGAAGAAGTCAGAAGCCATCCAAGAGGAAACAAACTCAAGTCCCCTGAAGACCTGAAGACCGTCCTGAAGGAAGTCCCACTGAGTATAAACCTGACTTTCTAAGCTGGTCAGTGGACTACTCAGTGAAGAGCATGGTCATGAGGATCAGTGTTGTGCCGAGTAGATCCTGAAGGAGTCAGGCTACTGAGGAATGAGAGGCTGACAATTTGCCTTATGTCAACTCTCCTGAGTAGACTTAAAGTCCAATGAAGGAAGTCCAATGAAGGAAGTCTACTGAGAAACTCTCCTGAGTAGACTTAAAGTCCAATGAAGGAAGTCTACTGAGAAAGTCTACTGAGAAACTCTCCTGAGTAGACTTAAAGTCCAATGAAGGAAGTCTACTGAGAAAGTCTACTGAGAAACTCTCCTGAGTAGACTTAAAGTCCAATGAAGGAAGTCTACTGAGAAAGTCTACTGAGAAACTCTCCTGAGTAGACTTAAAGTCCAATGAAGGAAGTCCAGTGAGTAGACTTCAAGTCCAATGAAAGTTCCTAAGAAGACCTCAAGTCTACTGAAGAAAAGTATCCTAAGAGGACTTCAAGTCAGCTGAAGAGAAGTCACCTGAAGTTAGGACTACCCTGATCAAGTACCCTGAACAAAAGAGCCGTTGGACTCAGTCCACGTGGACCAATCAAGTCAAGGCAGCAAATCTGACAAAAGCTGACAAAGGCCATACTTTACTGAAAAGGAGAATTTCACTCCAGAGATAGTCTGGATTTGAATGTTACTCTCTCCAACGGTAACATTCAAATCCACACTATAAATACAAACTCAAGCTTCATTTGTGAATAAGCAAGGAGCTGATGTGAGAGTGGTGCGTTTCAAGGGAGGCATAAGGAGGCACCATCTCCATCAAGAACACTGACCTGAGTTCTTCATAGTCATATTTGAGTGTTCCAGTTTGTATACTCGAGCTCATCATATACATCCTAAGCTTAGAGAGATTTTCCCAACCTTAGCTTAAAGGCTAAAACCATGTAAGGGAAAAACTCACCTAGTTGGAGAGAACCAAACCAAACTAAACCCTTTCCAGAATAGTGTTAGGTGTTGCAGTGAGGTGAGGAGAGGCAGTCCCTGAGTGAAGAGGGATGTGAGGCCAGTTCGAGAGGCAGCTCCGCGGAGGGGTGTGAGTCCAGTTGTGAATGCACCTTGACACGTTAAAAACAAGAATCCCGGGTAGTGGATTTCCTATTAATTCAGGCAGTGGATGTAGGAGCTTGAGCCTCCGAACCACTTTACATTGTTGTGTTCTTTATTGCTTTACTGACTTGCATAACATCAGTGTTAAAACAAAAATTTCTCCTAATTTCCCATATTGTCTTTGTTTGTGAATGAAAAAACGGGACCAACAATTGGTATCAGATCAGGTTGTTCACATGACCACTGATCCAGATTTGTTAAGAAAAATGGTCAACCGAACAGATCTTAAATGTTTTAAAACTATGGGAATTTCTTTTTTTTTTAACTATTACTTGTGCTCTAACCTCATTCTTGTAATATAAATCTTTTTGTTAGAAGTTTTGGAATCATCAAAAAGGGGGAAATTGTTGGGATATTTAGTTTTGATGATTTTCCAAAACGACTTGTAATAGGATGTGTGCGGTCACGATTGTCTTGTAAAGGTTCAGGTTAGGGTAGTTTGTTTTCAGTTTACAGGTACTCTGTTGAGGGGGAACTCAGCGGACTCATAAACCTGAAGAAGTCAGAAGCCATCCAAGAGGAAACAAACTCAAGTCCCCTGAAGACCTGAAGACCGTCCTGAAGGAAGTCCCACTGAGTATAAACCTGACTTTCTAAGCTGGTCAGTGGACTACTCAGTGAAGAGCATGGTCATGAGGATCAGTCTTGTGCCGAGTAGATCCTGAAGGAGTCAGGCTACTGAGGAATGAGAGACTGACAATTTGCCTTATGTCAACTCTCCTGAGTAGACTTAAAGTCCAATAAAGGAAGTCCAATGAAGGAAGTCTACTGAGAAAGTCTACTGAGAAACTCTCCTGAGTAGACTTAAAGTCCAATGAAGGAAGTCTACTGAGAAAGTCTACTGAGAAACTCTCCTGAGTAGACTTAAAGTCCAATGAAGGAAGTCTACTGAGAAAGTCTACTGAGAAACTCTCCTGAGTAGACTTAAAGTCCAATGAAGGAAGTCTACTGAGAAAGTCTACTGAGAAACTCTCCTGAGTAGACTTAAAGTCCAATGAAGGAAGTCCAGTGAGTAGACTTCAAGTCCAATGAAAGTTCCTAAGAAGACCTCAAGTCTATTGAAGAAAAGTATCCTAAGAGGACTTCAAGTCAGCTGAAGAGAAGTCACCTGAAGTTAGGACTACCATGATCAAGTACCTTGAACAAAAGAGCCGTTGGACTCAGTCCACGTGGACCAATCAAGTCAAGGCAGCAAATCTGTCAAAAGCTGACAAAGGCCATACTTTACTGAAAAGGAGAATTTCACTCCAGAGATAGTCTGGATTTGAATGTTACTCTCTCCAACGGTAACATTCAAATCCACACTATAAATACAAACTCAAGCTTCATTTGTGAATAAGCAAGGAGCTGATGTGAGAGTGGTGCGTTTCAAGGGAGGCAAAGGAGGCACCATCTCCATCAAGAACACTGACCCGAGTTCTTCATAGTCATATTTGAGTGTTCCAGTTTGTATACTCGAGCTCATCATATACATCCTAAGCTTAGAGAGATTTTCCCAACCTTAGCTTAAAGGCTAAAACCATGTAAGGGAAAATCTCACCTAGTTGGAGAGAACCAAACCAAACTAAACCCTTTCCAGAATAGTGTTAGGTGTTGCGGTGAGGTGAGGTGAGGCAGTCCCTGAGTGAAGAGGGATGTGAGGCCAGTTCGAGAGGCAGCTCCGCGGAGGGGTGTGAGTCCAGTTGTGAGTGCACCTTGACACGTTAAAAACAAGAATCCCGGGTAGTGGATTTCCTGTTAAATCAGGCAGTGGATGTAGGAGCTTGAGCCTCTGAACCACTTTACATTGTTGTGTTCTTTATTGCTTTACTGACTTGCATAACATCAGTGTTAAAACAAAAATTTCTCCTAATTTCCCATATTGTCTTTGTTTGTGAATGAAAAAACGGGACCAACAATTGGTATCAGAGCAGGTTGTTCACATGACCACTGATCCAGATTTGTTAAGAAAAATGGTCAACCGAACAGATCTTAAATGTTTTAAAACTATGGGAATTTCTTTTTTTTTAACTATTACTTGTGCTCTAACCTCATTCTTGTAATATAAAATCTTTTTGTTAGAAGTTTTGGAATCATCAAAAAGGGGGAAATTGTTGGGATATTTAGTTTTGATGATTTTCCAAAACGACTTGTAATAGGATGTGTGCGGTCACGATTGTCTTGTAATGGTTCAGGTTAGGATAGTTTGTTTTCAGTTTACAGGTACTCTGTTGAGGGGGAACTCAGCGGACTCATAAACCTGAAGAAGTCAGAAGCCATCCAAGAGGAAACAAACTCAAGTCCCCTGAAGACCTGAAGACCGTCCTGAAGGAAGTCCCACTGAGTATAAACCTGACTTTCTAAGCTGGTCAGTGGACTACTCAGTGAAGAGCATGGTCATGAGGATCAGTGTTGTGCCGAGTAGATCCTGAAGGAGTCAGGCTACTGAGGAATGAGAGGCTGACAATTTGCCTTATGTCAACTCTTCTGAGTAGACTTAAAGTCCAATGAAGGAAGTCCAATGAAGGAAGTCTACTGAGAAAGTCTACTGAGAAACTCTCCTGAGTAGACTTAAAGTCCAATGAAGGAAGTCTACTGAGAAAGTCTACTGAGAAACTCTCCTGAGTAGACTTAAAGTCCAATGAAGGAAGACTACTGAGAAACTCTCCTGAGTAGACTTAAAGTCCAATGAAGGAAGTCTACTGAGAAAGTCTACTGAGAAACTCTCCTGAGTAGACTTAAAGTCCAATGAAGGAAGTCCAGTGAGTAGACTTCAAGTCCAATGAAAGTTCCTAAGAAGACCTCAAGTCTACTGAAGAAAAGTATCCTAAGAGGACTTCAAGTCAGCTGAAGAGAAGTCACCTGAAGTTAGGACTACCCTGATCAAGTACCCTGAACAAAAGAGCTGTTGGACTCAGTCCACGTGGACCAATCAAGTCAAGGCAGCAAATCTGACAAAAGCTGACAAAGGCCATACTTTACTGAAAAGGAGAATTTCACTCTAGAGATAGTCTGGATTTGAATGTTACTCTCTCCAACGGTAACATTCAAATCCACACTATAAATACAAACTCAAGCTTCATTTGTGAATAAGCAAGGAGCTGATGTGAGAGTGGTGCGTTTCAAGGGAGGCATAAGGAGGCACCATCTCCATCAAGAACACTGACCTGAGTTCTTCATAGTCATATTTGAGTGTTCCAGTTTGTATACTCGAGCTCATCATATACATCCTAAGCTTAGAGAGATTTTCCCAACCTTAGCTTAAAGACTAAAACCATGTAAGGGAAAATCTCACCTAGTTGGAGAGAACCAAACCAAACTAAACCCTTTCCAGAATAGTGATAGGTGTTGCAGTGAGGTGAGGAGAGGCAGTCCCTGAGTGAAGAGGGATGTGAGGCCAGTTCGAGAGGCAGCTCCGCGGAGGGGTGTGAGTCCAGTTGTGAGTGCACCTTGGCACGTTAAAAACAAGAATCCCGGGTAGTGGATTTCCTGTTAAATCAGGCAGTGGATGTAGGAGCTTGAGCCTCCGAACCACTTTACATTGTTGTGTTCTTTATTGCTTTACTGACTTGCATAACATCAGTGTTAAAACAAAAATTTCTCCTAATTTCCCATATTGTCTTTGTTTGTGAATGAAAAAACGGGACCAACACGTAGATCTACCCGCCACCGTCGACCTTCCTTTCTTCTAGATCAACGATGGGTCGTCATGGCCAAAATATTGGGGGCCGTGGCGATGCCTCTCGATCGGCGGTGGATCGGCATCGCCAACAGATCGGGGGACGTGGCTCCGACGACCGGTGCAGCTTTAGCGCTGCCGATGAAGAATGATAGAGAGAGGCGGTGGTGGCCGGATTTTTTAATGTGGCCGATCGATATAGAGAGTTTACAGAGAGGGAGAGAGAGAGAGAGAGGGGGAGGGAGGGATGGAGAGAGAGAGAGATGGTGGGTGGGTGGGTGGGTGGGGGGGAGTGAATACAGAGAATATAAGTAAGTGGAGAGAGAGAGAAGAAAGACTGGAGATATTTTAAATAAAATATTCCCTCCGTCCCTGAGTAAACTTCATACTTTCCTTTTCGGGCCGTCCCCAATAAACTTCTCATTCCATAAATGGTAAAAATAACATTTTATTACATATAACCTTTAACCTTCAAATTCATACAATATTACCAAAGTGTCACTCATTCAATTCACTTTTCAACACTATTCATTACTTTATCCCAAAAGTCAACATGTGACCCACCATATATTAATAAACAAAGAAAATGTATATATTAATAAACAAATACATTTTCTTAAACCATTCAACAAAAAAAAGTGGGAAGAAAGCTCGAGAACGGAGAGAGTATAAAATATTGTCTATGGAGTCCTCACTTAAAAATGAAGTGTGGTTTTATGAAATGAAGTGTGGTTATGTATAACATGGAAAAATTGATGTGTCTATTTTAAATTTGAACCAAAATAGTATGTTTTAGTGTAACTATTCCTTTTTTTAAATCTATTTATATTTATATCATGCGGTCATAAATTCGAATACATTTGAAAAAAAAAAAATGTAGTCCTTAATTATTGTAGAATTCCTAGGTTCGAATTTGTAGCAATTAATACACGAATTTTTTTCTTAGGTAGGAGTTGAAAGATATATAAATAAAAGATACCGCAGGGGTAGCGTAGCGATCAATAAATTTATAAGACGACTGCGGCATTCCAACGGCACCCCTGCGCAATTCTAATATACATACAAAATAAAATAAATAAATAAATAAATAATAAAGCCAAAAACCTCTAATTTAAATCCCAAATGTGTTATTTCCTTCCACCCCTCCCCCCCTCTCTCTCACTCACACACTTCCGTCCGATCGTTACAGTCGAACGGCTAAGGCTATCAAAGAGCTCCACCACCATTCACTCACAAATCAATGTCCATACTCCCTCTTCTCTTTCTCATCTCTCTCCTCCCCTCCTCACTCCCGCTCTCTAGTCCTTTCAGTAAGTCCACCACCACCTCCACCTCCACCTATACATACAAAATCTCTCTCTATATATACTCAATTTTCTTCTTTTTTTTTTAGCTCACTTTACTCTTCCTTTTCGCAGACTACAGTATACACATCGATTGCGGCGGCCACGTCAATTCCACCGATGCCTTCCACACACCCTGGCTCTCCGACAGCTTCTACTCCGGCGGCGCCACCGCCGTCGTCTCCGAGCCGCTCCGCTTCCGCCACCAGCAAGAGAAAACACTCCGCTACTTCCCCATCTCCTCCGGCAAGAAGAATTGCTACTCCATCCCCACACCCACCGCCGGAGGCCGCTACATGCTCCGAATGTTCACCGTCTACGACAATTATGACGGAAAATCGCACTCCCCCTCCTTCGACGTCTCCGTCGAGGGCACTCTAGTCTTTTCGTGGCGATCCCCATGGCCCGAATTAGTCTCTCGCTCCGGCGTCTACTCGGATCTCTTCTTCTATCACAACAAACCCGTCGCCGACGTCTGCTTTTACAGCATCGCCACTGATTCTCCGCTCTTATCGTCACTCGAATTGACTGAAATTGACCCCAATGCCTACCCCTTGGAAGCTTCCAGAAACAGGACCAATTACATTTTGATAAATTACGGCAGATTCACCTCGGGTTCGGATCAATGGGGACCCGGATTCAGCAACGACACCGATTTCCTTGGCCGGTCGTGGCTATCCGACGCGGAATTCCGATTAGAATCAGTTACAACAGCAAATGGAGCCACAATCAAAGCAATTAGCGCAATGAAGAGCATAGTTAACGCCGAAAAAAGCCCTAATTATTTCCCCAAAAAGCTATACGAAACGGCGATCACGGCATTGGGGAGCGGGGGCGGCGGCGCGGCGCTGGAGTACGAGCTGCCGGTGGACGCGAAGCTGGATTACTTGCTGTGGTTCCACTTCGCGGAGATCGACGTGAGCGTGAGGAAGGCGGGGCAAAGGGTGTTCGATGTGGTGGTGAATGGGGAAAATGTGAGAAGAGTGGATGTGTACAAAGAGGTAGGGGGTTTCAGGGCGTTTGATTTCAGTCATGTTGTGAAGAATTTGAGCAGCACGACTTTGAGCGTCAGGCTTGAGCCGGTGGTGGGGCCTCCTGTAATTTGTGGGGTTGAGAATTACGCCATTGTTCCTGTTGATCTCAGTACCACACCTGATCAAGGTAACTTTATTTTACTATATTATAATTAAACTTTTTATAATTGTGAATTTATGATCCTTTATAGTTAGTCTCAGATTCATCATATTGCTTTTGTTGTTGTGGGGATAAGAATCTTCACAAGAGGGATTACTCCTTTTTTTTTTTTAAAGTATATTGTAAATGTATTCCGAAAAGGTAAAAATGACTATAGATGGGAAGAAGATGAGGTGTACCAGACTTTTTGACGCTGAGTATGACTCATATCCTTTATTGGGTAAAATGACACATCAACCCCCAAACCTCAACATTTTGGCACTTAACCTCCATTATTAAGCATAAAGCCACTTAACATCCTATTCTTATAAAGTAATTGGGGTATCCTATAGGATAGCTCGTGAATACAATGAATGAGAAATAAAAGATGGGTGATAGAGACTCTGTAGGGCGTGATTGGAAGATGGATACTTAATTTTTTTTTTTCAAATAATGTTTTATAGCAGTAAAAGATTAAAAATAGCATTTCTGATATGCCACAAGTTCAATGCAACATGTATATTTTGGCCGGTGTTTGATGACTACTATAAATAAAGAAACCGGTGATATTTCGAATAAAATCCCTTTTTTTTTTTATCTCCATTTGACGATTAAACACAAGCAAGAAATTAAAGAAGGTGTATGATAATTTGAGACAAAAACTTTCGCAGTTGTTGGTATGAAAGCGCTGAAGGCATCACTTGATGTGCCTGACAGGATGGGCTGGAATGGCGATCCTTGTGCCCCTACCATGTGGGATGCATGGGAGGGCGTTACATGTCATCCCACTAAGGATGAATCTTATCTTGTGGTCTCCCAAATGTAAGTTTTTCTGATGCACTTCAATATTCAAAAAGACGACGATATATGTATATAATTTCTAGTCTCATAATTCTTTAGATCATGATTTGTCTTCATCAATGATTCATGCTGATTTAATTGCAATAATTTGTTACACAAGAACATTCTGTAATACTTGCCATTTTATCTTTTCCCAGAGATATTGGAAGCCAAGGGTTAAAAGGTTATATCAGTGATCAAATTGGCCTCTTGACGAACTTGGTAAGCCTGTAAGTATCAACTTCCATATTCGTTTTTCATTCATGAATGAGGTATGCTCAGATATAAAGTAGTAACTTGTTGGACTGAAAATAGTAATATAGGCTATAGTGCTAGCTAATTACCCCACCAAAACATATGAAATAGATGTCTGTCTCAGGAAGAACTTGGGTATGATGAACGACATTAGTCAATTTTTGACATTTAAGTTCGTGGTCATCATGGCAAGTAAATTCTGGACCATAGTTTGTTTATTAGTTCAAGTATTGAAACAATAAAATATAGATGTATTACTGGTGTTAGTACAACAATCTTATATACACCATTCTTGGATTTTACCAATTTCTTGAAAATGGTTGTACTCTCTGATTCTCCAGTTGGACCAATTGATTTCAATCTTTTTATCACTACTGGGATAAGTCATCCTCTCAATCCTTTGCTTTATAATATTTAAATAGATGAATTTTCAGTATTAAGGAATAGGAAAAATGCTGTTCTACCAAACAATGCTGCACACATATACAAGTATTTTCTATCTACTTTTTTATTTTTTACATGATTGATTCATGGCTAAAATTATAACTGTATTTCATCTTTTTATGTGCAGGAACTTGAGTTCCAATTCTTTAGGAGGTAATATACCCGCAGGATTGGGTCAAAAGTCGCTTGTGAAGCTGTAAGATAACATACACCTAATTGGTGTTTTTTGCTGAAGCATCTCATATTTGTTGGCATATTTATGATTGCAGTAGAAATGGATTCACCTGTCAAGTATCACAGAAATCTTAATCATTAGATATAGGCAAAAATATGTATGAGACGGTCTCAAGGTGAGACGGTTCACAATGTAATATTCCTCCCTTCCAAAGTTTTAATGTGTTGTGCCTGATTTATGCTCCGTCTCACCATGAGAGAGTCTCATGCAAGACCTACTCTTAGTGTTAGATATATAATATTGTTGCTTATGTGTAAAACTGGTGTCATTTTTAGTTTTTCCATTAGATTTACTGCTTTTGCTGATAAGAAAGCTCAAAAAAGCAAAAATATCAGTATATTTTGTGATCCTAGATGAACGAAGTTCTTAGTGCAATATAGTAAATTAGTGGTTACCATAAAATGTTTCATTTGTACCCCTTCTATATTTCCATTTATAACTTCTGCTTCTGTTAATGCAGGGATTTGTCAGATAACAAGTTTACAGGGTTCATACCCGATACTCTAACTTCATCTAGTTTGCAGCTCGTGTAAGGATTTGTCAAATTTCTATGAACTAAATAATAGCTTCATCATAATGCATATCATAAATAAGTGTAATTTTATCTACTCTTTTTCTCTCCACATAAATTGCGTTCTGTTTTTCCCAGTTTGTTGAACGATAACTTACTGGAAGGGGAAGTTCCGGAGAAACTTTATTCGGTTGGAGTCCATGGTGGAGCCATAGAGTAAGTCATGTCTTGATCTCATGGATTTAGTTCTTGAAATTCCTTTCAAAACAACACAAGTCTTGAGCATACCATTATCATGTACTAGAGCACGTTTTCTTCAGCCTTTCAGGTAATAAAGGATTGTGCGGTGTACCTTCTTTGCCGGATTGTCCACTATTTTGGAGGAAAAACGGGTTATCAACTGGTGGCAAAATCGCAATAGGTGTATCAAGCCTCATTATTTTCTCTATACTTGTACTTGGGATATACTATTTCTGCATCAGGAGGAGACGCAACAGCTATGATTTTGGACTACCTCATGAATTAGTGTGTAAGTTTTATATATTCCTATTCCTAAATCCCTAGTTCCATTAACTTCAATTCTTACCATATTCTTAGTTGGATATTTTTATAACAGTTGTTTTTCTCTTTGCCAGCACTCTCTTCAAAGAGAAACAGATATCAGCGACAGAAATCATTGATGGATCTTGAAATGGAAAGCCAACACGCTAAAGGATATATACAAACATAGCATCTTCTTTTCTAAGATGGCAACTGAAATTTTGATAGGTTTTCGAAGAAGAAATGCAGCTGTATATACTGCTTTCGCCTTTTCTTCTAGATTATTGGGGTCTAGATGTTGTCTGTATGTACAGGATCGATTATTTGGCAAACATTTGATGTTTGTTTTATTCAATAGAAATCTCCATGATCAATATTATGGAGAACGAGTATGGAATCTATTTACTCACTTTTAAGTCGAGTATTCACTTCCCTCCCATTCTTATCAAGACTACAGGTTCTGTATTTCTTCCTTTTAACACATTGATTAAATTCTGTCATTAAAACACGTAAACCACACTAGATGGTGGGATTGGGGGAATTGATCACCAGATGAAATTGTAGATTGACGATTTGAACTCGTAGCTATTAATGTATACATTAACTTTCTACATCAATATGAGGTGACTTAGCGGTGAAGTTTTGAGATTTAAAGTATGCTTCTATCCAAGTTTCTGGTTTGAACTTTGTTCTGCTATGATAGAAGTCCTTGTTTTATACATAAGTTTTTGGATTTTCACAAAATAGAGTGATCCAATTTGAATTTTTTTTTTTTCGAATTATTTGATAAATTTACTCTCATTTCACGCGAGACATACGAGGATGTCACAATTCCCTTAACACTGATTTATGTTGACAACTATGATGCTAAGATTCTTCTAAAAAAATATCATAATGGAGTATCGGATTCGCACCTGTCCTCTAAAATAGGTGCGATTCTTGAATCCTCGAATTCGGTTTTTCACGGGGTGAATTCAACTAATGGATACTCGAATCCCCCTTGCGAATCCTGTTTATTAAGCATTAAGTATGTTATTTCAACTTAATTTTATTATATAATAATGTAATTTAAATTGATAATGTGATACTCATTTTAGATTGAATTCATTGTTATGACGAATGTATTGAGCTAATGGAATTTGAATTGATGTTTGATTACTTAATTATAATAAATTATACTCCCTTCGTCCCCGATCTTTTTTCACATTTTTTCTTTTTGGGACGTCCCTGTTGTAAATAAGTGCGTAAAATAAAAGACGGGATTTGTTCACCCAATTCGTCGGGAACGACTACGTTTGGGGGCGAGCCAAGCTAGGAGTTTTCACTAATAATCTTGTGTATGAGTGATTATAATCATGAATACAATAGTCTATTTATAAGAATAAAACTCTAGTCTAAGATATAAAGTTCATTGGGTGATTGGTCCATTAGTAATGGTCCATATCAAATCTTCTAGATTTGGAATAATAAATCTTCTAGATTTACAACACTGCTCCTTGGACATTACGACATAACATAAATGTCTTGTCATAAAAACTCCACATGCTAGATATTGGTCAAATAATAAGTTAGGGAGGAATGTAATCGATCTTCTAGATCAAACCTTCTAGATTTATTTTGGGGTTACCGCTCCCCCTGAAGACAACAACAATTTGAGTCTTTGCATCCCAATACCACGAACGTACTTTTCAAAAGTAGACGTAGGTAAGGACTAGTAAACGGATCTGCTAGATTGTTACTAGATTGCACCTTTTGAATGGTAATCACGTCACTCTTCTGGAGCTCGTATGGGTAGAAAAACTTAGGTGAAATATGTTTCGTCAGGTTTCTCTTGACGTACCCATTACTCATTTGTGCGATGCAAACTGCGTTGTCTTCAAATATAATGGTGGGAGGTGTATCGCCTTTAGCGATACCACACGAGTCACCAATGTGTTTTACCAAAGACCTTAACCAAACACATTCTCGTGCGGCTTCAAATAAAGTTATTATCTCTGAGTGGTTTGAAGACGTGGTAACCATAGTTTGTTTAACCGATCTACATGAGATCGCGATACCACCACAGAGAAAAATGTAACCAGTCTGGGATATGGCGTTGTGGGGATCAGACAAATAGCCAGCATCCGCATAACCTACTAAGGTTTTGTCTTGGTTCTTATGGTAAAACAATCCAAGATCTTGAGACCCTTGGAGGTACCGTAGAACATGCTTAACACCATTTCAATGTCTCCTTGTAGGAGAAGTGTTATGTCTCGCAAGCAAATTGACAGCAAATGCAATGTCCGGCCGAGTGCAATTTGCGAGATAGAGCAATGCTCCAACAGCGCTAAGATAAGGAACTTCTGGTCCCATAATTTCTTTTGAATCTTCTCTTGGTCTAAATGGGTCCTTATCCACTTCGAGGGATCAAACAACCATAGGGGTGCTAAGTGGATGAGATTTATCCATGTGAAATCTCTCCAATAGCTTATTTACGTAGGTCGACTGATGTATAAGGATTCCTTCTGGGAGATGCTCGATCTGCAGGCCAAGGCAGTACTTGGTTTTACCCAAGGCTTTCATTTCGAATTCGGCTTTCAAGATTGAACTGGCTTCTTCAATCTCTTTGCATGTTCCGATTATGTTCAGGTCATCAACATAGACGGATATAATGCAAAAACCATCTTGTGATTGCTTCGTGAATATGCATGGGAAAGCTTTATCGAATGTGTATCCCTTCTTCTGAAGGAATTCACTAAGTTGGTTGTACCACATGAGGCCCGATTGCTTCAGGCCATACAACGACTTCTACAGTTTTATGCTATACATACTGCGGTTTTCACCATCCCTCATCTGAGGAATGTCAAATCCATCGGGAATTTTCATATAAATGTCGGCATCAAGTGATCCGTATAAGTACGCGGTTACTACGTCCATTAATCTCATTTGGAGATTCATTTTAACTGCCAAAGATATCAAGTAGCGGAACATTATTGAGTCCATGACGGGAGAATAGGTTTGATCGAAATCAATCCCGGGTCTCTGTGAAAATCCTTGAGCTACAAGCCTCGCTTTATACCTCTCCACAATATTGTTCTCATTTCATTTTCGTACAAATACCCATTTATATCCTACGGGGATAGCGCGCGCAGGTGTACGAACGATAGAGCCAAATACTTGTCTTTTGTTAAGCGATGCGAGCTCTGCATCAATTGCCTCTTTCCATTTAACTCAATTAGAGCGCTTCCGGCACTTAGCGATTGTCATGGGTTCTGGATCTATTTCATTTATAATGGAAAGAGAAATTGACGCTGCAAATGTGTCGTCGACGACAGTAATATTTCTATTATATGTTTCTCCCGTATCTGTGAAGTTCACAAAGACTTCGACGTTTACGTCAACCAGGCCTTCCTCATTTCCCATTGTATCTGGGTCTGGTCGTTCCACGGTCCTAGTGCATTTAATATTTTGTGCACGTGCTTCATCACTAGGACGCTCGTCTCCTAGAGACTTTGAGTTATCTAGACGAATCTCTTCTAGAGATTTTACATTCGACTGACCAGATTTGCTAGCCTTTCGTTTAGGTGTATTACTATCTCTTGAGGGTCCTTTACGATTTTGGCGTGTGGGGGCATGAGTACTCATTTTGCTTGGGACCTCAACCCTTTGAGGAGCATTTACTGCAGGTATATGCGATTTAGTTACACCTCTATGGTCAGTGAACGTGTCTGGCAGATTATTTGCTAAATCTTGCAAGTTAATGATCTTCTGAACTTCTAGTTCAGATTGATTAGTGCGCGGATCTATATACTGAAGATTACTTACGTTCCACGTAAGCTCCCGACATTCATTCAATTTTGAATTCGGATCTCCCCCTAATGCTGGGAAGTAATCTTCATCGAACGTGCAATCAGCGAACCGGGCCGTTAATTGATCTCTGGACAAAGACTCGAGGTATTTCACAATGGATGGAGAGTCAAATCCGACGTAAATACCGAGTTTCCTTTGTGGGCCCATAGAGGTCCGCTTTGGTAATGTTATCGGAACATATACCGCATATCCAAAAATACGCAGATGGGAAATGCCAGGTTCTTTCCCACGCACTAACTGTAGGGGGGAATGACCATTATATGCAGTTGGACGGATTTGTATTAAGTGCGATGCATGTAGGACTGCATGCCCCAGCATGAAGTGGGTAGTTTGGAGTTCATAAGCAATGGTCTCGCGATAAGTTTGCTACGTTTTATTAGCGCCTCAGCAAGACCATTTTGGGTATGGACTTAGGGGACGAATGCTCCACTTTAATTCCCAGGGCCATACAGTAATCTGTAAAGGCCTTTGAGCTGAACTCATAAGCATTATCCATCTGAATCGACTTGATTGGATAATCCGGGAATTGAGCTCTAAGCTCGATAGTTTTCGCAATGAGCTTCGCAAAAGCTTGATTGCGGGTGGACAGTAAACAGACATATGTCCACCTAGTGGAGGCATCAATAAGGACCATGAAATAACGAAATCGGTCCGCAAATATCTCCTTGAATTCGCTCTAGGAAAACTGGAGACTCTAGTCCAACCTTAGTGCGCGACGGGCGTACTATTAACTTACCCTTAGAACATGCATCATAAATAAATTCATCAACAGGAGGGATTCTATTATTCGAAATATTATGACCAGTTGAATTAGATAGAATCCTACGTATCATTGTTTGTCCTGTATGACCTAACCGCTGATGCCACAATTTAAAAGAATTCAGGTCATGGAATTTCATACTCATAGCTAGATGGCCGGATGTAGGAATAGTACAATCCAGAGGAGAAGAAATGAAGTTTTTCTATAACTTGTTTACGGTTACCTCGAGTAATAGTCATCAAAAGGTATTCGTTATTGTTCTCAGTTTCAGTTTCAATGTGATTTCCGTTTATCCTAATGTCTCTAAAATTGAGTAGGGTACGCTTAGATTGTCGAAACAATAAAGCATTATCGATTATAAGTTCGGTACCCATGGGGAGGACAATGGAAGCTCTTCCGGAACCCACTATCAACGTACTATCATTGGCTATTGTAGTTATACTCCCCTAGTCCCCTTACGTTCTATCAAGTTATGAAAATAATTCCTATCTTTTAGGATTGTATGTGTGGTGGCGCTATCTACCAAACATAAATCACTATGTGCGTCCATCATGCAAGAGGAAATTGTCCAAACCTAATAGCTGATTTGTTTACAAGCCATAAATAAGAACAACAATATCCAAATAAATATATTAGACAGCTATTAAGGTAAACACATCAAAGTTAAAATAATAGTATCATCCATAAAATAAAATGAAGTATCCGAAAGAAAGGATCCAAAACATAAAATTGTCTTATTCAGAAAACAAAGTACTAGAATTAATCAAATACGCAAATCACTCAGTGTCTCATAAATTTCAAGCTACGGGCTCAAGAGATCATCGTTGTCTTTGTCAAATTCTGCTTCAGGCAGGCTGTCATCTTGAGGTTCAACCATGGGAGCCTTCCCCTTGTCGTCCTTTTGCATTATTAGATAAGCCTTTACCAAGTGTTTGGGAGTACGACACGTGCGTGACCAATGACCTTTGCATCCGCATCTGTAGCAGGACTGCTCAATCATGCCATGAGAGCTAGGTGCTCGTGGAGCGAAATTCCAGATTATGTGACCACCGAATGAACTACGACCTCGGCCCTTAGTCCAGAACTTTTTACTCACTCTCCCCCTTCCACGGTTGCGACCAATCGAATGTGTGGCCCTATACTGCTGCTGAAGTACTGGGTTGCTAGCATGGAATGTTGATACAGAATTCTGGATCAAGCTGGTTACAATACGCTGCAAGGCAGAGCTGTACTCTGTTATAGACTTAAGGTCTTGGTAACGGATGTTCAACCACTCGTATTGTGCCTAAGGGAGGAGTATGTTACTTTGTTGTTGGAAACGGTCCTTCAGGGACTTCCACAACACTCCGGGGTCTCTTTGAGTGAGGTATTCATATTTCAGATCCTCATTCATGTGATTTCTAAGGAAAATCAACGCTTTCGCCTTCTGGGCATTAGTGGATTTTGAACCTTCGACAATAGTTTCGCTCAACCTATTCGAGGCTAGATGGATTTCGACATCTAGCATCCATGTCGGGTAGTTGCTACCATCGAGAGCAAGCTCATCGAATTCTTTCATAGTGGTGTCAGACATAATACACTACAATTAATAAAGAAACATGGTAAGGGGCGTGACAAATTTGTTGACAACAGAGAAACGCGGATTTATTCAATTATTCTAGGGCACATAGATACAAGTATTGATCGCCGTCTACCCAAAACATAAATTAAGGTCTGACAAATACCGAGCGCCGCCTACCCGGGCATAATATGCGGACTATAAAGAAATAAACTATGTGCGGAGAAAATAATGCACGTAAGATAATTAAATCATAGATACATGCAAAACAATTTATGAACGATAATCACATGAAAATAATTTCAAGGAGAATTTACGACTTAATAGACATGCATATTTATGAGGCTAAATATTTCATGTATATTAATGAAATTTAACGAAATATTTTTAGGATTTTAAAATAAATTAATATGAATTTTGTGATATCTAAAACGAAATCGCAATTAGATTAGGGTATCACAAAATTCCGGAGGAATAACGCCGCATGCATAGGGCATGCGTCGCCTCGACGCTGCGCACAGAGGCGCGCGGGGGCGACGAAGGGGCGGTCGGCAGCACATGGAGGTCGCCGCGTGGGTGGCGGCAAACGGTGAGGCGGGTGGCGGCTGCGATGGGCAGCACGCGTGTGGGCGTCTCATCGGCGGTGGCAGACGGCAGCGGGCCGTGCCGCACGGGTGATGCGCTCGGCGGCAGAGGGTCGCGTCGCACAGGGGCCTCGCGCTCGGAGGCGGGCTGGCGGCGGCTCAGCAGCAGGGCCGCGTCGCGGGGGTCGCGCGAGGCGGGGCTGGCAGCGGCGCACAACAGGGCTTGCGGCGACGCACGACGGGGTCGCGTGGGCTGTTGCCCATGTGCGGCGGCTGCAGCCCTTCGGCGGGTGACGGGTGGCAGCCGTTCGTCTACAGGGCGGCGGCCATTGCTCGTCGTTTCAAGTCACAATTAAATTAATTTTAATTCGATATAATAACATGATTCAATTAATTGTAAAGATAATAAATCGAATCCATAGCAAGGGTACACATCAAAACATGTAATTCATAGAGAATTTAATTTAGGGCGTACCGTATAATCTAGGGCAGAGACTCGTGCTGATAACGTGTTGTAAATAAGTGCATAAAATAAAAGATGAGATTTGTTCACCCAGTTCGTCGGGAACGACTACGTCTGGGGGCGAGCCAAGCCAGGAGTTTTCACTAATGATCTTGTGCATGAGTGATTACAATAATGAATACAATAGTCTATTTATAAGAATAAAACCCTAGTCTAAGATATAAAGCTCATTGGGTGATTGGTCCATTAGAAATGTCCACATCAAATCTTCTAGATTTGGAATAATAAATCTTCTAGATTTACAACAGTTCCAATTCTTTTTTCACACCCTTAAAAAGGAAATAATTTATACTCACAAAAGTCAATAAAACACATTTTGTTTATTTAATTATTTAACTTCATACTCACATACTTCATTTTTCTTATAAATTGTGCCATGTACTCCTATGAAAAAAGATCTGGGATGGAGCTATGTTTTAAAAGCGGAAGCGGAAGTTGAACCGGACAGCCTCAGCGCTTTTGGTCGGACCGGTCGGATCGGGGTCTGACCGTTAGTGAAGCGATTGAGCCGTTATGACGTCATAATTATATAATATATAATTAAATATAAAATTTATAAATATATAAATATTTTTCCCTTGTAATAATAAATCATATGTACAAATTATGACGAAAATCAAATAAACATACATCTAGTCGTGCCCTCGCGCTCGCGTCGCGCCTCGCCGAAGGGAGATGCAGCCGCTCGCCTCTCCTTGATTAGAAAATCAGCCGTGTCCTCGTTGGAAGAAAGATAGTCGCCGGAGGGAACAAGTCGCACACACTTGCTAGTGGAAGATGGATGAACCGGTCGAAGGAGAAGCAAAAAACGGCATAAATATGAGGAGGAGATATTCCAATAAATCAATTAGGGCATCATTGAATTTTTTTTGCAAAAAAGACCCTTAATTTTTTTTTTTTGAAAACCTAATGAACCGCCGGGTTGACCGGTCCGATCGGTGACCGGTTCAACCCGGCTTCGCCGCTTTTGGCCGGTTCGCTGCCGCTTTGGGAGAAGACCGGCCCAACGTGATCGAGCCGTTCGCTAAGCCTACCGAATAGCGGTCGGACCGATCCGACCGGCCGGTCCGATCCGCTTTTTAAAACATGGGGATGGAGGGAGTAGAATATGCTTAGTTTTTGGGTGAGGGAAAATGTAAATTATATACATTTGATTTACAAAATTTTAAAAAATATTTTTTTAAGTATTATTATATATTAATAATATATATCTATACTTTAATATAGACAAAGTAAGCTTTGCCTATGTGGCATCCTTTGTTTTTCTCCATACCTTGCTTTCTCTATTCCCCTTGATAGTTGCCTCCTATTTTGATCTCGACCGTTTCTTATTTTTGTGTTTTGATCTCGTCCGTCCGTTTCGATCAACTTCTTCTATAAATTCTCTTTTGTTCCAATCACCACCTCACTATTATTTTCTTCTATAAATTGTAATTTGTTCCAAGTATTGTCCTCTGTAGAAATTAGGCGTAGATGAAGAACATATTGTATTATTCATTATAAAAGATAGTACACGATGTATTTATATACAAGAGAGGGTGAAACTATCTTCTAGTTTATTCTAGACGATTCTATCTAACCAACTAGTGAAGAGTCTGTGAGTGTGAACACATGAGAGTTTGTTACACGGTTAGGAGGTTGGGCGGTTAAGTGGTTACAAGCGGTTACACAAGAGTGATGATTCCATGGTGAGAACGAACGTGCATGGCATGGTGAAGTATGGGAACATGCATGCATGCATGCACATATATATAGTATTCAACACCCCCCCGTCAAGTTGAACAAGGATGAATAGATATCATGTTCAACTTGTCACGAAGGCATCGAAAGGGTCCGGAAGAAAGGGTCTTTGTAAACAAATCAGCAAGCTGCTCAGTGGTACGAACGTGTGTGAGGCTCAAAAAACCATCTTTGTAGAGATTACGAACAAGGTGACAATCGATCTCTATATGCTTGGTTCGTTCATGAAAGACGAGGTTCTCGGTAATGTGTATAGCAGCTTTGTTATCACATGATAAAGAAATAGGTAATGGTAGGTCAAGATGGAGATCTTTAGCAATATAAGAGATCCACTTAAGCTCCATAGATGTAGTTGCGATGGCACGGTACTCAGCTTCGGCAGACGAACGAGAAACAGTTGATTATTTCTTGGATTTCCAAGAAACAAGAGATGAACCAAGGAACACACAGTAACCTGTAACTGATAGATGAGAGTCAATACAACTCCCCCAGTCCGCGTCACAGTAGCCTGAAAGTATAAGAGGTGGAGAAGAAGAATAAAAAAGTCCATGCGACGAAGTCCCTTTCAAGTATCGAAGAAGATGTAACATAGCATCCCGATGAGGAGTTCGAGGAGAGTTAACATATTGGCTTAGCTGCTGTACTGAATAAGTGATATCTGGTCGAGTGAAACCAAGATACAAGAGTCTGCCTACGATCCTCCTATATCTATCTGGTTGAGCAAGAAGAGTACCACCCGATTTACATAACTTGATTCCTTGAGGTAAGGGTGTAGAAGTAGGCTTACAGTCCACAAGTTTGGAGTCAGTAAGAAGATCCATAATGTACTTCTTTTGTGTAAGAGTAGTTCCAGATTCCCCTCGTGCAATTTCCACCCCCAAGAAATATTTGGCAAAACCAAGGTCTTTAATAGTGAAAACCTTGTGAAGATGCTGTTTGAGATCAGTTATGTCATCCATATTAGTGCCAGTGATAAGCACATCATCAACATAAACCAAGAGAGCCATGAAATGAGAAGATGAACCCTTGATAAAGAGACAGTGGTCTGCAGATGATTGAGAAAAACCATACCGAACAAGAGTAGAACAAAATTCTGAGTTCCATTCCCTGGAAGCTTGTTTGAGGCCATAGAGGCTTTTCTTAAGTTTACACACTGTACCAGGAGGAGCATGATAACCAAGAGGGGGATCCATGTACACCTCGTCACTTAGAAATCCATGTAAAAACGCATTGTTGATATCTAGTTGAAATAAGGGCCAACCCCGAGCAGTGGCTAAAGCTATAAGAATTCGAACTGTCACTGGCTTGGCCACAGGGGAAAAACTCTCATCATAATCGACACCAAGTTGTTGATGATAACCTTTAGCAACAAGGCGAGCCTTATATCTATCAACAGATCCATCAGGGTTCAACTTAAGCTTATAAACCCATTTGCAACCAATAGATTTCTTATGGGATGGCAAAGGAACCAAGTCCCAAGTATCATTAACTTCCAGAGCTTGTAACTCTTGATTCATGGCCTCTTCCCAATGAGAATTCCCCACAGCTTGATAATAAGAGGAAGGTTCTTTGGAACTAGATACAATATCAGTGAATGAAGTATATGCAGTGGCAAAATGGAAAGAGAGCTTACTTGTAGAAAGAAGTGGTGAGAGAGAATCATGAGTGGCCAAATAGTCAGTGGGACTACATAGTATAAAATCCCTTAACCATGCAGGTGTAGAGGTGAGTCTAGAGGATCTTCTGATAGGCTCAGGTTGTGCAGTATGAGGAGAAGTAGTAGGTGTAGGAAAAGAATCTGATATAAGGTTTGGGTCAGGTGAAGCTGTAATGGGAGAAGGGGAACTTCGTGTGGGAGATTGTAAGGAATGAGGGTCAATATTGTGAGGAGTATGAGTAGGTGGAGAGGCAGGAGAACAAGCAGTGGTAGAAGGAATAACATCATCCAAAATGGGAAAGAGAAAAGGTTGAACAGAAGGTTGGGATTCTGTTATATGGAATGGGAAAATGTGTTCATAAAATCGTACATCTCTTGAGCTAAATATAGAATGTGTATCCAGGGCATACAATCTGTATGATTTCTGGGAGGCCATATAACCAAGCATAATGCACTTTGTGGCTCTGGGTGTGAATTTGGATTTGTGTGGAGACAGGTTTGTGGAAAAGCATAAGCAACCAAAAGTTTTGAGAAAGGAATAATCTGGAGCTTTAAGAAAGAGTATCTCATGAGGGGTCTTCCATGACAATAAAGGACTTGGGATCAAGTTTATAAGATGAGTAGCTGTTAGAATGGAATAAGGCCAGAGTTTCATAGGTAATTTGGAATCAAGCATTAATGCTCTAGCAATATTCAAGATATGTCTGTGTTTTCTTTCCACCACACCATTTTGTTGTGGTGTGTAGGTACAGCTGGTTTGATGCAAGATGCCAAGAGATGTAAAATAAGATTGAGTAACTTTACTCAAAAATTCGGTTCCATTGTCTGACCTTATGATTTTCACAGTAGCATTGAACTGTGTGTTAGTCATTTTGATGAAATTCTGTATAGTGCTCAAGGTATCAGATTTGTGTTTAAGTAAAAAGGTCCAAGTTGATCTAGTATAATCATCAACTATGGTGAGAAAGTACGGTGTATTAGTGACAGAAGGATGGTTAAACGGCCCCCAGATATCAACATGAATTAACTCAAAGGCATGAGATGTACTAATGGAACTGTTTGAGAAAGATAGTCTTGATTGTTTGGCATAATGACAGACAGAACAGGGTGTAGAACTAGAAGTAGTGGTTTTATTCATAGGAGGAAGAAAGCTTAAATGCTTGAATACAGTAGCAGGAATGTGGCCTAGCCTCCTATGCCATACATCAAATGAAACAGAAGATGTATTATTAGAGAAATTACTAGGAACAACGAAAGAAGAAGGTACACTGAAGATAGGATCCCTAACATCAGAAAAGGGCCTAAGTACATATAGTTTCCCAACTAGCTGGCCAACAGCAATGATTCTCTTACTCAGCTGGTCCTGCATCTCACATTTTGTAGAAGAGAAAAGACATTTCAGGTTAGAGTGTGAGAGCAAGTAAGAAATGGATAATAAGTTGTATTTGAAACTTGGTACGAATAAGACATCAAGAAGAACAAGAGAATTGCTAAGGGTGACATGACCAGAATGTGTGACTGATATATTATCTCCATTTGGCATGTAAACAGATATGGATTGAGGTAAAGGTTTCAAACCAGAAGAGAATAAGGATCTGTCAAAAGACATATGTCGACTAGCACCTGTATCTAGAATCCAATTTCCATTCCTCATATTATCAAGTGCAGAAAGTCCACAAGGAGGAAGAGTACCTGCAAAGTCAATTCCAATGTTGGCAAAAGTATCCTGAGATGCAGATTTATCCCCATGAGATGTCGAGGTAGAAGAAGCAAAGTACTTAGCTAGCTCTTGTTGTATAATCTGAGATATATCAGGAGTGCCAACAGTAGAAGAGCTCTCTCCTGAGTAATTAACAACCACCTTCCTTGAGCCTTTGAGTTTGTCATACCACTCAGGGTATCCATGAAGCTTGAAACATTATGAAGCTTCATGCCGTTTACCACCACAGTGAGTACAAGTAAGTTTATCCTTGTCTTCCTTAGATCTGAAAGATTGGGAGCCAGAATTCCCTTTGGTATTAAACCGAGCTCCACCTTTTGCTTTGCTAAACAGAACGGGTGTATCAACTGCCTTTTCAATCGTATCCTGTTGCTCAATTCTCAATATGGTAGAATATGCCTTATTGACGGAAGGTAATGGATCTAACATGAGGAGCTGATTCCTCACTGCATCATATTCAGGATTTAATCCCATGAGGAATTGCACTAGGCGATTACTCATTTCCTTATCATGAAGTTGCTTCTCTATTTGACAGACACAATTACCACAGATGCATCCTTTTATATTTGCAAATTCATCAAGTTCGTCCCATAATCGCTGCATTTTTCCGAAGAAAACTTGTACTGGATCATGTCCTTGCTTAAGATGATAAACACTCTGCTGGAGTTGAAATAATTTGGTGCCATTAGTGACATCAAACCGTTCACAGATGTTGAGCCAGAGAGCACGAGCAGACTTGCAGGATATGAACGAATCAACAAGGTCCTTGGACATGGCGCCAATGAGCCAAGAAGAAACCATACAATCCGCACGTTTCCAGCTAAGATAGTCATCAGAGGTTCGATCGACCGGAGCCATCACAGAACCATCAATATATCCAAGTTTGGCCTTAGCACCAAGGGCAAGATACACTGCCTTACTCCAGGATACAAAGTTGCGCCCATCCAGATTGATTGAAATCAGTTTCATCCCTGGAGAATCATTGTGATGGAAATGATGCGGATCATTCTGTGATAGATCGGAAGAAGAAGAGGAATTGAGAGCAGGCCAAGCACGATTCGCCATGACCTCCCCAAAAAAAAAACTAGGCTCTAGATACCATGTAGAAATTAGGCGTAGATGAAGAACATATTGTATTATTCATTATAAAAGATAGTACACGATGTATTTATATACAAGAGAGGGTGAAACTATCTTCTAGTTTATTCTAGACGATTCTATCTAACCAACTAGTGAAGAGTCTGTGAGTGTGAACACATGAGAGTTTGTTACACGGTTAGGAGGTTGGGCGGTTAAGTGGTTACAAGCGGTTACACAAGAGTGATGATTCCATGGTGAGAACGAACGTGCATGGCATGGTGAAGTATGGGAACATGCATGCATGCACATATATATAGTATTCAACATCCTCACTATTATTTCTCCTATAGATTCTCATTTGTTCGAAGCATTGTTCCAAGTATTTGTTCCAAGCATCGTCCTATCCTCGCCTTATAATCGTAGTGTTTTGTTTGCAGGTGGTTCTTCTACAACTTTCTGCTTATCGTGGGTTGATTGTTTATTTGGATTGAGAATGCGGCTGAATTTTTTATTCACCATTTTTTATACTATTTTTTTCATCTTTTTTGGCATGATTTTGTAATTGTAATTTTCTGATGTGGTCGAGTAATTGTTGTAATGTACCGGATCGACTGTCGGATAACTGTAATTCTTTCATTTATTCATCAATAAAACATTGTTCTATCCACACTGTTCTTCGTTTATTTTAAATGCTCCACAATCGTTAAAAACGAAATCCATATCATGTAATCAAACACGCGAGTTCGTTGTTGTGGTTGAGAATTTTCGGTATTCTTTTTTATAACGCCGAAATGAAATTTGATTATCTACAAATCAATAACTTTAGGCTGTATTTCCGTGCAAGTTCTTTGAATTGTATCGATATCGTTGATAGTTCCTTCAACGCATCAGTGTTGTGCTATTTTTATGGGTTTTCTTCAATATAGATATCCGATCGATTGGTCGTTTGCTTGAGAATAATGGTTCTCTCTCTTTTTTTCGAATTTACGAGCTCCCGAATACAATACATAATTCGGTAGAGATGAGGTAAGTTATGGCTTGACTTTGTCATAAATTTTTAAATGTTGTGCGATAATTATGGGGAAGTTATAATTTTGGATTATTAAGTTTCTGAGTGTAGAACATTTACGCTCAATTAGGAGTAATATTAAAATTGAGATTGTTAACAAAATTTTAAAAAATATTTTTTTAAGTATTATTATTATTATATATATATATATAAAGAGACTATTTTTTACGAACTACACCCTAAACCAAACCCGTATTGTATCGTCCTCCATTGCAATATATATATATATATATATATATATATATATATATATAAAAAGAGACGTATTCTTGACTAACTACACCCTAAATTTTTTTAAAACTCCTATATCCAAACCCGTATTGTATCATCCTCCATTGCAATATGGGTTGATAACTGAAGTATTTCCTTTTCCTACCAAATGAAAAATAGTGTGATTGAATCTGGTATTTAGCGTCTTGTTTTCAACTTGGGATCGTAGGAGGCAAGGGTTCGGACCTTTGCCCTACCCACGAGTCAAACCAATTTTTTATTTTCCTTTCCCTAAAAGTAAAGCGATGGAATCATTATAGGAACTAGGATGTCAGCTATAGCTGTATGGTTGAACTTGAAACATGTATGCAGGCCACTCATAAATGTGCTCTGATCAGGCTGGGCTTTATAATTGGGCGCGTCACTATTCTAAGAAGTAGAAGCCCATTACTTGATAGTATAAGTTAACCTTTTATTAGGATTGTTACAAAGTATATTTTCAAAAAAAAAAAAAAAAAAAAAATTGTTACAAAGTAGCTACATAGATGAAATCTGAATAAATAACTAAAAAATGCTGATAAATATAGAAAATAGTAAAATAATAAAGTGCAAACTTATTTTTACTTTTCTAGGCCTTTTCTGGAAACCTCATTTTTTAGAACTCCATTAATTTGGAGGGGGTTATTTAATCCTGCACAAAAGTTTCTATTAAAGTGTAATTTTATTGCACATGTCAATTTAACCATATTAGGCTTTATATTGTTTGAATATTATTTAGAAACTTCTTTTAAGAATGTTTACCAGATACATTTTTATCTTCATGCATATTGATAATGTTATATAGCATTCACTTTTAAATAATAAAAAAAAAGTGCAATTTAGACTATGCATACCTTTAGCCGAGTTCTCCGACCCGCTATCATATGGGTTCCTTTGATGGGCCTTTTGGGCCAAAAGTATGTTAAAGTGAAATCGGGCCCTATATGGGTTATACCATAAAATAAAGGCCCAGGCTAAATACCCCTCCAACTAATAGGGATACACTCCATCAATATTTTAATATTTTATTAAAATTATAAAATTACATATATAACCCTAACTCATCTCATTCTTACGCAGAAGACGTTCAATCATATACGTGTGAAAGAAAAATAAAAATAAATTGATCTTGTTTCCATTTTAATACGATTAGACGATACAACAACGATTAATTCATATTTTTGAACTAGATTCTGGTGAAAATGGGAGCATTTCAACCCTCTTATGTATGTTTTTTTTTGTTTTGTCCCTTATTCCATAGATTTTCTCTTTAACGTATAAATCCCAGTTTAAAATGTTGAATGTTGTTAGTTGTAGCTTTTTACAAATTGATACAAAATAATTGAACAGAAGCACAAAAAAAGTTGAACATAAGAACATATTTTTTGAACATTGTGCTATCTTGTAAATAGTGGTTTGAGATTGTATCATTTTGTAAACGCCCCTATTGGGAATAAGTGCAGGATAATACAATAACAAAATATTGATATTTTAGGCATTGAACGACGTTGAAAGTTGAATGACTGTCATTTGCGCATTTTTTCTTTTCAAATTTCCGCCAAGCCAATTTTCAGACCTGGTTAATCGAAAGTTTAACATATATTTTGAACATCAATTGCCAAAATTTTGAATGGTTTACGAGTTCCCGAAATTTGGTTAATTTTTTGAAAATATTTTGCTGAAACATTGCATTAATTTTGGAAACAGTTTGTCAAGTGCTACTTATCATAAATTTTTTTCTTTTATTAATAAGGGTATAAATGGTAGTATAAGAATTGTGTATCTACTAATACCAATTACAATAAGTAGGTGAATTTAGACGGAGGTGTATCTTCATTAATTGGAGGGGTATTTAGACTGGGCCTAAAATAAAAGGACTTTTGGGGTTGGGCCCAAACATGAAGGCCCATGCTGAAAATGCATGTATCCTCCATCCTATATTAAATCATTCGTTCAATTTTTATTTTATTTTTTCATCAACCATCTTGAACATCATTTATAAGATGAAATCTAACATTAGCCTGGATCTTTTGTACCTATTCTCTTCAAATTAATCTCGAACTCTATTTAATGGAATGCATTCATAAAATAAATTACGGATCTAATCAGAAGATAAACAAACAAAGAGCTAAAATTGACGAATTGGTTTGCATTGTTATAAATAATCCTGTCACCAAATTTGCAGTTTTATACACTTGGCTAAATTTCTTGTTGAATTTCCTGAACTTTATAACAAGGATGGAATTTAGTCATGCCATGAAATGAAAATTTCATTTCTTTAACTATAAACTCTCATGTATTTTACTTTGATTCATAGTTTCAGTAACTTTCTTGTACGAGTTCATACATGATTACAAATTTCCAAACGAATATATCATTTAAAAATGAAAAATAAAGACAAAGTAATTTGGTACCACAGAAAATGTACCTCATAAGTACATGGATTGTGTCAAAAATTGGGTGTGACATGGACTTGGCATTTTCCTATCCTTATTAGAATGGGGTCTTGGATACTCAAATTGTTCGTATAATGCAATGCACCTTATGTAGGTCTATTCCTACAAGATTAGGGGAAGTCCCAATCTCCAACCAACACAACACCCCCAATCGATATACTTTGTTTTGATGAATGTTTACTACAAAATTAAATCCCATTCATGCTATCCTCTTTACCCTCCAATGGTCCCATCACTTTATTATTGAAGGATATGTTTCAATTTCATTTATCGATCCTTATCTAAATCCCTTTAATTATTCTTGTTCTTGCTTTTGAACTCATTCGTTGTACTATAATGTTTGGCGTCGATGAATTGAAGTCCTTCAATTGGATTTAATAATTTTATTTAATTATATGGTATTTTAAAACTTACGGCACATGTCACACTTGTATGTTATTAATTGATGAAACTAAAAATATATATATAAGACAACATTACATATTTACGTTAAAGCTGGTTATAGCAAAATAAAGAAAAAGTAAAGATGATGAGGAATATGAAAGCGTCACAAGGACAGGTTAGGGACATAATTATACATATATATGTAGCACATAGTTATGCTAAAAGTAATACTACAAAGCTACGATTTTAGACACAAAGTCTGCTAATTAATCTGGAAAAAATTGGGAATCTTTATGGCTTCACATTGACATTGGTAGAATTGTCAAAAGCTGCTAAAACATGCAGCAGAAAAGTAGCATGTAGTTTGTATATGCACTTTTGTATTACTACACAATATAATTACATAATATTACATATACATATATTTATGTGTATTAATATTTCAGAAAATAATACTACATTGCAGGCTTCTGACTTTTGACTCCCGAAATTAGGCAGCAAATAAAAAAAAATCCAAGTTGACAATTCACTATGACGACTTTAACGATCATCTAAGATGTCTTTATAACAAAATTTAATGATTTTTGTAAGCAGGTCTTATAAAACATTATATGTATGTCTTGTTGAGTAAAATTTCCTCTTCCAGCTGCAGCTTACACATAATAATACTAAAATTTTCCTCTTTTGACTGAAAACTTGGAATTCAAACTCCAGTTGATTATAATATATGTAGATTAGCAACCATTGCATTTAGTTATTTCATTTTTTTTTTATGCAGGGTTTATGTTGGTTAAGCATGCAATTAATTAGATTACTTTCTTGATTGTTACACATGCTATCAAGTGAGCTTTACGTAGAGCCACGTCGACTATGAGATTGCACACAACAAATTGTTATTAATATAAGAACCAAGCTGATTAGATGGCTAATTATATATTATTATACTATATGATACCAACTACACCATAATGATTTTTGAGCTGTCTATTGCAGCGTTTTTTGTTTTTTTTTTTTTTTTTTAATTTAAAAAAAATTAGTACATACTACGTGTAATATGTATGACATTGCGACCATCAATAACAAAGTGTCAATTTCTTCATTGGACTTATATTTTAGATTTGAATTTAAAGCAAGCGATCAATTCTCTATTAATTAGAAGCCTTTGAATAATCCTCCAGTCTTTCAAATTGATTTAAGAGTAAGGATTTTGTACACTAATTTAACTGTCTATGAAACAAAAATGCATTTAAATTGGTATATATTAGTTATTCTTATTAAATAATATTACTATCAAATTAATATATTTTAAAAAATAACTAATTATATAAACCAGCTTTACAACGAAACTGGTTCATAGTAAAGTTTGTCTTGATTTAAAGGTATAAGGTGGGTAAATTTGGGTAGGATACAAAAGCTACATTGTATTAATTGTCAAAGATGCTTTTGTACAAAGAATTGTATTTTCACCTGGACAAACATCATTAATTCTTGATTGTCAAATCCGTGTTGAATATTCAACCATATGATCATATATATGCATTAATCTTTATTGTATTATGCAGACTCACGTGGTGCAACTTAATCTAAGCCAATTATTATATTCATCTAAATAGTATTATTCCATCTAAGGAAACTTTTAACTTTACTTCATGAGTTCAAGCAAGTTGATGTGGTTAGGTGAACTTCATTTCTCGAGTTTCTTTAGAAAATATTAATAAGCAATTTTCATTATTGTTCTTGTTAATTAAGATTAATAATACACATGTTTAGAAATTAGAACTAATTGCCCCTACACTTCCACAATCATTAATAGCATTCTTTTTTAAAAATAATAAATTTTTTTTTTTTTGCTAAATTAATCACAGTACAAGAATATTGACATTTAATATTACATCCTGTCACTATTGTTTCTCTAATTGAAATTCAATAATGACATAAAACAATTTTTAACACTACAAAAAACGCACGTTTTAGCGACCGCCAAAAAATCGGTCTTTAAATAATGTATTAGCGACCGATTAGTGACCGAAAGAGACCACCGGTCTCAAATTTAAAATATTTGTGACCGCCATAAAAGACGGTCGCTAAATCGAAAGATTAGCGACCGCCTAAACGGCCGCTAAAACTCAAAAGACGGTCAAAACTGACCAATAATTTTTACCGCCTGATTAGCAACCGCCGTGGCGATCGCTGATTTCAAATTTAAACTCAGCGATCGCCTTCAGGCGGTCGCAGACTTGTAACGTTTGACCCGGGTTGGTAACGGTTGAGGGTCATTAATGCGGGAGGTATAGCGACCCCCGAGAAGCGGTCACAAATCCTAAATTGGTCAAACTGAACTGTCCGATTCGGTCAAGAAGATCTAATATCAAGAATTAGCGACCGAGCGACTTATTTTTTTAAAATTATAAATACCTTCTCATCTGTACGCCATTTTACATACTCATATAACTTTTCCTCCTACTCTGCCGTCGTCGTCGCCGCCGCCACCTTGTCCGCCGCCGCCAGCTTCTACATAAAAATTAACCGTGAGTTTTCAAATTTTTTTAACCGTTTAAATTTTTGTAAAATTATATTTTATGAATTATATATAGTGAGTGAATAAGTAAATTATGCGTATGTGAAATTATGTGTATGTGTATGTGAATAAGTGAATTATTATATATTATAGTAGGTCCTGCTGTGACAGAATCTGTTAAGTGCAATTGAAAATATTATAGTAGGTCCTGTTGTGACAGAATCTGTTATTGTGTATGTGTGTAGATTTTATGACATTTACCTTTTATTTAATGTGCATGTGCATGTCAGAACCACTTTAAAATGTATGAGTTCTTTCATTGAAAAATATTAGTTGTGTTTGACTAAATAATATTAGTTCTATATTTTGGTTATATTGATGAAAGTATTAGTTGTTTCACTAAAATTTATTGATTTGATAGTAATATTGTCACATACATCATTCATCATTTAATTTAAGCATACAAATATTAGTGGGAAATGATTATATTTATGTATTATATAATTTTCAGACAATATTATATATGTTTGTAGAATAGTTATATTATAGTTACGTTGATGTTTAATTAGTTGAATTTATAATTATTACATATGAACCCAGTTCAAGATAATCGTCTCAGTGTCATTGTAGTCGACAACATGTAAGTTTTTTTTAATGAATTATGTATATTTTTAATTATATATATATTAATATTATTAACTTGATTTTTTCATTTGTTGTCACAGGCTGCTTCCAGCCCATGAGACTAGCTCAATCGTCTCACAGGTCATTAAGATGACCACGTTTGAGTATGGTGCTCACTCGTGGAGACAAGTGTCCGAGCAAAAGAGGATGGAGTACTTTAATGAGTTCAAGATATAAAATTTTTATTTATTATGATTTTAACTTTGAATTTTTTAATTAATTTGTTAATATTTTATTTTTAATTTATATGCAGAGGCGGTGCGTTTGGGACCCTGCCCACGATAGTGCTATGTACCACTTGTTCTGTGTGAAAGCGCAAGAACGGTACAAAAATATTATCTGCGGGCTGAAGAAGCAGTGGGAGCATGGGAATCGGACGAAGTTGGGTCGAGCACCAGACGGACGATCGATATGGGATGATTTTGTGGATCACTGGAACAGTGAACCATCATTCAGAAGAAGATCGTGAAGAGGGAGGGAGGGAGGGAGAGAGAGAGAGGGAGAGAGAGAGAGAGAGAGAGAGAGAGAGAGAGAAAGTTTTTTTTAACAATTTATTTATGTTTTTTTTGAACTATTTATTTATATTTTTTGAACTATTTATTTACTATTTTTGAACAATTTATTTATATTTTTTGAACTATTTATGTATGTTTTTTTAACAATTTTAAAAAATATTTTATTTAATTAGTAATTTGATGAAATTTAAAAAAAATGGTAGTCAATTTCGAATCATATACAATTAATTGTATAAAAACGAATGAATTAATAATTTATAATAGCCTAAAATATTAAATTTATAAAATTAATAAAAAAATTAGTAAATATATATATAAACGAATTAGAAACAAAAAAAAATTAATGTGATGAATTAAAAAAAATGGAACTCAATTTCGAATTATATACAATTAAATGTATAAAAACTAATGAATTAATAATTTATAATAGCCTAAAATATTAAATTTATAAAAATAAATAAAAAAAAGTTAGTAAATATTTATATATAAACGAATTAGAAACAAAAAGGATTGAATTTGATGAATTAAAAAAAAAACGGAACTCAATTTTGAATTATATACAATTAAATGTATAAAAACTAATGAATTAATAATTTATAATAGCCTAAAATATTGAATTTATAAAATTAATAAAAAAGTTAGTAAATATTTATATATAAACGAATTAGAAACAAAAATGATTGAATTTGATGAATTTTTTAAAAAAAGGACTCAATTTCGAATTATATACAATAAAATGTATAAAAACTAATGAATTAATAATTTATAATAGCCTAAAATATTAAATTTATAAAATTAATAAAAAAGTTAGTAAATATTAAACGAATTAGAAACAAAAAAGATTGAATTTGATGAATTAAAAAAAAAAACGGGAGTCAATTTGAGGTTATATACAATTAAATGCAAATAAACGAACAACAATAACATGTGTCCTAGTGGTTCACATCTCTTTCGGGCTACCCGAAAGTCGTGGGTTCGATTCTCCTTGGGCGCATATTTGCCCATTTATATTTCTACAAGCCTCACAAGGGGTTATATACAACATGACTCGCCTAATATAAGCTAGTGGGTCAGTGGTTCAGTGATTCGCGCCCCGCCCGAACCCCAATGGGCACGGGTTTGAGCCCAATGAGCCACTTTTTTTTACGCAGGTTCGCTGATTAGTGACCGCCCTTTAAAAGATTAATTTTATTTAAAAAATTAAATTAGTGACCGCCGGTAGTCGGTTGTTAAATCATGACCTGGCCGGGTCGGACCCGATAGATTCAGCGATCGACCAAAGGCGGTCGCTGATATTAGCGACCGCCTTGACGGTCGCAGATTAGCGACCGATGCCAAAAAGCGGTCGCTAATATTAGCTACCCGCTTTTTAACGACCGATTTTTTTCGGTCAGAAATCGGTCGCTAATAACGTTTTGCGACCGAAAATCGGTCGCTAATTCCCAATTTTTTGTAGTGTAGTGACAGAATTCTGTCATTAAAGATTGTTTCCTGCCATTAAAGACTTTTAACTAGAGAAACAACAATGACAGAATTACTGTCAGTAAAGGTAATTTTTCTTATAGTGCTACTAAATGAAATTTTGATCAAAACCCCTACAATTGAATTTGAATAGTGTTGTACAATATCATCTTGTGGTTTTATTGTGTATTTCTTGATTGCCAAACCGTATGGTTGGTTAATTTTATCGTGTATTTGGATCCGATGTAACACTTTTTTTTTTTTTTTGAAAGGATCCGATGTAACACATTATTGTGTTGTACATGTAGTTAAAAAAATACAATGAAATAGTACTCCCACTACCAAAAAATGGGCATTTACCGATGGAATTCCGTTGATAAATATGGCCACTATCGGAATACCAACCATCAAATTTTCATCGGTATTTTGTTTGTTACAAAATTTAGTGACGGAAAAAAAAAATGGTCGGCAAATGATTGATGTTATTTCATTTTGCCACTTGGACAGATTTTATTTCAGTGCTAAAGTTGCCTTTTTTTTTTAATTTATTTTTTCCTTAGGTGTTTTTTCTATTGAAAAATAAAATGCACACCATCAATGGGTTTTGAACCCACGTCAAGAGTGCTAAAGTTGCCATTTTTTTTTTAAATTTTTTTTTTTCTTATGTGTTTTTTTTATTGAAAAATAAAATGCACACCATCAATGGGTTTTGAACCCACGTCAAGAGTGCTAAAGTTGCCATTTATTTTTTATTTATTTTTTTCTTATGTGTTTTTTCTATTGAATAATAAAATGCACACCATCAATAGATTTTGAACCCACGTCAATAGGTAAGGTCTGATCAACTTTCTCGCTAAGCTAGGACGAGTTTTAAGTTTACATTTACTTTTTTATTTTGATATTTTTTTATATGAGTTGTCATTTGTAAGAAAAAAGAAATACATTTATTTCCCTCATTAGGATTCGGTCCCGGAAGAGAAGTTATTGCCCATTGAGACTTGCTGCAGGACAAGGGCTTGTTTAGCAATTTGAATTAATTTGCAATTTATTATTTATTTATTAATATATGACAAAAATTTGTATGAGACCGTTTCATGACATGAGACCACACAAATTAACATTTACCCCTACCAAAGTGTTAATGAGTTAATGCCCTAATTACACTCATTCTCATTGTCTCATACCATGAGACGATCTCATACAAGACTTACTCTTAATATATTATTATATATAAGAATTTATTATTTTGTACACAATGTAGTTTTTTTTCAGCCCAATTATTCGCCATCCACGAGTTATGGCGGGCCACCGCAATTTTTTTTTTTTTAAATATAATTTAAATTTCTAACATATAAAATTCATCAAAATCAAATATAATAAAACAATTTATCTTGTAACTATCACTATAAAATATTAAAACAAAATTTATCTTACAAATAAAATTCATCATTTATATTAGAAAAATTATTTTTTTATAAATTAAAGTTCATAATATATTATCCACAATAATTCATAAAAATAGTCTCAGTCAATTTAAATTCATCATCATAACTTTTCAAAATAGTTCTAAAAATGATATTATATTGGTTAACAATGTACAAAAAATATAAAAAATTAATAAATATTTTTTTAGGCGAGCCAACCCACCAAAACTCGCGGCCCAAACGAGCTAAGAAAATACTAAACCCAAAACTCATTTTATTTATGGCGGAGCGGACCGGTCCAACCCTTTTTAACTGCTCTAATTTCATTATTAAAATTTTAATTATCGACAACTTCCATTCAAATAAGACTTCCCAAATTTTCATTCCGCCCATGGGATTTTTATAAATATATTTCGCAATTCAATTCGAATAGAAGATTTGTGCAGGGAAATTGCAATGAAGAACAAAGTCGCATAACAGTTTTCAATGTCTCACAAATAGACTTTCATGCTTAAGAAATGAATAATGTGAATTTTTAGCCTTGTGAAACCATTTTCAATCTGGAAACAAATTTTTAATTACAATTATTTTATTGATTGTGATGTTGTCTATAGTAATTTAAATTTCTATAAAATTAATGAAGCCCTGGGTATAGCTTATACCCTGATTGACTGATTCTATTAAATTTTCATTTTAGTAACAAAAAGAAAAAGTAATTTAATATTTCTAATTAAGTTTCGGCGGTTAGGAGGAAAAGTTTCGACGGATATATTTTGGTGTTGGATAAGAAAACTCAGTATTGAATAATATCAACCATAATAATTAATTATAATTTTTTGATTCACACAATTTAAAAAAAAAAATTAATTACCGACAAAATTTTCCATTGGTAATTTCCAACCAACCTTTTGTACATCGGTAAATTTTAAAATAAAATAATTTATGACCAACATTTCATCGGTTGGTGGTCAGTAAATGTGTCCGTCGGTAAAATGATCAGTAAATACCAATGTAAATTAATCTGTCGGGTAATTTCATAGGTAACTTTTAAAATTTCAATTCCATCGATAATTCGTAGGAAATACCGACGGAATTATATCCGTCGGTAATTTTGGTCGATATTTCACAATTTTTTTTATAGTGTCCCTCCTTCCACCAAAATTGCATTCACTTCCTTATTAATTTGTTTGTCCACAAGAAATGTGTTCTTTTTTTATTTGTCAACAACCACTTTAACTTTACACTCACAAATAATTATTTTATTCATACTTTATCCTTAAAACTTGTGCTAAAAAAATGGAGCACAATTTTTGTGGACGGAAAGAGTACAATTTTATTGCACAAGACAGTACTTTGCATGTCCAAATTCATCTTTGCAGTATATTTGGATTAAACGACATTAATAAAAACTTTAAACTTGAGTATTAATTGATCGAACTCGCTAAAACGTGAGGCTACTTGGCTCATACCTATATAGTTTTAATATTCTTGTATACCTAGTTGCACAAGTATTAATGTTCATGAAGTACTCCAATTACAAGTCATATACGTGTAAGCCCGTGATGAGATAATTATATAGGGAACCTGTAGTATTAACTAATTATTTTATATATATAGTTGTAAATTTCCATCTACTTAGTGGACCTCGTTAAATGTAAAAGTCTACTGATATTTTCCCTCCCTACCCTACGCAAGTGGCTTAGTAATTCCACCAAAGTCCACCTTCATTTGCTGAAAAATGCAATTGTACATATATTAACTTTATATCAAGTTTGCATTTACAGCAAAAAAGGAGGTAGAGTTCATGTTTGATTTACAAACTTGCAACATTTCGAAGACAACCTAATTTAATCAGTTCATGTTGGAAGAAAAAGGACATATACCTAAAATTAAGAATGCCAATAGTCTTACTTTTTTTTTCTATAAGTGTCAACTGACGTAAATATAATTTTATTTTTTTATTAAATAAAAGAGCATTTTATTGCTTAAAATAAGTACAAGGGGTACTCCAACCCATACACACCAGCTTCTTTTCCTTTCAGGTTAAAGAGCCACAATTACCATTACACATTTAAAATCATCACCCTTTCCCATTGTTTCATATACTCAGATTAGATTATTAGATGGTTTCTTAGCTCCCTCATTTAATTAATCATGATTTAACTTATTTATAATTTTACAATTCACAATCGCGTATGAATTGACAATTTTTTTTTTATCAACGAAAAAAAAATGTATTCATAATTTTAGTAGTTTGGGCATCAAGGATACCCTTTTGAACCATTACAATAAGGTGCTAGAAAGACCACAACAACTAGCAATTCAACTAAGGTCCATAATACAACAAATACTCCTAGCGCAATCTCTAAAATATAAATTACTAAGATTCAAATTTTCAGCACGAATTCAAGTCCAGACTCTGTTTTTCAGCTCTAACACAATCTCCTCCTACGTATGAATTGATGATTCTTGATTTGAACTCAATCAAGTTGGATCAAAGCCGACCCATTAAAAAATGTGAATATAATTATATATAATGGATGTCTTAAGGGTAAAGTAGTCATTTTTTTAGCTAGTGTTGATGCATATATTATACTCCTACTATATATGTACATAGAAAAATGTATGTGCGAAATGTTATGAAATGGAAGTTTATAGTAGCTTAGGTGTAGTGTGTGGCAATGTAGCAGATGTGGATTGACCTAGGGAATGGTTATCCGCAAGAGAAAAGAACAAAACAAATTAAACCCAACTATACAACACATACTCCCCAACTTGCTTCATAAGATGTTGACTTTGTAGCCTTGTGTTTTGCGCGTGCCATGTCGGCAACATATATAGTCACCTCTAATTAGTTCTCTACCTATACATATATATGCCCTACGTAACAACGGTCCAAGTGATTAGAACTTCACTACAACTCTAATGATTAAAATATATTACATAACAATAATGATAATGATAATAATAATAATAATAATAATAATAATGTTACTTACAATAGTTTTCTTAGCGAAGCCCCTGAAAACAGGATCAATTTCAGGGACGACAAATATTCACATTTTAAGATACGAAATAATACTACATTTTATCATATGTAATACCACATTTTATAACTATTTGATTTCATGATTATACATCCACAAAACGGTGTTAAAAGATATTTTCATATGATATTTTAAAGTTATTGCTAATTATTTTATAAAAGAAAACGTTTTATAAGTTGGAAATTTTTGTCCAATTAATAAAATTAGAAAAACAAGGTTTCTAGACCATTAATTATTTATGCAAATAATTAGAAATGAGAGCATGGAGAATTTGTGGAGCTAAGGGAAAAGTTATGTGGCATATCAGGGAGGGTACGGTGGTCCCTTTAACAATTTGATAGTCTTTCTCGTCAACAAAAGCAACTTAAGCCAAGTTGCACCCCCTAGTTGCTCCAATTTTAAATTCCTTGTTTTTGTTTTGTAAATAGGGCAGCCTTTGTTTCTTTCTTTGACAGAGTGTTGAAATTTGTTGGTTTTTGTGCGTCTATTCTGATGTGAATTATTATTGGTTGATTATTATACTTGGACTTTATCAAATGCTAATATATAGTACAAGCTATGTTTCAATTTATCAACGGAAAATTGATACTTAATTACAGGTTGGAGGTGTCATAGTTTTCTTGCATGCTGGACTTAGATAACCAAATTTGCCATTTTTCCCATGTCTTCTATTTGTGACAACAAATCAAGCCCAAAAATTCTTCTAGACAGGGACATCATCCGCGTTTGCATTTTGACAATTATTTACATTTAAATTCAAATATTTCTTAAAAGTTCAAATAGTTTTAGAGGCTCCGATTGTGATTGTGGTTGTGGTGAGTGTCAAGTTCAAACTCAAAGTGATTAAAAAATTCAAAGTTCGAAAATCGATCGAATTCAATTATTTAAGCCTGACTCGATTCGATAATTTATATAATATTAATTATGACAAAGTATAGAGTGAAACTGATTTATACATGAATCACTGAAGGGTATTAGTTGTTTTCATTGAAGAGTATTAGTTGTATTTATCGAAGAGTATTACTGATTTACACTAAAGAGTATTAGTTGTTTAGTGAAAATGATCTAAGACTCTTTAGTGTAAACCAGTAATACTCTTCAGTAAAAACAACTAATACTCTTCAGTGAAAACAACTAATATTCTTCAGTGATTCATGTATAAATCAATTTCACTCTATACATACTCATTAATTATATGTTTAGTTATAGAATATTTGAAAACAAAAATATTATAGGTAAAATAGTAATATATGTGAGTTCAATTAAATCACAAGCCTAATGAACCTAGTATTAGGAAGTTGAACTTGAGCTTGACAATTACTCAAGAAGCTCAAGCTCGACATATTTTTTTTATCCGAATCGAGCAAAAATAGTCTGGGAGCATACTCGACTCACTTGCACTCCGATCCTAGTTTGAATTTGTCAAACTGAGTAACTATTACTAGTGAATTTAAATCTACACAGTATAATTTTAATTGAAGCTACTTAATTAAAGATTGAGTTAGTTAAACTTGGTTGTTGGCAGATCTTGTGATATTGATTAAGAACATAATAGTATCATTACAGCGAAATTTGATTAATTTATTGAATTAGTAAAGCAAAATTTGATATTGAATAAGATTATTTTGACCAATTCATCGATTAAACTCATGCAAAATTATATTCCGAATCAGATTCGATCACATGGGTTGACCCGAAAAGAAGGGTCTTCGCCCACGTCGGTGCAAGAATATATGAAGCAGCAGTCAAAGATATGCTTGTGAGTTGTGGCATATATTATTTCTAATTTTCATAGTATTTTAATTCCTTATATATACACTAAAAATGTATCAAATAACAAGAAATAATAAATAAATTGCGTGTGATGGCGATGAAACAAGTTGGAGAAAAAGATACAAAATGAACGGCACTACACTAGACGCGTTATTTTAAATTTGAATAATTAAGTCCGTAATTTTGAAGAGTAGACCATTATAATTGTGACGCGTCATTTTAATTACATCAACCAACATTTGAATCTTCGTTTATAGATACTCATTAAATCGATAAGTGATGGACTTTAATATCTTGACAGGAATTAATAAACTCAACACACACTATTACGTTAAAAACTCTTGATGAATATAAAAATAAAAATTGGGCATATTTTTGGGTCACAAAAACTCTTAACACTTATCTTATAATAACTTTTAAACTCAAATGTGAGGGAGTATTAATTTAGACAAATTTTAGGGTGCATCCAAGTGTATAGCATGCACTTGGAATTTGTTCTCAATTTAAAATTAATTTTGACCAATTAAGATCCAACAAAAACTCGCGGGTCAGGCCCAACCCGACCAAAATTCGCGGGTCTAATAACAAACCGGGTTGCAAATGTGTCGCACGTGCTTCGTACCAATACCCCAAGTTATATCACCAATTCCCCAACTTATAATCACCAATACCCCAAGTTATAATCATCAATACCCCACGTTATATCACCAATACCCTAAGTTATATCCCAAAAAAATTATTCATTAATACCCCAAAACTTAATCACCTATAACCCAAATTATAATTACCAATACTCCAAGAATTATTCAACAATACCCTAACTTATAATCACCAATATCTCTGAGAATTACACTAATCACTGTTTATTTAAACTAGGAGTATCATGTTCCAGTTAACCCAAGAAATAAAATTTAAATTGCTTGTATGCTTGGTTAATGTTTCAATGGATGACAACAATTCATGTAAGACTGGAATTCTGGGAGTGACTTGGTCCCTTGATGCACAAGAAGATGACCAGATTTATAAGATACAATCGCGGAGCGCATGTTATCATCCCCAAGAGATTTTATCAGATTTTTTTTATTGAAACATCTCCACAGAAATTAACAATGTGCACGTCATCAATTTGTGTTGGTGTTCACAATAATTTGTCTCCTCCTCATCTCCTGTATTGGCGTTGGCGAAGGACGTGATATTGGTGGCTTAAGTGGTGGCGCCGGTGGCTCTCTGCGTTCACGGAGGTGGAGTCGCGACAGGATTCAGACGGTTTTGGGCATCTCGGGCGGTAGGATTCCGAGCATACGGTTTCGATTTCCCTGCGTGGTGGTTGACGGTGATTTTGGGGGAAGCAATCCGGGTGACCCACGAGATTTTGTTGGATTTTAATTGGTCAAAAATAATTTTAAATTTTGATCAAATTCCAAGTGCATAGTGACTTGAAGCCGAAAATACTAACTTTACTAGTAATTTCCCCGCAAGCGTACGGGTTCACTGTAGTATGAGTAAGTATAGCGACCAAGTATTATCGAACCCAAGGGAAAGAGTGTATGCGAACAGATCCCTGAAGATCTACGCGTCGTAGCTAATATGAATGTATGTTTTTTTATTTTTCAAATAATTAATTCTAAACTAAAGTAAACTAATTAAACTAAAGAATGAGTGAAACGAATTAACTAAGGTTTGTATTCAAGTATGTGATGGTGATGCTCAGGATAGGAATCCCTACGTATACTAACGGAGCAGGTACATAATCAAGATAACCGTGACGCGCAAGAAATAACCTAAGTTAAAGATTGTAAGATGAAAGCTCAAGAATTAATACCCTAATACTTTATCCTAGCAATCGACTTCACTAATCCACTAACGAGTTAATAGATCGTGCTTAATTAACGAGACCCTAATTTAAACTAAAGTGATGCGGTCGTCCTCCTTAGATAAACCGGTAGATTAATTAACCCTTTCTAAACCCTCTCATTAAGTCTACTCGTTGTTAAAGAGTGATAAGATCGTCCTCTCTCGAATACTTTTCGAACTAAATTTAAAGGCAAAATTAAGAATGATTTTAAGAATTCATTAATTAAGAGAATTAAAACTAAACGTCACGAATTACCCTAATTATATACACACAACCTACTTCTACGAGTTCATCCTACCCCAAGCATGCAAGGGTTTTAGCTAGACATGGTTTTTACGGAAACGAAAACAATTGAAGAAGTAACGAACATGAACATAACGATTATAACGAATAAATTATCAAGCATAAACTAGGGTTCGAAAAATAAATGCTAAGAACTGAATTTAAATTAAGAAAACGAAGTCTCAAAGTAATAACGAATGAAAGTCTAAAGAAACGAAACTAAAAAGCAAAACCGTACTATGAATTCGTAAAGAAAACCTCGAAAACGTAAAATTAAAGCTTGCTCGTCTCATCTTCTCAAAAAACTAACTCTAAAAGTACTCTCGTATCAAGTGGTGTATGTCGTGGTGTGTAAAAACGTGTTCGGAAGGGGTATATATAAGCAACGGGTCGAATCGGGAGTTAATGAGCCAAAAATACGTATGCTCGAGCACTGCTCGTGCACTAGGTGCACGAGCACAATCCCATCGTGCAATCCAATCTTCCAGAGGCTAAAAAGTGCTCGACCACTCGAGCTCGTGCAATAGTGCACAACCTGGCCTTGCTCGAGCGCCCTGCACGAGTGCTCGTGCACTAGTGCACGACCCGTGTCAACTCGTGCGCTGTACTCTAGTGCACGAGTGCTCCTCGCTTGTGCACTCCAATGATACTTTTGCTCACTCGAACTAATACTTTTCGTATTTCTTCGATATCTTCTCATCCGGGCGTCCGTTTGAGTCGATTCAAAGTCCTACGAACTCCTCTTTTCACCCTCTACCCATCTATAGGCATCAAAGAGACAAATTTATTAGTTTATGAAAATGATACTCAAATGACTCTAAATACTCAACAAAATCGACCAAAACTGGGGCATTTCTAACGACGAATCATGACAATTTCACGCCTAATCAACCCCCCCAAACTTACCATATTGCTTGTCCTCAAGCAATGAAATAATAAGTCAAGTGAAATTGTTAAGAATGAGTCAAAGAATCAAATCATGCAAGCAAATGAACTCGAGCTTCAAAGATCAATCACACGTATACTCACTCACCTTCCTTCATCATACTCATGCAACAACAACAAGAAACACCAAGATCAAACATGGATGTGTACTCAACGATGTGTTTCACTCCCTCAGAAGTGTATATCAATAATAAGAGACTCACTCAAACAATCAATCACACATATTGGCAGCCATAGGCTTGTAAGCACTCTCAACTCCGACTATACTCTAGAAATCAATGCCGAATCAAAAAGGACTTTTCTCAAGGTTGTAATGTAGGCTCTTTGGACAGGTGGGATAACAATATGGGTAAGTGACTCAAGTGAATGGAGAATAGAAACTCAAACTTTGGTACTTCGAGATTAGGAACAGAATACTTCAAACATTTCCAATCAACACACTTCCAATTCCAATACTCTCAACACTTCAATTTTTTTTTTCTTTCTAACTCCTTTCACTTTTTTCCCTTTTTTTTTCTTTTTCGCACAAACACATGAGCTCATTTTTTTTTTCTTTTGCTCATATTCAATTCTTTTTTGTCCCACAACTCTTTTTTTTTCATCACACCTTCTTCTCATAATCACTCAAGCAATCACATTTTCCTTTTTCAACTCAAATCAATCCCTTCACATTCACACTTTTCCTATTCTCCACTCAAATTGAGACAAAAAGGCTTAGGAACTTGGAATAGTGTTTAAATGTGTTACCCAATGAAATAGGCTTAAGGCTCAACGGGGCTAACAAGGGACAAATATCAATGGTAAGGAAAATTTAGGCTAAGTGACTCAATCAAAACAAAGATGGCCTAAGATCACATTCGGCATATCACACTAGACACAATCAAGAAGAGAGAGCACACACAAGTTCTAGCATCCTCTAAGGTGACGACTCACTCACAAATGAAGAGATCAATTTATGCATCAAAATCTCAAAAGACTCAAATCCCACGGCTTTCACATCCATGCTAGTCCTAGTGAATTCTCACTCTCATCACACGAGCACTCAAAAAGAAAATTCGCAAGCATACTAGTTCTCTCTCCAATCAACTCTAACTCAAACACTCACACAAAAAAATTCCTAACTCACCATCACAACTCAACTCTTCTCACTAAGTCATACTCAAGAATCATCAATTAGCAAGTGATACGAGTAAATAAGCGTGAGATCAATCAATCATCAAATCAATTCAAATTAAATCATAACCCAATAGTTTGAAATGCCTCCAATACAACCCCATAATAAATTCACACCACTCAAACAAGATAGTTCACACTCAAAAACAAAAAAAATAAGAAAACAAAAGATAAGAAAAAGGAAGCAGAAACTGGGGGAATCCCCATGATCCGGAGGTGGGCGATAGCTAGGGTGACCGGTCCTAAATGTGAGACAAAGAGTGCCTCCATACATCTCCTCAAATCAGAAACTTCTGATCGGACCTCTTGAAACCCCCCTCGCATGCTCGTAGTGTCCGTGTACCACTGATTTTGCATTGTGCGAAGGTGGGTAACTTCGGTTCACAGGTCTTGAATGTCAGTCCTCATCCCATCCCATTGAATCTGGGTTGGGTACCATGGCTCGGGAGTGGACACTTCAGGTGCCTCCATCTCCATCTCTTGAGGTCCTTGACCTCCTCCACCAACATCGGCCTCTTCTTCCTCAGGTGTGTTCCCTCCTTCTTCATATTCATCTTCCTCCTCTTCATCTAAATCCCGAACTCCACTGGATCCGGCCCCACTCATTCCTGCTGCACCTCTATGCCTCTTCTTCGGCCTTTGATCCCATAATCCGCAGCTCTCTAATCTGGCCCTGAATTTTTCCATCACCCTTTTGTGGTTCGATCCATCCATCTGTATATTCTCCTTCTTCATACCTCTCAAGGTCACCAACTTCTCATTGGGCATCGGGAATAGCTCGTCATCACGAAGTCTCATGCATTATTTCCCACTCCAATGCTCGCACATCCAAGTGTTATACATGTGCTCGAAGTCGATGTCTCTTCCCTCACAAGGAGCTGCAATCGGTCTGATGTCCAGGCTCTCCAAGAATGCACAAATGAAGCCTCCTCCTCGTATCCTAGAAGTCTTCATCCCGCACTTGTATGGGGCCTCAACCTGCATCTCGAGAAAATCCTTTCCAAAGTCATGCACCCTTCGATGAAGTAGGCACCACATTCCGTATAGCTCTTTAGAAGTCACCGTGCCCATTTCAGACCTCGCATAGATGGTATTCCCCAAGATTCTCTCAAGGTATCGGATCACAGGGTTCCTGATTGAAGAGGCTCGAGATGTCCTCGCAGAGTACTTTCCAACCATGCCATCGGTAATCTCCTTCCAGAATTCATCAGCCTTGTACCTTCCCGATCTGGTGTTCCGTTCGTTTGGCTGGGGCAAGTGTAGGGCTGTGTTCACCATCCCTATCTCGTAGGCATGCCACTCATTCCGGATCATGAACTTGAATGTGACATCCCCCTACATCTTAACTGAGGCTAAGAACTGCTCCACCAAGTCTTGGTGCATCGTCATAGAAACCAAGATTTCTTAAAACTGCTGCATGTTGTTCTTCTAAAGAATTCTCTATATCTCATCCTCGATCCCTAGCTGCCTCATGAACTCAACACACGGTCGCCTCGTCTTCTCCACTTTACCCGCAACCAAATTCCACCAGTAGGCGTGAGCAAACCATCTATCACCATAGGTCAGATTATCCCAACGAGAGGGCATCAATCCCCTTCTCGTCAATTCTGCCGTCAAAGCCAACAACTCATCCCCCTCAACGAACCTATCCTCGTACTTCTTTGGAGGAGCCATTACCTAAAGCATCACAAAAATTCACCAACCACACTCATGAATAACTAAGACAATCTCAATCAAGTCAAACACTCTTTTCAAGCTCAAATTTTCATCAAAGGTGTTCAAGGTTCACACACGGGTGAGAACATGATAGCAATTCAATTTACTGTTCACATACTCTTTTCCATTCACAAGAACTCCAAAACATAAGTCTATCATGAAGTAACATTACACATTCATGCAATTTACATGCTCAAGACTCAATTCATCATTCACCCTCAATAATTTCAATCCAAAAATCTCCAAAAAAATCCCAATTTCATAATACCCATGTCAATTCCTACTTCTCTCTCTAGAAATTCACCAAATTTACTCATGCAATTTCGAAATTGAAGCTTAAATTCATAAACCCATAGCATTGAGACAACAATTATCATCATAGAAGCAAAAACCAACAAGTATCATGAAAATTCCCAATTCCTATCAAGAACACATGAACCCTAACTCTAACATACTCAATTCATGCTAAATCAAAGCCATAACTAAGAATAGAATGAAGAGAATGAAAGAATACTTACCTTTGGTTGAAGAACCGGGTGGATTTGAACGAAAGTTGAAGATTTGAAGGTGAAGAAAATGAAATTTCGTAGGTTCTAGCCGATTTCGCCCCAAAGTGTGTGAAGTGTGTGTGAAAAATGTGAAGAAAGGTATTTATAGTGTGGAAAAAATCGGCCTAGGGCTTAAAAATCCGGAGGTGTGATCGCTTGTGCACTACTCATGCACTAGTGCACGAGTAAGTAGAGCTCGAGCGCCTCAAATGAACAGAACCGAGAAAGTGCACGAGTACTCGAGCTCGTGCACTTAGTGCACGACCACCCCTTGCTCGAGCGCACTGCACGAGCACTCGTGCAGGGGTGCACGACCCGCGTCAACTCGTGCGCAGTGCACGAGCACTCGTGCACTAGGTGCACGAGTAGTGCTGCTCGAGCACTTACACTTCCCAAACTCAAATTTCATCCTTTTCGAACCGAAATGCAAGAATTTACGACCAAAACGAGTACTAACCTGGAAAACTCCTCGATTTAAGCCTGATCGCTCATTCGACCGAGGAGTTGGGGTCTCTTCCAAACGTGCAATTCACCAATCCCATTCAAGTCGAACTTATGCACTCACATTTAATTTGATCCAACTACCCTCATGCATCGATATTTTCAAAAAATTTGACCAATTTTTCATTAGAATTTCGTGTACAAACTCGAATTACGAATACACACCCCCCCAAACTTTGTTCTTGCTACGCAATAATAAAATTTGAAAAGAATAAGTACGTACGAGTAAGTACACTAAATTCTCATGAACTTAAATCACTATCAAAGTAATGAACGAAAAGAAACATCACCCCCCAAACTTCGACTTTGCAAAGAGGTCTACGTTTGGGGTTCGGTTTACCTCAGACTCCATCAATCGAATGCGTTACTACTCGAATTGCTTTCCTTAAGCTCACTTGCTCGAATTAAGCACCACGAAACAAGCCTACACCAAAAAAATTCTCTACAAACGAGGTTAACACTTAGGATTCACAAAACGACAAAATAAACAAAACACATAAAAGCAAGTAAAAATGGGTTGCCTCCCATCAAGCGCTAGTTTTAAGGTCCTAGTGCCGGACCGAGCTCGAAGGAGCTCACGGGACTTGAGAATCTAAAATACCTCCCTTATTCTCATAAGAGAAGTTGAAGAATTTCTTTACTCGATGCCCGTTCACCATGAATCTATGACCATCCTCCTTTTCGACTTCAAGGAATCCACTCTTATGCACTTCCCTCACAATATATGGCCCATTCCACTTGGATTTGAGCTTTCCACCAAACAGCTTCATCCTCGAATTGAAAACAAGGACTTGATCACCCACTTTGAACTCATTTTTCCTCAATCGTGCATCATGCCACTTCTTGGACTTCTCCTTGAAAATTCGGGCATTCTCATAGGCACTATCTCAAAACTCCTCCAATTCATGTAATTGGAGTAATCTCTTCTCACCAACCAAAGCACTATCAAAATTCAGCTTCTTGATTGCCCAATATGCTTTGTGCTCCAACTCCACGGGCAAATGACATGCCTTTCCAAAAACCAATTGGTACGAAGACATACTAAGAGGAGTTTTGAAAGCTGTCCTATACGCCCAAAGTGCATCATCAAGCTTCATTGCCCAATCCTTCCTACTAATGCTCACCGTCTTCTCAAGGATCTCCTTGATTTGACAATTCGATACCTCTGCAAAACCGTTAGATTGAGGATGATAAGTAGTAGAGACTCGATGACTTACCTCATATTTTGACAGCAACTTTTCCATCCACTTGTTCACGAAGTGACTTCCCCCATCGCTAATCAAAGCTCTTGGGACTCCATATCTTGCAAAAATGTTCTTCCTCAAGAACTCAATCACCACTCGGGAATCATTCACTCTAGTCGGGACAACTTCAATCCACTTCGAGACGTAATCGATGCACACGAGAATGTACAAGAATCCATTGCTAGGAGGAAATGGACCCATGAAATCAATCCCCCATATGTCAAAAACCTCGACTTCCATGAACACGTGCAGCGGCATCTCGTCCCTCTTAGTAATGGAGCCAAATCGTTGGCACTTTTCACACCTCTTAACCCATTCCATGCAATCTCTCAAAAGGCCAATAAAAACCCGATTGAAGCACCTTCCTTCCGGTCTTCTCTCCACCCAAATGTCCTCCACATGGCAAGGCGTGACAATGCCTGATGATATTACTCCACTCCTCCTCTGACACACACCTTCTCAACACATGATCGATCCCTCTTTTGAACAAGTAGGGATCGTCCCAAATAAACTCCCAAACTTTCTTTAAAAATACCTTCCGATGCACCGAGTCTATCTCAGCAGGTAATTCTCCACTTGCTAAATAATTAGCATTGTCTGCAAACCATGGTGCCTTCCCTTCAACTCGATATACCGGAATGTCTCCTAAGCTAAAGAGTTTCTCGTCCGGAAATTCATCGTTCACCTCTCGATCTTCCATGGTGTTTTCCTTTGTAAGCTCCAATCTCGAAAGGTGATCGGCTATCACATTCTCACATCCCTTCTTGTCTCGAATCTCAACATCGAACTCCTGGAGTAACAAGATCCAACGAATGAGATGGGGCTTTGCATCCTTCTTACTCATAAGGTACCGAATCGCTGCGTGGTCCATATATACGATTGTTTTCGTCCCTACTAGGTAGGGTCAAAATTTATCAAAAGCATACACGATCGCTAACAGCTCCTTTTCGGTTGTAGTGTAATTCACTTGAGCAAAATTCAGCATCTTCGAGGCATAGTATATAACGTGAAAACGCTTCTCACGAATCTGCCCCAAAGAAACCCCCATCGCAAAGTCACTAGCATCACACATCAGCACAAATGGGCTAGACCAATCCGGGGTCACAAGTATCGGGGCATTCACCAACTCTTCTTTCAACCTGTTAAAAGCCACTAAACACTCATTAGTAAACTCAAAGGCGACTTCTTTTTCAAGAAGCCGCGAAAGGGGTTTAGCAATTTGTGAAAAGTCTTTGATGAAACGTCTATAGAATCCCGCATGTCCTAAAAATGACCGAATCCCCTTCTCGGTCGAAGGTGGTGGAAGCTTCTCAATAGCAATCACTTTTGCCTTGTCAACTTGGATACCTTTCGAGGACACATGATGTCCAAGAACAATATCCTCTCTCACCATGAAGTGACACTTCTCCCAATTAAGCACCAAGTCCGTCTCTTCACACCTGCTCAACACGACTTCAAGATTGATTAGGCATTTATCAAACTACTCCCCGTAGACGGAGAAGTCGTCCATGAAAACCTCCATAATCTTCTCAATCAAACAATGAAAAATAGCCATCATACACCTTTGAAAGGTGGCGGGTGCATTACACAACCCAAACGACATCCTCCTAAAAGCAAAAGTCCCGTAATAGCAAGTGAAGGTGGTTTTCTCTTGATCCTCGGGGGCTATCATAATCTGATTATACCCCGAATACCCATCTAAGAAATAGTAATACTCAAAACCACCTAATCTATCAATCATTTGATCAAGGAACGGTAGATGAAAGTGATCCTTACACGTTGCCTTGTTCAACTCTCTATAGTCAACACACACACGCCATCCCGTCACTAATCTAGTGGCTACCAATTCATTAGACTCGGTCTTAATCACCGTGGTACCCCCCTTCTTAGCAACTACGTGTAACGGACTCACCCATGGACTATCAGAAATTGCAAAAATCATGTTGCTATCTAACAACTTCAAAACCTCCTTATGTATCACCTCTTGAATTACCGGATTAACTCTACGCTAATTTTGCACTACCGGTTTCCTACCCTCTTCTAATCTAATCCTATGCATGCAAATCGAAGGGCTAATTCTCTTAATATCCGCGATCGACCATCCTATAGCAGATTTGTGCTTACGAAGCACTACTAAAAGTCTCTTAAGCTGATCATCAGATAAAAGGGCAGATACAATTACCGGATACTTATCGGTCTCATCCAAGTAGGTGTACTTGAGGTGGTCAGGGAGTGGTTTCAGCTGTTTTTTCACCTCCAATGGTGGCGCCTTATCGAACATCTTCTCGAAGGTTGACTCCTCGGCTTCCAAGTCGTCCTCATCCTCAACTTTCTTCATCTCCAAGAACTTGACATCTTCGTTTTCTTTCAAGCTGTCAAAATAATCAAGATCATAAGAATCATAAGATAGATCGTCAAGAATAGGATAATCAAACTGATGAACATAGAAAGTGCAAGGGTCTAGAAGTGTATCTTCATCACAAGTGTCCGTGATGTCAATGAAGTGACAGCTTTCATCTCCCAAGGGGTATTTCATAGCTTCATAAATAGCTATCTTCACTTCTTGATCATCAACTTTGACCGTAATCTTCCCATTTGCTACATCAAGTACCATCCCGGTTGTAGCTAGAAACGGCCTCCCTAAAATCAGCGGCACATGCTCATCCTCCTCCATATCGAGTACGACGAAGTCGGCGGGAAACACGTGATTATCCACTGTCACTAAAACATCCTCCACTACTCCTTGAGGTCTCGTGATAGACCTATCAGCAAGCTGGAGCGTCATCATCGTAGGTTGAAGCTCACCCCCCTCTAACTTCTTGAACAACGAAAGAGGCATCAAATTAATGCTCGCCCCGAGATCACACAAAGATCCTTTCTTGATCCCGTTCCCGATATCACAAAGAATGGTGAAACTCCCGAGATCCTTCAACTTTGGCGGAAGCGCCTTGTGCACCATAACACTCACCTCGTGGTTCAAGTGCACTAGCTCGGGTCCATCTATTCTCCGTCTCTTCGCTATCAAGTCCTTCAGGAACTTAGCGTAGTTAGACATTTGTTCCAAAGCATCATAAAAAGGAATGCTAATATGTAACTTTTTGAAAACATCAAGGAATTTAGCAAACTTGTCATCTAGTTTCTTTTTCATGAACCGCTGTGGATATGGGACAGGTATCATAGATTTAGGTACCCCCCCATTCATCTCTCTCAGTTTCTTTTACATTCTTCCTTGCTTCATTTGCCTTCTTCCACTTTGGAACTCTCTCAATCTCCTCAATGCCTTCCTCTTCAGGCTCTTTGCTCTCATCCATATCTTTACTCTTCTGGGTGCCTTCACCCTCAACCCATTTCTCAACTTCCATCTCCTCAATCTCATCTCTAACTGCCTCAGGCTCTTTTTCTTCTATCTCAACCTCTCCTTGGGGCGTCTCAGAATCAGCAGGCATCTCAGGACCATCATATTTGGTCCCACTTCTCAACTCAATAGCCTTGCAATGTTCCTTTGGGTTACCCTCGGGCATTGAAGGATACTTGCCCGACTCTCTCGTCTGAGACTTTGCAATTTGACCAATTTGATACTCAATAGAAGTGAACTTGCGGTTGTTCTCTTGTTGTGCTCGATTCCACTCTATGTCTCTCTTTTGGAGTTCTTGATCATGCTGATCGTCTTTCTTATGCAACTCCTTCACATCGTACTCCAATGAGGACAATCTCTTGCTACCTTCCTCCACCTTCTGAAGGATAGCTCTCAACATCTCCTCAGTTGAGGCACCGCCTTCTCCACCCGAGGGTTTTGAACCTGGATCAACACCTGGAGGAACTGTAATTCCGGCCTTCGGATTAGCATATGAGAAATTCTCACTCTTCCTCCATGTATTCTGAGGAGGCTGTTGGCCTCCTTGATACCCTTGTGTGTTCCTCCATTGATTTTGAGGCGGCTGTGGACCTGGAGGTACAAATGGCTGGCCATTAGAAGGCCTTCCAAATTGATTGCCACCTTGTGGATACCCGCCTTGTGGATAGTTAGGCCTTCCCATATAGTTGGCCTCTTCTTGCTGACTCGTGGGTGGGTCCACTTTCTCGCTCACTACTACATTCCCTCCAACCAGATTCTGCCCCATCTCGAGGTTACTGATTTTCTCCATCATAGCCATCAACAGCTTCCTTGTTCCCTCATTCTCCTCCAACTTACAAGCTCTCTGAAATTTTGGGTCCTCGTTCCATGCCCCGACATTCGTGATAATGTTGTCGACGATTTCTCTACATCTCGCTACCCCTTGATTCCATGCTCCACTCGCACATGCATCAAGATGGGCTTGGCCGGCCTTGCTGGCTCCACTATAGAAGAATGACATGATATCTCTCTCATTGTACCCGTGTTGCGGGCACTCAATCAATATGTTCGAGTATCTCTCCCACGCCTGACGTAAGTCCTCACCTGGCTTCTGGCGGAAAGAAGAGATCTCTATCCTTGCTTTAATGGTTCTAGATGGAGGGTAGAACCACTCGAGGAATAGACGCTCGAGCTCGGCCCATGTGGTTACACCTTCCCGTGGGAGCGTGTTATCGTACCACTCCTTTGCTATTCCCGTTAAAGAGAATGAGAACATCCTGAGCCTCTTAGCATCTTCAGACATGCCGTTATATTTGAACGTGGATGCGATCATCAGAAAACTCCTCAGATGTGTATGAGGATTCTCCTTCCCAACCTCCCCCTTAAACTGATTTTCGGTAAGTAGCTTTAGAATTCCAGGGGAAATTGAGAAGTTGTTTGCCTCTACTGGAGGCAATGCCACTCCATCATAGTACCGTTGCGGTTGCGCCGCAAACCTTCCTCGGATAGCCATGTTCTGATCGGCGTTCTGAGGAATGGGCTGAGGAATAACAGGTGGTACGGGTACTTGTTGGACTGGTGGTGGTTGATAGACTGGTGGTGGAGGGTACGGGTATGGTGAGTAAGGGTAAGGATAATGTAAGTTGTTCTGTGGGTAAGCAGGGTTGTTGAACGGGTTATTCGGGTGAATGTTCTGGCTTTGGTTTTGGGTTTGAGTTTGTGCAGAGTTGTTCTGGTTTTGCTGGTTCGGGTGTTGGTTCTGAGTTTCCCCTACGGGCACTTGCTTGTTACTACTCTCAACTCCATCCGACCGTTCCACTATAGCATTGTACTCTGCAGCAGCTTTGTCTAAATCCCCAATTCCATCCAGATTCATGTTGTCTTTGTCTCCAGCAGTATTCATTCTTCTCAAGAAAGCCCTGTTTCTTCTTGCTGTCGTCTCAGGATCCAACGGTATTCTCACTTCGCTCGTATTTCCTTGCGAGCGTGTTTTCATATACCTGAAACACTAACAGAAGAATCACAACGCAACTGCCGAACGAGTAAAAATAAAACAGAAAGTAAAGCACTCACTACTAACTACTAAGCTATCTATAAGTCCTATTCAAAAGACATACAACGCCATCCCCGGCAACGGCGCCATTGACTTGAAGCCGAAAATACTAACTTTACAAGTAATTTCCCCGCAAGCGTATGTGTTCACTGTAGTATGAGTAAGTATAGCGACCAAGTATTATCGAACCCAAGGGAAAGAGTGTATGCGAACATATCCCTGAAGATCTACGCGTCGTAGCTAATATGAATGTATGTTTTTGGATTGTTCAAATAATTAATTCTAAACTAAAGTAAACTAATTAAACTAAAGAATGAGTGAAACGAATTAACTAAGGTTTGTATTCAAGTATGTGATGGTGATGCTCAGGATAGGAATCCCTACGTATACTAACGGAGCAGGTACATAATCAAGATAACTGTGACGCGCAAGAAATAACCTAAGTTAAAGATTGTAAGATGAAAGCTCAAGAATTAATACCCTAATACTTTATCCTAGCAATCGACTTCACTAATCCACTAACGAGTTAATAGATCGTGCTTAATTAACGAGACCCTAATTTAAACTAAGGTGATGCGGTCGTCCTCCTTAGATAAACCGGTAGATTAATTAACCCTTTCTAAACCCTCTCATTAAGTCTACTCGTTGTTAAAGAGTGATAAGGTCGTCCTCTCTCGAACACTTTTCGAACTAAATTAAAAGGCAAAGTTAAGATTGATTTTAAGAATTCATTAATTAAGAGAATTAAAACTAAACATCACAAATTACCCTAATTATATACCCACAACCTACTTCTACGAGTTCATCCTACCCCAAGCATGCAAGGGTTTTAGCTAGACATGGTTTTTATGGAAACGAAAACAATTGAAGAAGTAACGAACATGAACATAACGATTATAACGAATAAATTATCAAGCATAAACTAGGGTTCGAAAAATAAATGCTAAGAACTGAATTTAAATTAAGAAAACGAAGTCTCAAAGTAATAACGAACGAAAGTCTAAAGAAACGAAAGTAAAAAGCAAAACCGTACTATGAATTCGTAAAGAAAACCTCGAAAATGTAAAATTAAAGCTTGCTCGTCTCTTCTTCTCCAAAAACTAACTCTAAAAGTACTCTCGTATCAAGTGGTGTATGTCGTGGTGTGTAAAAACATGTTCGGAAGGGGTATATATAAGCAACGGGTCGAATCGGGAGTTAATGGGCCAAAAATACATATGCTCGAGCACTGCTTGTGCACTAGGTGCACGAGCACAATCCCATCGTGCACTCCAATCTTCCAGAGGCTAAAAAGTGCTCGACCACTCGAGCTCGTGCACTAGTGCACGACCTAGCCTTGCTCGAGCGCCATGCACGAGTGCTCGTGCACTAGTGCACGACCCGCGTCAACTCGTGCGCTGTACTCAACTACTCGTGCACTAGGTGCACGAGTGCTCCTCGCTTGTGCACTCCAATGATACTTTTGCTCCCTCGAACTAATACTTTTTGTATTTCTTCGATATCTTCTCATCCGGGCGTCATTTTGAGTCGATTCAAAGTCCTACGACCTCCTCTTTTCACCCTCTATCCATCTATAAGCATCAAAGAGACAAATTTATTAGTTTATGAAAATGTTACTCAAATAACTCTAAATACTCAACAAAATCGACCAAAACTGGGGCATTTCTAACGACGAATCATGACAATTTCACGCCTAATCACATAGTATGCACTTGAATGCACCCTAGAATCACTCATCAATTTATTGATATTAATTGTTCCGAAAATTGAAATTAGAATAATAAAAAGGTTAAAAAAAGACGTAAAACAATATAGAAGGTGAATTTTTCAAAAGTAACTCAATTTTTTTTAGTATGTATAGAGTGAAATTGATTCATACATGAATTATCGAAATACATTAGTTATTTACAATAAAGAGTATTACTTGTTTGCAAAAACAAACTAAGATTTTTTTAGTGAACACAACTAATACCTTTCAATCAAAATAATTCATATTTTTTAGTGAAAACAACTAATATCCTTCAATGATTTATACTTTATCCAATTTTTTATATTGGCACATTGATCTAGTCCTTGAAAAATAAAAAAGGAAGATTATAAGATAGAAGATAACTGAAGTAAGTGTCCCACATATCAGATTATTATATAATGATGTTCCTGAATAAATGAGCAAGAGCAAATATCCCCTCTGGACTATGATTATAAAAAAATGTTACGAGTTTGCGTTACTTTTATAATGTCTCTTGAATGAAATTATATATCTCTACTACAATCTTTGGTTGGTGCTTATAATATCTTTTAATTAGAATGAAAAAAATATCTCCACTACAATCTTTTTATTTTTATCTTATAAACCTATATGGTGGTGATCGATCACATACATAGGCATATCCAGTACAAGAAAATGCCATAATAAGAAAAACGCAGTTGTGTACGTATTACAATGATTCGTCTTCTTTCTTTGTAAATCTTGTATTATATTACAGATGTATTTGTTTTTTCCTATGTACGTAATCAACTTTTTTTTTCTTCTAATTATTAGATTGTGATTATCCATGTTAAGTGTCTATAATGACATATACATTACATATATATACATCATCTTAATGAAATTATTTTTTAAATATGATATATATATGTATCATAATAGACAAGTTGGTATAAAATTATTTACACAAAGCAGCCGCCTGCAATACTATATGACAATATTATGAAAGCCGTCGATCAACTAATTAAGTCATGTGCCTAATTTCTCCACCTTTGCTTTTGGGACTTAATTAATTAGGCCCAAATTTATAATATCGGACCCTAATGCTTTATTTGTCACATTTATTATGAGATAACATATTAAATCTCCAAAATATCTGTATTCCAGATTGCCAAAATAAGAGAATCCGTGATGCTTTTTCTCATCATTAACGTGCCAACATTAGTAGAAATTAGTTTAACTGAAAATGGTAGAGTCGCATATTAGCCTGACCTGGCATTCTCATCTCCAACTCTAAACAATGAAATCGTATGAACTTGGAAAGGGCGCTTTTGTTCTGTCGACGTATATATAGATTAATTAATGAATCCGTCATTTTAATTATGTCAGATTATCATCAACGTTAATTTAATTATATATACTATGAGCTAGTGCGCAGTAGATCATGAAGATGTGCATGAACGCACGCACACTTTCTGCTTTTAGGCTAACTTGGGATTTGATGACATATGTAAAAAATAGTGTAATATATACTTTGCTAGTGTAAAATTAATTGAAAAAATATCGATATTGATCGATAATAGTATCACTTTATCATAATATATCGTTTACACTAATAATAAAAAAAAAATTGTTACACTTTTATACTAATAACATTCTCCTTATATACATTTACCACACTAAGTTTCAACTTCTAATATTGATTAGGATATCGATCTCAAAGTCCAGCTAAGAATCATAATTTGAAAATTTTCTTATGAATGTATAATACTCTCGGATATTGTAGCTAGCAAAAGTAGTATAAATTTTATAGTGGTTTGATAGGATATATACAAGAATATAATTAGCTAAATGAAAATTTTAGGTTGAGTAAGGTAAGTGATTTTCCAAGACATAATCAATCACTTGGTTCACCAACCATATCAGATAAGAAGAAATCTGAAAGCAAGCATCTGCAAGTAAACATGCAGAATTAAAGGAAGAATAATAACATGATATAGCTAGGCACTAATTAATTAACATGAGATAGTCATGATGACTAAGCTCTGAAATCACCACTACAAATTGGACTAGAATGTGGGGTATAATGATGAAAATGATAATGATAAATTGAATATAATGACTAAGAAGAGCATAAATTGAATATAATGACTAAGAAGAGCATAAATCACATGGGATTCCAGCAATACTTCCCAAATATTTTTATAAATAGTTGGTTTTAATTTTATGATTTCTTTTTGAAAGGGTTTTCATTTTATAATTAATATTACTATATAAAGTATACATATCTTGTAAGCTAATTTCTCGTGCAACTCAAAATGGTATTAATTATTTCAATATACAGTAATATTATAAAATTATTATTTTAAATAAAACAACTAAACTATTAAATATACATATATACAAAATGCAGTTAAATTTTACGGTGAAACTTATTGACAATATACATTCCCTACTCTATAACACGAAAATCAAATATCAATATCAGTTCATTGGCAGATAAGAAAAAAAAAAAAGCACTTGGAATAATCCTCATGTTAATTGACTGTTTCACCAACTAAATTAGAAGAAGGTTCAGTTTGAGATCAGCAATTATTTAGTGATACCTAGCTAGAAGATAATTTAAAATAATGGCATCTGGTTATCCTTTGCATACTATTGAAGTTGTAAAAAGATTTGGATTGTCCCACTTCTATCTGATGTTTATTTTAGTACTAGAAATGAGTGATGCATGTATGTATGCTGATTGTGAACAAGGCCCTACTTCTAGATTCTTTAAGAGCAAGAGGCGTCGTAAGATTGCAACAATTCTATTTTTAAATATTAAATTCTTCAGGCAGTTTCAATAGTTTGTCGACCTTAAATTGCATGTTTGTTTTTTCATTAAATGAAAGTGTATATTTTTAGATGTATTATGACTTAAATAATTTATATAATTAAATAAGGTAAATTACAATTGAAACTGTAACTATTATTAAATAAAGTAAAATAAACATATACTATTAAGGAGAACAATTAAAGGACAATTTCCTACACCAAAATGCTATGCACTGACCTCAAAAAAAAAAAAAGGGGGGATAGACGTATACAGTAATATCACATATTTATCTCTTTTGGGATGATATAAATCCGCGCCGTGATTCTCAGTATAATGTAAAGTAACAATTATAATATTCTTTTATTTAGTAAAGATAATTTTATTTTGGGTCCCACGATATAAAAAAATTGTTACTATTATTTAATTAAATTAAATTTTTACAGTTTTAAAATTTTCAAATAGCATTTATATATACACATTTGATGATTTTTACAATACTCTATAGTATTTGTAGCACTCAAAATGAATCAACTAGTCTTACTCTTAGAAAACAGAGGAATTAAATTAATTTCGGTAACCATCGCGCACAATTTTACGTAAAAATAGTGTATAGTTTATATGCTATATAACAAGTAAGAGTATTGATTCTTTATAAGTAATATTATAAAATTTTACAACAATATTATTATTAATGACGTACTGTGCATAATATGCAAACAACACATTGCCTTTAAATTTAGTAAACATTGTATAAAATAACTAGCAGTGCTAATTTGACAATACTGGTGATTAAATTCAACTTGATAGTTGAGTAAAAATAAAAATTATAAATGGAGTAAAACAAACACATTAGTGGTGGCCCCGATTATTTAATAATAAAACACACACACACACTATCTGAATGTGAACCAAAAATAAAATAAAATAGATATTCTTTGAAGAGTATGATGACGTATTAGTCTAATTAATATATATCCAAATGTCTTCCACCAGAAAATATGTGTGCCACATTTAATGACACGTCATTTGATATGTAAATAGCTGGTAAATAAAATGTGTTGCTTCTGTAGTACAAGATAGTTGTTCGAAAGTGACATAATTTTGGATTATGTTTTCATTGTAGTACATTATGCTTCGTTGGTGACATTTGATTTGCCCTCCATGGTGTAATTCCACTGATCCACGTGGATACCGGTTCATCCATGATGTAATAAAACCAGTCTTAACAAGCTCACCCAAAGTAAAAAAAAATGGGCAAAAACTTGTATGAGACCGTCTTATGGCATTAGACCATACAATTAACACCTACTCTTATCAAAAGTGATAATGAGTCAATGTCCTAGTTACACTCATTTCCATTGTTTCATGCTATGAGACGGTCTCATACTAGACCTACTCAAAAAAAATTAATTACAAATCTCATATCAACAAATTTTATAATATGAAATTTATACTATTACTACATGTATTTCTTGATATTATTACATATATTCACTAATATTATTAAATTTATAAACTAAAATTACTCAAATTAAATGATGTAATAATTATTTGTCTCACTCCACTTCCCATTTCGGTGGTTGGGTAGAAACTCATCGTTTCTTTTTTTAACCCCTACAACCACATTAGGGGCATATTTACATGAAATTAAAATAAAAATCACATTGTTATACTTATATTACTAAAACAGAAATCCTATTTTATTTTAATATTGTGTATATTAAGTTGCATGAATTTATAATTATATAATATTTTACTAATCAATGATTGAATCTACAAATTTAAAATTATATACACGTATGTATATATCATTAAAGGCAAAAAACTTGTATAAGACCGTATCATGACATTAAACCACACAAATTAACACTTACTCCTACCAAAGTGTTAGTAAGCTCATGCCCTAGTTACACTAATTTCTATTGTCTCATGTCATAAGACGGTCTCATATAAGACCTACTCCTCGTTAAATTACATAATGTTTTGCACATTTAAAAATTTTCAAAACCCCGTGTTTCATATGTTATTGAATAGTAGTATAGTACTACCCAATTTGTTTCTAAGAGCAAAATTTTTGCGCATGAAGTATTACAGTCATGTGTCATAAATATCTAGGTATAATGCACTATTAGTCCCCCCAACTTTTTTTTTTCTTTTTTTTTTACATTTAGTCCTGTACTTTAGTTTTTAAAAATTGTATACCCCTATATTTTTATTTTTCTCAATTTTGTTGTCGGAGGGTAGAGGCAGTGCTAAATTTTTGGGTAAAGGAAAAACTAAAATAAATAAAAGTATAATAAATAAAGATAAATAAAAATACAGTGGATAAATATATATATATATATAAAAGAATACCTAAAACTAAGAAAAACAAAAGTTCTGACAAATACAATTTAAAGTTAAAATATAAAAGGTAAAAATAATAATTGAAAATATACTAGAAAATAATGTATTATGTCAACACTCTAAGTACTGACTTTTCCTCTGTATGATTTATGATTTATAAAAAAAAAACATCAAAAAAAATTAATAATTCCCCTATTGCCAAATCTACTTTCACATAAGTTTTAATAAAAATTAAAAAAAATTGAGAAGTTATTGTGGATTCCATTAAAAAATAAAACAAATATTTATAAATATTGTATTACTTCCTCCGTCCCAATTTTGTTTACCCAAAAACCCAAAAAGGAAGGGTTTTTTTTGTTTACCCATTTCCTAAAATGGCAAAAAGCAACACCACTTTTTCAAACTCAACCTTCAAAAAACAATTTTATACTAAAAAATATTAATAAGCAATTCCTAAAAAGCTACTTTATACTCAAAAGTGTTAATAAACAACTATTTTCTTAAAAACCGTGTCATTTAGAAATGAGTAATCTAAATTGGGACGGAGGTAGTATTATAGAAGCGGAAGAAGTATATAAAATTTTTTTTTAAAAAGGAAAAGAAAAAACATAACGATGTGTCTTATTAGGTTGTCAAATCAGTCATGTGACAGACTAACGTATTCACGCGTTCACACATAGGAGCATGGATGTGGCCCGGTGCCAACTCCCCTTTCACTCCCAATTGCCACACCCAATCCGTATCGACAATCTCTCATATGCCGTACTATTTTTCTCTACTTTCAATTCCAACCTAACAAATTCACATGAAATTGTATCCCCATATAACACATTTTACATTTAAATAATCCAACCATCAAAATCAAATTCCATAACTAACCAACTCATGGCACGAATGATTCATACATTTCTTCATTAGGTCATACATTTCTTCATTAGGTGAGAAATAATTTAACGCTATTTTATTAACTAGTAATGTATCCACCCGTGCGTTGCACGGAAGCCAAATTTTTCAATATGTTATTTAGATAAATTATTATTTGCATTACAAATATTGTATTACTATATTATATAAAGTGTCTGCATTAGATAAAAAAAAATTATATTCTTCAATATATAATTTTGTAATACATCATCATTTTTTTATAATTATTACGTATAATATTAAAATTTTATTCCTTTCGAAAAATATATTTGTTTCTTAACTCTTTTTAAATAAACTTTATTTTAATTTGTTACTCCCTCCATCCCACATCAATTTGCACACTTGACATTTTGGTCCTCCTACATTAATTTGCACACTGCCAACAAAGAAAACATTGTGCACATTAAAAAACATATACATATATTTATCCATGTGTAGCTACTTTATTCAAATAACACAACTTTCTTAAAAAAATGTGGAACCCCTGAAGGTGCAAATTGATGTAGAGTGGAAGGAGCATAATGCATTAACCAACATATATTGCATATGTAAATACATTTCTAAATATCAAATAATATTCATCAAATATAAAGTGTTACATAACTTTTAAAACATGTAAATTTTAAAAACTATATATATATATATATTCGTCAATTAAATATAATTTAATAAACTTTATCATCACTTAAATATGTTTGAAATAATTTTTAAAAAATAAAATTATAATCACCACATTTAAAAAAAAAAACTTTCACAAAAATAACCAATTGATCCAAAGAAAAAAAAAGTATAATATAGTTCTAAGAGTCTAAACATTTTTAAACACTTCTTGATATACAATATTTTTCGTTGTGTTATACTCAAGACAATTATTATCACACAACATAATATTCAAACTACGACGGTGGTAATTCTTGAAACTGCAAAATAAATTTGATCATGATTAAACGCAAACTTCTTAACAAATACTCCAACATGGCTAAAAGATTGTCCTTAACTTTTATTTATAGACATAGCATAAACAATCATAAAAAATTATCCCCGCGTAAACTTGAGAGGTAACCTAGGATCAGAATGAGTTAGCAAGAATCACAGTATCAATGCTAGTTCTCCAACACTACTACCAGTAAGAACTTTAGCTTCGATTTCTCTATCATTCAACCTAGTGATTAACATCCTATATTAAAAAAAATCATAAAAAATGACTTTATAAAAAATGGCAAATAATACTAAGTACTTTATTAAAGTTAAATAAAAAAATAACTTTTTGATATAATGAAAAAAATATTATATTGTTGTTAAAATAATGCAATACAAATTAAAAGAACCAACAAATGAAGTAAATAAAAAAAACCAATATAAAATATTCAGCCTTAGTTCACAAACAATGAAAATTAATCTTGCTCCAACATTAATACTATTATATTTCTTCAAAACAATTTATCACATTTACACTATCAAACATTTATAATCAATTTATATCAAGTTTTAGCTAGATAAAGATTTTGATAATCTACGACACCAATAAACCTGGATTAATAAATTAAAATGGGAACAAATCTTCGGTTGATAATAATCCGAGTCCATTTAACTTTTCACTCGACACTTGTATGTGCTTAAAAAAAAGATAAAAAAACAAAGTAAACTTACAATTTTAGTAAGAAATTTAGAAAACAACAACAAAAGAAATATAACTCTCACCAACATTTAAATACAGGATTATTGCATTTTACAGAAAGCTCAATTACTTCACCAACCTTCACTGGTTTTAATTTTCCTTTAAAAAATCTCAAAATGATCAAGTTGACCTTCAACTGATAAATTTGGAGAAAAAAAATTAAATTGTCTATAAATGATCCAATAAAATTCTTCATCGATCAAAAATAAAGTAATAAAAACTATAATATAATATAATATAATAAAAATAAAAAATAAAAACAATTTCATTAACTTTGAAAAACTAGAACATCATACGTCTGAATATATTATTTTTCTGTGTTGGTTTATTTCACACCCAAATATTAAGTCTTTCTAACTAATAGACACTCTTGTACAATGACACTAATCATATTTCTCAATGTTTGTTTGAAGAGGTGGGGAACTCGATATGTTTGATGGTTATTAAAATTGAATGAGATTGAATTCAGCAAAATATTTATAGAAAAACTTAAATTATCTATACATGGTCCAATATAATTTTTCATCATTGTTCAAATAGAAAGTAATATAAAAGTCGCAAATTAAGGTCAAACCCAAGTCAACCCATATTAAGATATGCTACATGGCTAGGTTTGGGCTGAATTTAATATCAATTCAGACTAATTAACTCGATTTTTTGTTATTGTGGACTAAATTCGATCCCAATTTTGGTTTATTACTACTGATTGTGCATAAATTTACCACTCTTAATAATTACGGTCCATAAATTGTCATCTCAAAAAGTAACGACCCTCATTTTGTCCACCCCAAAAGTTATGGTCCTCTCTTTGCCATCTCCAAAGTTACGATCCCTAAAAGTATTTTTTTTTAACTTTATATTAATAAGGAACAAGCACACAAACAAAATTTAAAATCAAATATTTAAGTAAACCATGAAAAAAAACCGCAGGCCATAAAAAAAATTAATCACTAAGGGTCCGCTTGGTTGGGAGTGGTGATTATAGGTAATGAGAATTAAAGTGATTGAAGAGTCATTCAAGTAGAGGGTAATGAATGAAGAGTCATTTGATAGGTAATTTTTAACTCATTTTCAATCTTATTACAATGTATTGATAATATCAAGCACTACAAATGAAATCATTCCCATTACCCTATAATCATCACCCCAACCAAGCGGGCCCTAAATTCAAATCTATGAAACCCGAAAGTAAACCGTATTTAAATATTTGCATTCACATAAAATAATAAATTTTCAATACAATTAAAAAGTATTATAATACTGTTAAAATATTACAATACAAATAAAAGATTTTAATCATTTTTTCCCTGCTACAGTAGAGACTTGAGAGAGTAAGTATGTTTTGTAGTTGTATTGAAATTAAAGAAGATTTGTGAGAGAATATCTTTAGAGAGTCGTTTATTTAGTTTAAAAAAAAAAAGAGATTGAGTTTAGAAGTGGGTGGACTTATTAAAATAGTGTGGAAATATAGCTACATTCTATAAAAAAAATATTATCTATAAAAATTATCGTATATAATATATTTGATTAATAATTAATAGTTTTCGATTTGTTTTTCTATATATATAAAAAAATATAATTTATTTTTAAAATCTATAAATAATACTCCCTCTGTCCCACTTAAATTTGCATACATACTTTATTTTTGTATTTTTGCGAGCAAGTTGTATATTAATATTTGAAATGATAAAGTGACTTTTAAGGTAGGGTTTGATAGATCTATATCTCATCTACTATAAAGTGACTTAAAAATTACTTTATGATTTTAAATACTAATAAAAACTCGCTCGTTAAAATACGTGAAAACAGTAAACGTACAAATACAAGTGGGATGGAGGGAGTAATAAATATAATGATAATTATAAGCGAAAATCAATTTTACGATGTAATCGTAAAAAAACACACAGACAGAATTAAAGAACAAATGATTAAGACAAATATAACAAAAATAAGTATCTCAGGTAATGAAGAAATATATATTTTTAAGGACTACATAATTAAGGACATTAATTTTTAAATTCACCATCCCAAGTAAACCCAAATTGAACTATGCTACATGACCAATTGGACTGAATTCGATTTGAAATTTGGGCTAATTGACCCGATTTGATATGACTGGGGGCTAAATTTGGGCCAATTTTGGGTTAATTATGGTTGGTTGTGCCTAACTTTGCAACTCTTTAAAATTACAATCCTTACATTGCTAGCCTCAAAGTTACGATATTTAAAAAATATTTTTAGAATATTAACTCTCTTCTTAAGGATTGAGTGATAGACATTAACTCTTTGAGCATATATTTTAGTTGATTGGGTGGAAGGGGAAAAAAGAGGATTGTAACTCTTCGGACTAAAAAATTAAGGATTATAACTTTAGAGTTGGCAATTTAAGGACAATAATTTTTAAAAGTAGCGAATCTATGCCATATCAACCTGAATCAGTTAAAATTTGGTCCAAATTCAATCTGAATTTAAGTCAAATCATGCCAATAAGTCAGAATTTTAGGCAAGTTAGTCTGATTAGTTTTTATCCAAGCTGATTTGGCCTCACAAAGATTGAAAGTCCTAATTTTTCTACCACCCCTTAGTTATCCTTACAAAAATTATTCTTGTTTCGACATTAATATCATTATACTTAAAAAAAAATATTTATACACAATACAACAATTATAATAAATTTAAACCAATCTTTAGTTAGACGAATTATGCTATGATATGTGCTACCAATAAACGCGTATCCATAATAAATCGGGAAAATTCTTTTGTTCTGAAATACTTCAAACATGATAAAATATGATTCTTTTCGGGAAAAAAAAACGCTAATAACCAAAAAAAATATGAAAATAATCAGAGTATTACTTAAGGTGTAGATAATTATATGACTTTCCTCATAAATATAACCAATTTTTTTAAAATAAAAATTGTTATAACAATTAGTAAAATTTATTTGTATTGATGAAAAAAAAATACAATTTGAATTTTTTAAATATATCTAAATTTTGCGTGGAGGTCATTTCAATAACCAAAATTTTAATATAATCATTAGTATTTTTTTTATACTTTACAAATGTCAAAAAAATTCTAACAATGATTTATCACAGTTTTGTTAATACAATCTTTTTAATTGTAGGGTATTTTTTGTTCAAGGTTCTTGGGATTAGGAAAATCCGAATTGGAAAATTCATGAAAAATAAATTTGACTTTTATGTTTATAAGATGTAGTAGAGTAAGTTTGAGAAGATGTTGTGGTCATTTCACACCACAGGTCGATACCGACCTTGATCCATCCAAAAACGACGAAGTGACACGGCCACGACGATCCAGTCTAGCCAAATATCTTCCGACTGCCATGGGCTCCGATCCCGACCTTTCAACCTTCATATCGAGATCGGCATCAAGCTCTAGAGCATGCCCACCGCATCTTAGATACATTACCAATGAGTCGAGATCGGACCGGTTCGACCTCGATCGAATGAAACGTCCAGAGGTCTCCTCAGCATGGCCAAAGCCCAAGTGGAGCTCCCGACCTCGTGACATGTCGGAGACCGATCTCCGATCTCAAAAGGCTTCCGACCTACGAACGGAAAGAAGAGCACGTGATAGAATCTGACGAGATCTTCCCATAAGAGGTAAAGAGCCGCCTCCGTACTCAGTGACAGATGAAATATTCCACCCAAATGAGGAAAATTCTCAGAGAATCGTCCTTTTATGAATACGTGTCAACTAGCTAGTGGTCGGTCGTCTGTAGGCTAAGGCGTACGGACGCCCGCGCATCCTCAGAGACTGGAGTCATTAATTGCTCCTGTCCCCTAGGAGACCGGAAAAGACCCTTTTACCCTTGTATAGAGGAAACTATATATATAGTCCCAATCTTGTATCAAAGAAACAAGGGTTCATCACTTCCAATCAATAACAATATATTTAAGTCCAGGGACTAAAAACCCCTGGCAGTTCTTGGTGTTCTTGCATTTATTCCTTCATCATCATCATTCTCTAACCAAATCATTCATTAATCATTTATGAGCTTATTCATTTGATATTTTTACCAAAGCTCCATTAAATAGCCACAAATTCCCAGCACACTTTATTTGGTAAACAACATTTGGCGCTAGAAAGAGGGTGATCCAAACCCATTAAACCCAGTTTCTTCTTACCTTTTTGAAGAACACGCACTGTTCTTCAAAGCCCTCTCTTCAAAAATCTTCAAACCTTCAAAGTATTTCTACTCTCTCCACTAGACGATGACAAATCCAAGGTCATCCCAGGCCCTCAGGGCCGTTGGGGCTCCGGCCACACCCCAGGACCCCACGACCCGGGTCTCAGGGGAACCTACCCCCGTCTGTGTCGGAAAGACCACCCGCGTGGCCTATTCGATCCGGTACCCAGAGGAGCCCCGCCCATCGCAGGCGCGGAACTTCTTCATTCCCGACCAAGCGGAGTCGGGACGATGCCGTCACGCTGAGGAGGCCAGGGGGAGCCAAAGCACCCCCTCGGCCTCGAAAAGGAGGGCGCACGCGTGCGTCCTCAGGGGGAAGGCTAAGGCCCGGGAACACCAGGGGGAAAGCCAATGTTAGGCTGAACCGACCCCCACTCGATCCCGGGGCTCCACCCATCCGGTCTTTGGCCACCTGGGAACTAGTGACCCCACATGGTACCCGAGCCGACTCCCCAGCTATGACACCGGGTATGGAGATACTGAGTCCATCTTCAAGACTTGGAGCACGGCGCAGATGCCCCACAAAAGGGCAGCCGAGGTCAGTCTGGCCCCGGCCAACTCCGCTAGGTGCAAACTCAATTTTGCCCAGAGCATCCTCCTGGGGCGCGGCACCCCGCGGGCAGCCATATTCGATCGGATTGGCCCTTTGGCCGACGGTGGCGACCAACTGGTCGAGACTCCAAACCCGGAGATCGTCAAGATGCAGAAGCAGCTTGACGAGATGAGAGTGCTCATGGAGGCGCAAGGCCAGCCTAAGGCCCGGCCGGTCGTGAACGACCCCTTGTCCGTTGATATTGAGCTCGCCCCAGTCCAGCTCAAAATCACTCCGCCGCCGACCCCTCTTTACGAAGGGAAGACGGACCCGGAAACTCATCTGAGCAAATTCCGGATTTTCATGACCGGGCAGGGCGCGACCGACGCCACAAAGTGCAGACTCTTCCCACTCACTCTGGGCGATCTCGCCCATAGATGGTACGTCTCACTCCCGGCCCGCTCGATCGATTCCTTCTCCACTCTGAGCACCCAGTTCACCTCTTACGTTGCGGCCAAAATTGCCCGGCCGGAGAACTGGCACCGCTTAATGCGCATCCGCCAGGAGAAGGAGGATTCCGACGAGGACTACGTCGCCCGAGTGACGAGGTCATTCTGACCGGGGAGGCGGTCGGTGATCAACTGGCTCTGCATGCCACCCTTGGAGGTTTTCACGGCCGATCCCCGATGTTCAAGCACCTCACCAAAGATTTTCCGAAGACATACGCCGATTTCAGAGCCCGGGCAGGCGATTACCTGGCTCGGAGGAAACTGCTTGCTCTCAGGCTAGGGGAGCCCGAACCAGCAGTGAAGGAGCCGGAGGCCGTAACTCAAGCCTCCCCCAAAGGTGGTCCCAAGGCCAAAAAGATTGCCAAGCCGCCCGGAAACTTCAAGTCCTTCGAGGACGTCGAAGTACATCTCACCCAGGCGCTGAGACAATCCCCTGCACACATCTTCAATGAAATCCAACATAGGGATGTGCTCCCCAGGCCTAGGCCATTCATGGGAGATCTGTCCCGGCTGGACCCTAAAAAGTTATGTGCCTATCACGACTCAATTAGCCATAATACTAGCCAGTGTCGTGATCTCCTAAAACAGTTGTGGAAACTGTTTGACGAAGGGCGCCTGAACGACCTCATACAGAGGCCAGCTGGCCGACAGGACCAGCAGCAGCAGCAACAGCAGCGTCCCCCCCCGCAGAAACGAAGAAAGAAGCCTGTCTCTCAAGCCGGTCGCAGCTTTGGAGGACGACGACGATGACCTCCCCCCGATGAACCCTGGCGGCCATATCAACATGATCCAGGCCGGTGGGGGAAACTTGGGCGGCCTCACCCCCGTCTCCACGCTTTCTAACAGAAAGCGCAAGGCCGAAGTCTGGGCCGTGACCAACATAAACCTGGTCACCCCGCCCGAGCCCAAAATCCATAAGGATCTAGAGATCACTTTCTCCAACCGAGACCGGAGTGGGGTGTTGTACCCCAAGGGGGATGCTTTGGTGATCGTTGCCCGCATTCTGGGCAAAGAGGTCCAACGAGTTTTGATCGACAATGGGTGCTTCTGCAACATCATATTCAAAGTGGCCCTAGATCAGCTCGGCGATCTCGTCAGCTTCATAAAGCCAATCGACCTCCAGCTGAAAGGTTTCGGGGATGCTACTGTTGCCGCGTACGGAAGGATAAAGCTCTCAGTAGAGCTCGTCTGCTTTTATTACGAGAAGTTTAGGATTACTAGGCCATTGGACTTTATCATTGTAGACCAGCCGAGTTTTTATAACAGCTTCTTAGATAAGCATTTTCTAGAAGTTTTTGAGGCCGTAACCTCTTCTTATTACTATTGTATCAAATTTCCCACCCCCGAGGGGGTGGTCGGCACCGTTAGGGGTAACCAATCAATGTCTAGAAAATGTTTGAACTATTTCAATTCTTCTTTATTTCCAATTTGTAACGATCAAACTATACATAAATCACAGACCGACCTCGAGGTGACCCTTCCGACCACTGAAATCATGATGGAGGTCGGGTCCACCTCGACCAGCCACGATAATGGTTCCGGCCCATGACCAATGCAAGTTGATGATCCCGAGCCAAGGATTGTTTTCGACCCCTCGAGCTCGATCTCGATCCAAGGTTCGACACAAACGACCGGCAAAGCTACGAGCAAGCCACGGCCTTGGAGGACTTGGAACACATTCCAGTCGATCCTTCGAGGCCGGAATTGGAAGTCCTGATCGGCTCTCGCATACCGGCCAAAATGCGGGGGGAAGTGATCGATTTCCTCAAGGCCAACATAGAAGTCTTCGCTTGGTCTCACCAAGACATGTTCGGAATAGACCCAAAACACGTCTGGCATCGCTTGAAAATCGACCCTAACAAGAGGTCGGTTCATCAGAAAAGAAGGAAGTTTGGCCCAAAAAAGTACGAGGCACTGGCCCAAGAGGTCAAGAAGTTATTGGACAACAAGCTCATTGAACAAGCTAAAGACGAGCCCCAATGGGTCGCCAATGCCGTCCTAGTCAAGAAAACGAACAACACCTGGAGGCTCTGTATAGATTTTACCGACCTCAATGCAGCTTGCCCAAAAGATCACTTTCCGATGCTGCACATCGATCATTTAGTTGATAGCACGACCGGTCACGAAATGATGTCCTTCATGGACGCTTTCGCCGGCTACCATCAAATTCTGATGGCTGTCGAGGACATTAAGCATACCTCTTTCCATATGGAAAATGACATATTTTCATGGCTCCGAATGTCGTTCGTCCTGATCAATGCCGGAGCGACCTACCAACGGTTGGTCAACAAAATATTCGCGGATCAGATCGGAAAGACCATGGAAGTCTACATCGACGACATCGTGGTGAAGAGCCTGAAAAAGGAAGACCACCTTAGAGACCTCGAGGAAACTTTCAAAATCCTCAAGGCATACAAGATGAAGCTGAACTTGAAAAAGTGCAACTTCGGGGTAGAGGCCGGTAAATTTCTGGGGCACATCGTCAGCCAAAGAGGAATTGAGGCCAACCCGGCCAAGATCAAAGCCGTCCTTGACATGCAGGAGCCCAGGACGATCAAGCAAGTACAACGCTTGACCGGTTGCCTAGCTTCACTAAATAGATTCATAGCCCGGCTCAGAGACAAAAGTAAGCCTTTCTTCTCGACTATCAAAAATGGCAAGTTTTCTTGGAATATGGAAAGTCAAATAGCCTTTGCAAAACTAAAGGAGTACTTGGCAACCCCATAAATTCTAGTCAAACCGATCCCGGGAGAGAAGCTTTACTTGTATCTTGCGGCCTCCGAGGTCGCCCTCAGCGCGGTACTTGTCCGGGCGGATGGTCAGAACCATCTTTCGATCTACTTCGTAAGTCAAACTTTGCACGATGCCGAGCTCAGGTACACCCCACTAGAAAAATTAGCCTACGCTCTGGTCATGAGCGTGAGGAAGCTAAGGCCCTACTTCTTCGATCATCAAGTGGAGGTCCTAACCACTTTACCCCTAAGGCAAGTTCTGCACCGGCCGAATACCAGCGGTCGACTCTTGAAGTGGTTATTAGAGATAGCCCAATACGGGGTCTCCTATGCCCCGAGGACAGCCATCAAGGGCCAAGCTCTTGCCGACTTTATAGTGGAACTCACGTTCCCCCCAAAATTCATAAGAATCGACCACCCCCCATGGAAACTCTACGTAGATGGGTCATCGACTAGTACTTGCATCGAGGCCGGTATCGTTCTGGTCGGGCCGGAGGGCCAGAGTTTCACTCATGCGGTCCGTTTCAGCTTCCCGGCTACTAACAACGAGGCTAAGTATGATGTCTTGATCGGGAGCCTCGAGCTCGCAACCGCCATCGGAGTATGCCGACTGCATATCTTTATGGACTCCCTACTCGTAGTAAACCAAATAAAAGGAGAATACGAGGCCCGGGGAGAGCAAATGATGAAATATCTCAACCTGGTCACGACCTTGTGCGAGAAATTTCATCAAGTCTTCATAGAGCAAATCCCGAGGGAGCACAACACCCAGGCCGACGTCCTTTCCAAGCTCGCAACCGCAGAAGGAGCCGCCAACCTCGCCAATATCCAGCTCACCACGCTCGGGACCCCCACAGTGATCCGAGCACAATTCTCAACCGTTCTGCGCGCCGACGAAAATTGGATGACTCCGATCGTGAAGTATTTAAAGACTGGCACACTCCCAGAAGACAGAGTTCGAGCTCGGCAACTACAACTCTGGTCATCAAGGTACATTCTCATTGACGAGCTCCTGTACAAAAGAAGTTTCACCCTCCCACTCCTGAAATGTATAACCCCGGAGCAAGGCCAGAACATCCTGGCCGAGATCCATGAAGGGGTATGTGGGAACCATGCCGGGGGCCGAGCCCTAGCCCATAAGATAATCAGGCAAGGATATTTCTGGCTGACCCTGAACAAAGACGATGTTAGCTTTGCGAGGTTGTGCCACAAATGTCAAATCTTGTGACCCAACATCAAATTGTCCCCCGAGCAGCTCTCCTCCATGTACAACCCTTGGCCTTATACCCAGTGGGGCATCGACCTGATTGGACCGATGCGAACTGTACCCGGGGGCCGCAGATTCGCCGTCGTGGCCGTTGATTATTTCACAAAGTGGGTGGAGGCCGAGCCGCTCAACAAAATCAACCAAACCCAGATCAAAAAATTCATTTGGAAAAATATCATCTGCCGTTTCGGCCTACCACAAGTGATTATCTCCGACAATGGGAAGCAATTTGATGGTCTCCAAATGATCCAATTTTGTGAAAAATGGAAAATCAAAAAAGTCTTCTCCACCCCCTACCACCCACAGACGAATGGCCAGGTAGAGGCCGTGAACAAAATTCTCAAGCACACTATTAAAGCAAAACTTGAGGACAAGAAAGGGAAGTGGGCAGCCGAGCTCCTCGACGTGCTTTAGTCGTACCGCACGACTACAAGAAACTCGACGGGCGAAACACCTTTCGCTTTAGCCTTTGGGACTGAGGCCGTCATCCCATCGGAGGTCTCACTAAAGACAATGACACCGCCCAGATGATCAATTTGGATATGCTAGAAGAACGAAGACTCAGCTCCGACCTCCGGAATGCGGCCTATAAGAAGAAATAAAAAAAAAAATTCAACTCTAAGGTGAAGGCCAGGCAATTCCAGGTCTGCGACCTCGTCCTCAAGAAGGTTCAAGTTCCCAAAGGGGTATTCGGCCCGAACTGGGAGGGCCCATTTAGGATATCTAAGTGGCTCTCCAAGGGGGCTTACGAGCTTGAACTCATGGATGGCACTCCGGACCAATACCCCTAGAATGCAGTTCACTTGAAGAAATATTACCAATAACTAAATTGCACTATGTAATTGATAGTTCTTATCAATAGAAAGCTTTACGCGCAGCTCGATCTCACATTCAAAAACCAAGCTCAGTTCAAAAGCATATGCCGACCATATCGAGGTCAGCATATCACACTTGAGCTCGGGAAGACCGTTGTTGGTCCCACTAGATAGATTAATTGCGGAAGCCTTTATAACCAAAATGTCTTTAGAGAAAATCTTTTCTAAGAGCACAAATAATAATCAACAGGTATTAAAGAAAGCAATAAATAACACCGTATTTATAGTGGTTCGGATCTGAATATCCTACATCCACTCTCCCTTGATCAAAGGGGTCTCACTATCCAACCAACAAACTCACTACTTACTGGAATTTCCGAAGTACCAGCACCTTCTTACAATCTCTTTAGATCTAACTTCGATCTAAAGACAAACTTACTCCAACCTTGTCTAACAAGATGAACAGGTTGAGTATATAAACTCCTTACGAGTTGGATGAGTAATTAAGAACAAAGTGAGTGCAAATGCGTAGTGATCAAAAAGCTTAGTATGCTATGTGCGCGTGTAGAGTCTCTAGAGCTTTTTCTTGAACTGCACTCTTGTATATAGAGGGGATTAGGGTTAGCCGTTGGAGGGCTAATCCAATCAGATCCTCTATATAAGGAAGCCTCAATCAATCAATTCCCTAATTGATTGATTGGGTTGGTGGGATCCTTGGATTGATTATCTTCAAATACTTTCCAATCCTGATCATGTTGACTTGATTTGAATCACCAACGGTCAATAGCTTCCTCTGCCTAACTCTGATTCTCTTCAGAGAAGGCAGGACCAGACACCAGGCAACCTCGGTGTCTTCTGGTCCTCATCTGGTCAAGAACCAGAATATTCAGTAGAGTCAGGGAATCAAACTGAGCATCTTTTGTTCCACCAGACTCGTCTGGTCCGGACTCGTCTGGTCTGGGGAAGGTCCTCTGCCTCTGGTCTGTCTCATCTGATGAAGTCTTCTGGTGGAGTCCTCTGGTGAAGTCCTCTGGTGGGGTCTTCTGGTGACTCTTCTGGTGAAGTCTTCTGGTCTGGCAGTTCCCCCTAGACTAAGTCCTAATCTAGATCATCATCTGGCTAACAGGTCCAGATGGTCCTATTACATCTTCTGGTTTGTTTTAACTCATCAAAACTAACAATTTTTATCCTAACAATTTCCCCCTTTTTGATGGAGTTAAAACACTACCAGAACTGATCAAGAATAGTAAACTTAAGCAATAAAACATTAAAGGATAAGACCTTAGAATAGATCTTATCAGGCAAACAAATAAGACAACAAGAGGTTGTCGTTTGAACAGAGAAGATATGAGATTTTCATTAATAATAAGGACAAAGAAGAATACAGATTACAATGCATTTCTGGTCCTATTCTAAGCATATCTTCTGTTGTCTTTGGGCACCAGAAACCAGTCAAGAAACCTGTCTTGAATGGCCTTCAACTCTGCAGAAGATGATGGGGTGAAGTTTGCCAACACCTTGGTCTTGTACAGTTTCTTCATCTCAGCCCAATCAACCTAGTCTCCTGCCATTGGAGTGTTGAGAAAATGGAACTCAGGAGCAGTGACTTCCAGGTTGAATTCAATAGTTGAATCCATCAACTGCTTGTACAGATCTGCATCATATGCCTGCATCCAAGAATGGAAGGTCCTGTTGATGAGAGCATCATCCTCTGGTGGAGGTCTCTGAATGTAATGTTGAATGAACCAGAGAGTCTTGGCTTCTCTCCATTTTTCTATCAAAGGCACAGGAACAGTTGAGTCAAAGGACCCTTCTGTCCTGAGAGGGAAGATGTTCATAACTTCAACAAGCCCTTTTCTCTTCTGGCTGGATCCACTAGCACCAGGAGTGATGCCAGCTTCTCTGCTCTTCTTATTTTGCCTTCTAACATATCGGAGCCTCTGCTCTTCATCTATGTTTTTCCTTATCCTTGCTTGCCTCTCTTCAGGCGACTCTTCCTTGAATCTCTTCTCTGCTTCTTCAACCACAGATTCAAGGAAGCTCTTCTTTACTTTCCTTATCTTCCTCTTTGCAGGTCCAGAGATGGAAATTGGATCCTGCTCTGCCTCGGACTCCTCTTCTGCAGCAAGCTACTTAGCCATGGAAAGAGATTTGAGCTCTTCCTTCTTCTTCTTCTGCAACTCAGCCTGGGCCAAAGTATTCTCCAGCAGGTCCAGACGAGCTCCATGGCTGAAGAGTGTTTCATTTGTGGTCTTCGCCAGATCAGTTCTGGCCTTCTCTTCCCCCTTTTTAACTTCATCAAGGAGGGGCTCCACTACCTGCCTTATGAGATCGGGCAGGGCAGTGTTGGAGGAAGAGTGAAGATCACGCAGCTGCTTGGCTTCCTCCAGATAGGCTTTAGACTCTGCAACAAGTCTTTCCTGCTTCTCCAACATCTCCTGGAGGGAGTCTTTCAGCTTTGCAGTCTGAATCATCTGGCTGGCCATCTCCACCTTGAGAACAGAGACTGGCCTCAACTGCTCCAGCACGTGCTCCTGGAGCTGCTTCTGGCTGTGCATGACATCTAGCTTGACAAATAATCCATTAGCCTTGAAGGAAGCTTTTACCTATGCCAGAGTGGACTTGATCTGCTTCAGGAAGATTCTCCTCTCATGCTTGATCTGGTGCTCTATCATAGCAGGGGCCATATGTTGAATTGCTTTGGAAAAGCGCCCTATCTGCATGATCTGCTCGTTGAAGAAAGCCTTCATCTTCTGGAGCACAGCAGGAGACATCTCAAAGTCCTCCTCGTCTGAATATAGCTCAGGAGGGAAAGTGAAATGAGGACCAAAGTTGTAGGAGAAGCCCTCTGGAGTGAGCATAACTCCTCTCTGGATAAGGAGAGTCTTGATGAGGATCTTGGCCACTTCTGGTGTCTCCAACTCTGCCGGGTTTTGAATATTTAGCTTCTTCTTCAGCTCAATCTCCCAAGCAGTGAAGGTAGATGGAGACATCTCCTCTAGCAGAAGCATGAGATCTTCAACATCCTGGAGTCTAGCCATACTCCAAACCTTGGCATCAGTCAGATCTGCCAGGAGGGGTGAGTGCTCCAACAAAATTGGAAATTGCTCTCTTAGCCAGAGCTGAGCACTCACACTCATACTCTGCCTGATGGGGCCCATCTCATCAGAAGAGAAAAAGAAGGGTTTGGGCCCAGAGGCAGAGGAGGCAGGTGCTAAGTGAGCAGGCTCAAGTGAAGCTTCCTCATCTTCACTATCATCGCTTGTTAAACAGGTTGGAGAGGGGGGAGGGGCAGGGAATCCCAGAGTCATAGCAATGGTTGGGTCCTGATCTGTATGGGTTTGGGGAGGGTTAGGATTTTGTGAAGTAGAGGTGGTAGGAATGGGTTGTTCTGCACCAGAAGAGGAAGGAATATCTGGTACAGAATGTGTAGGAGGTGTCTGGGAGGTAGAAGTGTTTGGAGGGGGGATGTCTGCACCAGAAGAGGTTGAGGGTACCTCTGGTGCAGAAGGTGGGGGAGAGGGATCTGTGGGAAGATGTGTTTGGGAAATTGGGGGAGAGGGTGTTTGGGTAGGAATGGTAGAGGGAGTATAGACAGGGGTATCTGGGATGATCTGCTCTGGTGGAACAAAAGGGTTACCAGAGGCAGAAGGGGTTTGGGGTATATTATCTGGGGGAGAGGTAGAAGGGGAAACAAGATTAATGGGGGAAGAAGATGGAATGGAGGGATTTACCTCTGCTGGGTCAACACCAGCAGGTATAACAGTCTCTGGAGCATCCTCCATCATCTGGGAGGCCTCATCAATGGCCTTCTCCAAGGCCTCTCCAAGATCAGATCCAGAATCAGGATCTTGAAGAATAGCTCTCTTGGCCTTGGATTTCCTCACAAGAGGCACATCCTCGTCTTCATCTTCCTCCTCTGATGGCTCATCCACCAGAAGGGTTGTCTTGGCCTTCCTGCTAGTTTTAGACTTCTTAGCAGAGCCTCTCCTGGCCTCCTCTGGCCGCTTCCTCTTGGCTGCTCCAGCCTTCTTAACAGCTTTATCATCATCACCCTTCTTCTTAAGCACATCAAGAAGGGGAATCTGGTCCTCCTCTGAGGAACCAGAAAAGGCAACGGTCGAAGAACCAGTTGCTTCAGAAGCTTTCTTAAGGCTCTTCTGCTTCTGCTGCTTTCTCTGCCCCTTTGGAGGTGAAGGAATAGATTGAATAGGAGGGGCAGGGATGGCTTGCTCCCCATCAGAGTCGGCATGGCCGTGGAGAGGACCATCCTTGGAGAAGAGGATCTTGGACTTGTGATAACTGTGGCACCAAGAAGACTTCCACTTCTTCTCTGGAAGGAGAGAATCCAGAATGAGAGTTAACTTAGTCCCCAAAGAGACATTTGCAGTAAAGAAAAACTGCAACTCCCCTGGCTTGGAAGGACAAGGCTCCTTCTTCACCTTCAGCCTGTTCTTCCTCAACACATCCCAGAAGAACTCCGCCCAATTACACTGCACACCATCATATAAAGCCCTCATCACACACATCCTACCATTGAAAATGGCATCTGTGCTGTGATTTTCACACATAAGCACCTTCACCACGATATCGAACAACACCTTGAACTTCTGCCGTAAATGCTTATCCACAAAGCCCTTTGTGACGTTCTGGCAAGACGAATGAGCAAAAATCTTGAAGGATCCAACAATATCATCCTCCTTGTACGTCAATGGATCCACTCCCACCGCAGAAATGTTCTCGAACAAAGCGCAGAAGTCGTGCTTAGAAAATACCAAATCGTCTTCATCAATCTTCGAAGAAAAGTAATCCCCATGAATCTTCATACAAACCAACAACTGGGCCGCATAACCGTCAAGAGTACGAAAATCCTTGGGAACAGTGGAGATCAACTTCTCCACCCCTGCTCTCTGGAACATCTCCAGAACCGACAACACAACTGGGTTCTTGGTGGTATAGAAGTCCACCACCATCTCCGTCTTTAACTTCTTCATCATCAGGACATGGTCAAAATTGCACGGAGGGGCCATTACTGTGAAAGAAAGAGAGAGAGAGAAAATGCTTTGCAGAGAGAGAGGTTAGGGTTTGAGAGTATGAAAACGTGAAAGGACAGATTGAAAGGAAATTTGAATTAAATAGGGTAATACGCGTGGCTAGATTATTAAATGAAGTGTGAACGCGTGTAATTTTAAAATTTAATTGAGGAAACAAAATCAATTTTAGCATTGATTGACATTTTGCACAGTGATTAAATCCGATGGCCACGATGAAAGGCAAGATACAGATTTAATCTGGTGCGTTGGCATAGTCATTGGGACTGGGCAAAAAGGGATTTTGAGGCAGTCAAGAGAAAAAGCGAAATGATTGCCTAGGCCCTATACCCTAGTCTTAAATACACTCCGAAGTTGAAAGGTTTTGAGTGTACTTACTAATTTGAAAAGTGTATCCCAATGATCAGAGGCCAGAGAAGTAAATGCATACCTGTCACCTGATATTGTAACCAGATGAAACCACAGCTACATCTCCTCTGATGGAGCTCATCTGGTCCTGGTCAGAGAAGATTTTGGACAAATGACTCAGCACCTCATCTGGGACAAGTGTCACCTGGTACATACCTCATCTGGTACCTTCTCTGATATATCTAATCTGCAGGTATGTTAGTGTTAAACGAAATAAGGAATCTGCAATAAAATAAAAGGATACTTCTCTGATGTTCCCCCTAAAACAAATCTGTCTTTGGATCCAACAAACCTAACTCAAAATCTAACTCTCTGAATCTGGTCTCAGCCAAAGGCTTAGTTAAAATATCTGCTCTCTGCCTCTCTGTTGCAATCTTTTCCATCCTTATATCTCCCTTCTCAACATGATCTCTGATAAAATGATGCCTTATATCAACATGTTTACACCTGGTATGAAGAACTGGATTCTGGGTGATTGCAATTGCACTATTACTATCACAGAATATAGGAATATCCTTAGCTCTAATCTGGTAGTCCCTAAGTTGTTGACTAATCCAGAGAAGTTGAGAACAACAACTCCCTGCAGCCATGTACTCTGCTTCTGTTGTTGATGTAGCAACTGAAGTCTGCTTCTTAGAAAACCAGGATACCAATTTATTCCCTAAAAATTGGCATGTTCCACTAGTAGATTTCCTATCTATTCTGCACCCACCATAGTCTGAATCCGAATATCCACTCAATTCCAAGTTGTCATCTGCAGGATACCATAATCCTAAATTCACAGTTCCCTTGAGATATTTCAATATTCTCCTAGCTGCTTCCAAGTGACTCCTCTTGGGATTAGCTTGAAATCTGGCACAAACTCCTACAGCAAAAGTAATATCTGGTCTGCTTGCAGTCAGATACAAAAGAGAACCAATAAGTGCTCTGTACTGAGTCTGGTCCACACTCTCTCCAGACTCATCTGGATCCATGTTGAAATTTGTCATCATAGGGATCTTGGCTGCTTTGCTAGATCCTACTCCAAATTTCTCTAACATGTTTCTGGTGTACTTTGCTTGATTAATGAAGATTCCCTTCTCTGATTGCTTAACCTGCAAACCTAAAAAGTAATTCATCTCACCCATCATGGACATCTCAAACTGACTCTGCATGAGTTCACCAAACTTTTCACACAACTTCTTGTTAGGGGATCCAAATATGATGTCATCAACATATATTTGGACCAGAAGGATGTCCTTTCCTTCTTCTTTCCTAAACAAGGTTCTATCAATCTTACCTTTAGTAAAACCATTGTCCAGAAGAAACTGAGATAAAGTGTCATACCATGCTCTGGGTGCCTGCTTCAGCCCATAAAGAGCTTTCTTAAGCTTAAACACCTTGTCACCCTGTTCAAAACCAGGAGGTTGTTCCACATACACTTCCTCAATGAGAATCTAATTAAGAAAGGCAGATTTCACATCCATCTGGTATACTTTGAACTTCATGTGAGCAGCATATGCTAAGAACAATCTGATGGCTTCTAGTCTGGCAACAGGAGCAAATGTCTCATCATAGTCTATTCCTTCAGACTGAGAATAGCCCTGAGCCACTAGCCTTGCCTTGTTCCTAGTAATGACATCATTCTCATCTTTCTTATTCTTGAAAACCCACTTAGTGCCTATCACCTTTTGATGTCTTGGTCTGTCTACCAGCTCCCAAACATCCTGTCTGGTGAATTGATTCAACTCCTCTTGCATTGCAATAATCCAATTTGAATATTTCAGTGCCTCCTTGATGTTCTTAGGCTCAATCAAGGACACATAGCAACTGAATAAGGCAGCTAAGTTAAGAGTTCTCCTAGTCTGGACACCCTTAGTTGGATCGCCAAGGATTAGGTCATTAGGGTGATCAACCAGGGTCCTCCTTCCCGTGGTCTTGCCTGGTTGATCATCTTCTGCAGTACCTTGGTGATTATCACCACCTGCAGAAGAGCTTCCCCCTACAGGAGTTCCAACCTCTTCTGGTTCTACTCCTTGTGAAGGCTGCTGCTTCAGAGAACCAGGAGATGGGTCATCATCTGAATCTGAATCTGAGTCAAGAACAGGTGGATTGACTTTGATTACTCTGGGAGTAGTCTGATTCTGGGTCTCATCAGAAGACTTTAAGTCCACCTTGCACTCAAAAGCAGATTCATCAAAAACAACATGAGGTGTTTCCTCCACACAAAGTGAATTCTTATTAAAAACTCTGAAAGCTTTACTGGTGCTGGAATATCCTAAAAATATTCCATCAGCCACTTTAGCATCAAAGGTTCTTAATTTAGATTTCCCATTGTCATGGATGAAACACTTACATCCAAAAACATGAAAGTATGAAACAGATGGGGTTTTACCTTTCCATACCTCATATGGTGTTTTATTATGTCTCTGGGCAATCAGGCATCTGTTCTGAGTGTAGCACGCTGTATTGATGGCCTCTGCCCAAAATCTTTGTGGAGTGCTGTACTCTGCCAGAAGTGTTCGTGCAGCTTCTTTGAGAGTCCTATTCCTCATTTCTGCTACTCCATTTTGTTGGGGTGTTCTGGCAGCAGATGTCTCATGAAAAATCCCATGATCCTTGCAGTAATCTGCAATATGTGAATTCAGAAACTCTGTTCCTTTGTCACTTCTGATTCTGACTATGCTCTGGTTCTGCTCATTCTGAATTTGCTTGAAGAACTCTGGCAGCTTAGTCATAGTTTCATTTTTCTTAAACAAGAACACTACCCAAGTGTATCTTGAAAAGTCATCTACTATCACTAAGGTGTACTTCCTTCCACTGAAACTAAGAGGAGAAACAGGTCCAAACAGGTCCATGTGAAGTAGTTGAAGTACTCTGGATGTGGTTGTGCTCTGGACATCCTTAAAGGAAGTCTTGGGTTGTTTACCCTTCTGGCATGAACCACAAACCTGATCCTTCTTAAACACTTCATTTGGAAGACCTCGAATGAGACCTTTTCTGGCAATCTTGTTCAATGTTTTGAAGTTAAGATGACACAATCTTTTGTGCCAAATCCAGCTGTTCTCTGCAGATCCTTTAGCAACCAGGCAGGCATTTCTTGGGCAACTGCTAAAATCTGCAAGATAAATGTTACCCTTCCTCAAGCCTATTAGCAAAATATCATTATAATCAGAAGAGAAAACAGTGCATGAATCACTAGAAAACTTCACTGAGTATCCCTTGTCACAGAATTGGGATACTGAAAGCAGATTATGCTTGAGTCCTTCTACGTAGTAGACTTCATCTACAGATACTCCATTGAAGGTCAACTTTCCAACTCCTCTGGTGACGCCATAATTGTTGTCACCAAACATCACTCTTGGTCCATTCAATGGCTTGAAATCTTGGAGATTATCTTTCTGGAAGGTCATGTGCTTGGAACATCCACTATCAATGTACCAGACATGGTTGCTTGAAAATCCTTTCTCCAATGGACTTTTATCTACCTGCAGAGAAATCAATTAGGTCCCCTACTAGTGCTGGGTCCTGATTGGTTAGTTGCAGGTTTTGTAGGAATCCATAGATAAAGATCATCCCTTGATGGATGAGGAGATCTTATCTTCCTTCCAAATCTATCTACCAGCACATGTCCTCTGACAATGACATATTGAGCTACTGGTCTGATAAGGACACCTTTCTTATAAACATGTCTGGTGTACCTTTTCTCAAATCTGGCCTTTGGAATGGCCTGCCTCAAAGACATGGTCTTAAAGGTCTGGTTGTAAGGGTACGTCCTAGAAGAACCATCTCTGGTGTCATAACTACCCAGATCAGTTGGTTTTCTATAGATGGGTCTGGAAGACCTCCTCTGGTTCTGATAATTAGACTTGCTCTGGTGATTATAGTTCCTTTGAGTATACCTATTCTGGAATTGATTCCTCTGAGAAAATTGTCTCTGGGGTATCTGGTTCTGTTGAACATTGTTCCTTCTCTGGTAGTTGTTACTCTGATTGGTATTCCCCTTCCTTGAGTGTTTCCTTTGAGGTCCCCTAATCTGTTTAGGTTCCCTTTGAGGATTTCTCTGGGGTCCTCCAATTTGAGTAATTTCTACTCCTTGAGACTCATTGTTCACAGAACCATCAATCTTTAATGATTCCCCTTTTTGACACTTATTTTCTAGCATCTTCTCTTCCAGAACAGTCAACTCTTCTGGACCATTTGTTATGTGATTAACAGAGTGATTCCTTTTCCAATCAGGATTGTGAACCACCTTGTAACCATTACCAGTTAAGTCTTTATCATTCCAGATTTCTACCAATTTACCAGCTCTTACAGACTTGTCTTTATTATAGAGGTATTTATGGGTTTTAGTGGTAATTCCAGAATATCCTAAACCACTCTTATCACAAATGCGCTGAGAAGACTCTGATATGATAAATACAACAGATGGTATCTTAGGAGCTTCTCTGGGCATAGGTATCTCCTCTATGTTATGAGCAACTTGTTTTCCCTTGATAAGAGTCTGGTATTTGGCTCTGAGTTCATTGATCTCATCTTCTTGAGAGGTCCTTTCTTTCATGAGTTGATCTACCAGAGTATCTCTTTCTGTGATCTTATCCTGAAGTTCAGAGACTTCTTTGGAATGATCTTTCATGAGTTCTCTGGTGGATTTGTGCTCATGAGAGAGTGATTGAACTTCAGCTCTGAGCCTACCATTCTCTTTCTCAAGTTTTTGACAAAGTTGGACACAATTTTGGAGATCTGATAGCATTTGTTGCATATCAGACTCTCTGGAGTTACCAGATGAATTAGAGGATTCAGTACATTTGGAATTTGATAAAACTAGAGTAGTTTCATTTACCTCAGTGATGTCTGCCATAAGACACACATCATCATCTGATCCAAAGTCAGAAGAAGAAGAACTGGAACTAGTATCCTCCTCCTCTGCTTCTGCCAGCAATGCTCTCTTATCTGCATATCTCCTATCTCTCTTGATTCTTTTCTCTTCTCTTTCCCTAGGAGTAAGCTGAGGACAATCATAACTGTAGTGACCAGTCTTGTTGCATGTGTAGCAGGCATTGTCTCCTCTGGGACTAGGACTTGGCTCTCTCCTCCTCTGGTTGTAGTCTGATCTGGCTGGACTACTCTCTCTCCTCTGGTAGTCAGGTCTGCCAGAGCTACCATCCTTCCTCTGATAATCTGATCTCCCAGAGCTGCCAGGGTTGTCATCTCTCCTCCTCTCTGGAGTTCTGAATCTGGTCTCCCTTGAGTCACCAGATGCCTTCTCCTTCTCTGCAGGCTTGAAGGAACTCTTCCTGTCTCTGGTAGACTCCTTCCAATGCCTTTTGTACCTGCCATATTTTGAACTCATTTTGTCTAATTTACAAGTTAGAAGTGCTACCTGCTCCTTGAGGCTCAAGTCATCTGCAGTAGACTCCTTTGGCTTGACATCAGGCTTGAGAGTTGAAGAGAATGCAACTCCTTTCTGGCCAGAAGAGGAAACCTCTTCTGTTTGGTCCTCCTCTTGAAGATCATATTCGTAAGCTTTGAGATTAGACAACAGAAGATGGTGATCCAGAGTGTTGAGATCCTTGGTGTCCTTGATCACAGTGACTTTAATTCTCCACCTGCTTGTTAGTGAACGCAAGATTTTGCTATTAATTTCTTTTTCAGAGTAGGTCTTACCTAAGGCACTAGCCTTGTTTAGGAGGTTTGTGAGGCGCATGTCCAGCTGGTCTATGGTCTCGTCTGGTTTCATTTTGAACGTATCAAACGAGTGTTGAACAGCCTGGAGCTTGTTATCTTTAATCTTCTCTGTTCCCTCGCAGAGAAGTGCAAGTTTGTCCCACATCTCCTTCGCAGTGACACGGGTTCTAACCTTCTCTATAACCTCCTTGGTGAGAGTGTTGCTAATCTCGGTTCTTGCCACCTGGTCCAGGTTATGTAGCTTTCTCTCATCGTTGTCAAGTTCTTCTTTCTTTTTTAGGATTCGTTGTCTGGGAACTCTATCCTCTGCAGCGTCGCTAGTTTCTTCTCTGGACTCTGACCTGCCACTATCAATAGGAGTCCAGTGAAATTTAATGGGGCCACTCTCTATCACATCTAACATGCGGTGGTGGATAGCTCCCAGATGATTACTCATCATGAAGCTCCAGTGGCTATAGTCCTCAAATGAGAACTCTGGCAATTTGCGACTCTTATAAGAAGATTTTGCAGACATTTTAAATAAAATTTGGGAAATAACAAGAACTTTAACAAAAGCACTAAGGAGCAATGGATCTGCCCGGTGACCACCAAAAGCTTTACAAAGCAGTGGTCGTTGGACACACTGCTCTGATACCACTTGTTGGTCCCACTAGATAGATTAATTGCAGAAGCCTTTATAACCAAAATGTCTTTAGAGAAAATATTTTCTAAGAGCACAAATAATAATCAACAGGTATTAAAGAAAGCAATAAATAACACCGTATTTATAGTGGTTCGGATCTGAATATCCTACGTCCACTCTCCCTTGATCAAAGGGGTCTCACTATCCAACCAACAAACTCACTACTTACTGGAATTTCCGAAGTACCAGCACCTTCTTACAATCTCTTTAGATCTAACTTCGATCTAAAGACAAACTTACTCCAACCTTGTCTAACAAGATGAACAGGTTGAGTATATAAACTCCTTACGAGTTGGATGAGTAATTAAGAACAAAGTGAGTGCAAATGCGTAGTGATCAAAAAGCTTAGTATGCTATGTTCGCGTGTAGAGTCTCTAGAGCTTTTTCTTGAACTGCACTCTTGTATATAGAGGGGATTAGGGTTAGCTGTTGGAGGGCTAATCCAATCAGATCCTCTATATAAGGAAGCCTCAATCAATCAATTCCCTAATTGATTGATTGGGTTGGTGGGATCCTTGGATTGATTATCTTCAAATACTTTCCAATCCTGATCATGTTGACTTGATTTGAATCACCAACGGTCAATAGCTTCCTCTGCCTAACTCTGATTCTCTTCAGAGAAGGCAGGACCAGACACCAGGCAACCTCGGTGTCTTCTGGTCCTCATCTGGTCAAGAACCAGAATATTCAGTAGAGTCAGGGAATCAAACTGAGCATCTTTTGTTCCACCAGACTCGTCTGGTCCGGACTCGTCTGGTCTGGGGAAGGTCCTCTGCCTCTGGTCTGTCTCATCTGATGAAGTCTTCTGGTGGAGTCCTCTGGTGAAGTCCTCTGGTGGGGTCTTCTGGTGAAGTCTTCTGGTCTGGCAGTTCCCCCTAGACTAAGTCCTAATCTAGATCATCATCTGGCTAACAGGTCCAGATGGTCCTATTACATCTTCTGGTTTGTTTTAACTCATCAAAACTAACAATTTTTATCCTAACAACCGTCTAAGCCATTCGAAAACCGAGTTCAGTTCAAAAGCATATGCCGACCGTATCGAGGTCGGCATATCACACTTGAGCTCGAAAAGGCCGCCTAGGCCATTCAAAAAACTGAGCTCAGTATAAAAGCGTTTGCCGACCATATCGAGGTCGGCATACCACACTTGAGCTCGGAAAGGCTACCAAGGCCATTTCAAACACCGGGCTCAGTTCAAAATATATGTTGACCGTATCGAGGTCGGCATATCTCACTTAGGCCTGAGAGAAATCTTATACTTGTTAAATTTCAAACATTTATAACAGGAATAAGCAACGAAAGAGTAACAGCAAAGCGACAAAGGTAGTATAATCAAATTTCCATTCAACGGTTAAAACCTGGGCAAAAGCCGGTTAAAGAAGTATTGAAAGTTTTTCAAATTAAACCCGGTCGGGTGCCGATTACAAGCAAAATGAAAATGAAAACAAATGAAGGCAGGATTTAAACTAAATCTTCAATGGTCGCCAGCTTCACCTACGGTGCCCATCTGCTCCCTGACTCCGGCCATAAAATCCGCTACCTCATTGATGCAAGCCTCCGCCACCTCTCCACCCGGCACCAAGGGACCTTCCGGAGGAGCTGCCTCATCATCTTCTTCTTCCCCGTCTTCCTCGGCCTCCTCGACCTGAACAACTGGAGGACCATGGCCCGAAAGGTGCAACCGGTGCCGGTACAGAAACCATGACAAATCTACCCCAAGCTCAGTCTCGAGGTCCAAGAAATGGAGGTAGTAGCTCTCATGGATCGGAGTCTTGGCAACGTACTCCCGGAAGTAATCCTCGTAGACCTTGGTGTCTAGATTGGCCTTACGTCCCACGCGGATCAGGTCGGCGATGGCCATGTAGTAGCAGAATTCAGAAAACAGCATCGGACTGGTGGCCGGGTCATTGGGATCGTAAGCCGGCCGTTGCAGAGCCGCAGCCACCTCAGTCGCTTTCTCTCGCATCTCCCTCTCCAGCTCAGCCTGCCGGGCGCGAGCTCGGTCGGCATCCTTCCGCGCGGCCTCATTCTCTTGGCCAAGACCCGCCACGGCCGCCTCCATCTCCGCGATCTGGGCCCGACAATCGTTACAGGTTTTCCAAGCCATTTCCGCCCGCGTAAGGGCATCATCCTTCTCTTTCAGCACGACCTCGAGTTGCCCGACCGCGTGATCCCTTTCCTCCTTCAACACGGCGTTCGCACTTTCGTACTGCACCTTCTCCTCCCGGGCTCGGGTAAGATCCGCCTCAGCTTTCTGAAGCGAGCTCACAGCAGAGTTGAGCTTGCTCTCGACGAAGTTGGCCATGATGGCCGCTTGGTTCGCCAGGGTGACATTAGCCCGACCAGCGTAGCGGGGGCGGCGGTCGGTGATTTCAGCCAATTCACGGGTCCAGGATGGGGGGAGAGAGTTCACCGCCCGGCTCATGTATTCCGGCATCTCCACTATCGAGCTCGAAACCCGGGAGGAAAGGAAGTCCAGCACCATCGGCGGCAAGTCTGAGTCGTTGCGGATCAACCTAAACAAAGTAAGAAAGACCCGTTCAGAAACAACAGTTTAATAAGACAAAATTATAAATTGAGATAACTTACACTTGGAAACAAGAGGGATCGCGACCGAAGAAGCTCCGATCATTCTCCCGGCCGGGGGCATGGGTTGCGTGGGCCATCGTAGCAGCGCCGACTGACCCCTGCCGGTGAGGCGTATCGTCAGAAACGTCGATCGATGCAGGACTCGACCCATCTGCACCGACTTTCTCCCTCTCAAGTTCTTCTCGCCCCCATTTCCGACCGGTAAGGGGGGAGATGGGATAGTTCCGGCCGCAATGCCCTCGGTGGCCGGGACGGACTGGAGATGAGTTGGCTCGTGGATAACAATCCCTTTTCCGGGCACCAGCCCCCTTTTTCTTCTTCGTCGCCTTGATAACCTCCGGTTGAGTGAGAGCAGCTCCGAGGCGGGAAAACATCTCCGGGCACTGGTCAAGCAAGTGGTCGGGGCAGCGGCGTACAACCGGGAACTCAGGCACTGCGAATGTAGAGCGTAAAAAAACAACAACAATAATAAAACAACTCTAGATCCGGGCTCACCCAAGTACCTACTCGTCAAGTTTAGGTGGCGGGGAAATTGGAAGAATCGGCTGGCAAGTCGAGTCTGACGAGTCCGGAGAATAGCTTGATTTCTCTCAGAGGCCGGCAGGGACAACATCCGCTCTCGAACGACCGCGAAATCAAAGTTCAGCTCGAGCTCGGAGGGGGAAAGATAGCCTGCAATAAAACATAAAAAATTAGATCAGTACATTTAATCCAAAAATAAACACAAATCTCTTACTAGGATTTTTCGGGTGGATGTCGGTCGGAACCCCAACTTCCGTTCCACCAGGATATCCGGTCTGCCAGGCTCCTCCTACGAAGAACCATTTCTGCCGGTCATTGCGGGCCTTGCTCGGGAGGCCGGTCACCAGTTTGGGCCCTTTGGTCTGAATGAAGACCTCTCCGGTCCCACTCTTCTCGCTCTGGACCCGGTACAGATAGGTCATCTCCCCCGGGGTCGACATTCGAAGCAGCCGATTCTGGCCAAAAAGCACCATGACGCTCAGGATAATCATCCATGCATTTGGCAGTAGCTGGATAGGCGCCTGGTTCCAGTAATTGAGCAGGTAGGAGATGGCCGGATGAAGGGGGAAATGGAGCCCGACCTCCATCATATCCTGAGTAACGACATACCACACTTGAGCTCGGAAAGGCTACCAAGGCCATTTCAAACACCGGGCTCACTTCAAAACATATGTCGACCGTATCGAGGTCGGCATATCTCACTTAGGCCCGGGAGAAATCTCATACTTGTTAAATTTCAAACATTTTTAACAAGAATAAGCAACAAAAAAGTAACAGTAAAGCGACAAAGGTAGTATAATCAAATGTCCATTCAACGGTTAAAACCTGGGCAAAAGCCGGTTAAAGAAGTACTGAAAGTTGTTCAAATTAAACCCGGTCGGGTGCCGGTTACAAGCAAAATAAAAAGGAAAACAAACAAAGGCAGGATTTAAACTAAATCTTCAATGGTCGCCAGCTTCACCTACGGTGCCCGTCTGCTCCCCGGCTCCGGCCACAAAATCCGCTACCACATTGATGCAAGCCTCCGACACCTCTCCACCCGACACCAAGGGACCTTCCGGAGGAGCTGCTGTTGGAGTTATACGTGAAAGTATGCTTTTACTTTGTATAACTCGTGTATCAAACACTCATTTTATGAGAATAATTCTTTTATCGCATTTGCTTTAGTTATGATTGAATGTTGAATTTCTATTGCAAACCGTTCAATATATGGTACTAGTTACATTGTAGTTAATGTGGTGATACCCGATCACGGAAGACAACATTAACAGTTTACTTGTAACTAAACGTACATTTTCACGACCTAGGTGGAATTGAACAATCCGCTGTGAAAGGTCGATGTGTAAGGCTCAGATTGGTCTGTCTTGACTAAGAGATTGCACTAGCACATTTAGTATGTGTTGAAGAGGTCCTACAGCGAGGAGAAATTCTTCTGTTCTGAAAGGTGAAGAATTAGACCTCAGTGGTTGTTGATTTCTTAATCTCGGTCACTTAAATAGGACCGTGTGTGCTTAATAGTTACTGCTTTGATTCATGTTGGGTGAGAATCATTGCGACTTCGAACTTTGTATCTTGGGCAGTAATATTAATCATACGACGGTTGCTAAGATTTAATACGGAGAAACGTATGTGAGTACGGCTCGTGTGATTAGTCCCCTTGGTGGGCTCAGAAGTTTTATTGTACCAAATCTTGCAAGTGAAGAATTAGTTTCTTCGGTACGAATAATAATGTTGAGTTGTCTTTACTCCAAGGTGAAAGATGTTAATTAATTTAGAGCTATTCAGAAGCTTAATTAATTAATGGACTTGATAATCTTAAACGCGGGAAATAATAACCGGGAGCCCATATTATCGTAATATGGATTAAGATGGATAGTGCAATATTAATTTATTAGTGGTAATAATTAATATTAATGGATTGAATTATATTGGGGCTCAATATTGAAATTCAGAAGTCCATTAGGAGGTCCAATCTTAATTCTCCTTAAGGCCCCTCAAGTAGCCCATTAAGTAGCCCAATAATGATAAGGTGATTAAAATAAAAAGAAAATTATATTGCTGATTTTTTCTTTAAATTTTCGAAAATAGTGATATTAGGAGAAATTAGATTTTGTTGATTTTCTTGGAAAGATATTATGGAAGATATGTATTCTAGGAATACAAGAATATCTCATATATTCAAGAAGATCCAAATCTTGAATTTCATACCTATAATTTTCGAAAATAACTATTTAAATAGGAGAGTGAGATTTTTGTGGAATATTTTATTTTGGAGAAAAGAATATATGAGATATATTCAAGATTTCTTAGAGTCTAAGAAAAGATTTTCTCCAAGCCCATATACACATGAAAAAATCGCCCACTCCTTATTATAAATAGGGGATGATTATTTCATCCCCAAGTACATAATTCCATGTGTTGGAAAAATCAAGAAGCCTAGATATTTTTCTTTTTCCTTAGTTTATTAAATTACCTGAAAGCGTCTCCCACCGGCGATCAAGTGAGGTGAAAAGGGAAATACTTGAGAAGGTTTTGGGTTGATAGAGCGAGATTACAATTGTCCCATATATCCAAAGGCTAATACTACAAGAGGTACGTTAATCGCATATTTACTTGTTTATTCCGCCTAGTTAATATGTGAAATTAATTTAACATGCATGATGAAAATTAGTTGTTGGAATTATTATTTGAATTAATTAGGATTAATTCATGCTAGTAATAATTATATTTAAATTTGTATTTAAAATTCATCCCGAATAGATTCCGGGCACCCCTATTTTCCCAACAACTGGTATCAGAGCCACGGTTTTGGGCTCTGAATTTTAAATTGGAATTTAAATTGTTAAACATTAAATTGAAATTGGATAGTAGAATTGTTAGATCTTTTTTGCAGGTATCCAATTTTCATGATTTTAATGTTGTTAATTTCATGCGTGTAAATTAATTGTTTTTTAATTCGATTCGTTCGAATTCATTTTTCTCGTGAGAAAATCCACGAGTAGTTTAGTTGTTTTTATTTTGATTCGATCATTGTAATAGACTAGTCTAGATCTAGTATTTTTTTTTTTGTAAAAATAAATTGTAACCGGATCGTGACGAAGAACGAAGAATTAAAAACGGCGTACCCGGACGACGCATACAAGCGTGGTGCGTGTATGGACGTAAAATCATGCAAGGGGTGAAGAAAACGGAGACGAACGACGAAAAACGGCACACGGGGTGCACGGCGCACGATCCGGGCGCGACGGGAGGTCGGCGCCGCGCGCGCACGCCTCGGGCACGGCCTGGTGCGCCTCGGGGCTCCTCGTGCAGTGCCTCGGCGCGCCTCGGTGCAGCGCCTCGGGTGCGCCTCGGTGCAGCGCCTCGGGTGCGCTTCGGCGCGCCTCCTGCAGCGCTTCGGCGCTTTTTGGGCCGGGAGGCGCGCGGGCCCACTTCGTGGGCCGACGCGCGCCGTATCTCGGGCCATGGAATTTTTTCGGTTCGTGTTTTTTTTCCATGTGATTTTAAACGTCGTCTCGAACCCCAAACGATGCTGTTTTTGATGAAGTGTTACTGTTCGAGTGGGAGCACGTCGAGACGAACGTCGGAAAGCAACAAGGATGATTTTTCGCATCAAGACGTGAAGAAATTAAACCGTGACAATTGGATTCGAGTGCTCCAATGTGTTTAATTTTGTTTTGATAGATGTTTTATTTCGTGCACTTATTATTATTTGTTAATATGTGTTTGCATGAATTTAATTGTCCAAGAAAAACCTTACTTTCGAAAATTACTAAGTATGTTTTTATAATCGCAATTTTATTCCGAATATTAAAATTGGATTATTTTGACCTCCATAATTTATTTATTTGTGAAGTTCTTTTGGAATACATTTCCCCCTCGGATCGGCCAAAAGAAAGGATTTCACATGAATAAATTCCGAAAGAATGATTGTGGATTATTACTAGTGGCTGTATTGACCCTCACCACGAGTGGCTTGCTCAAAGCGAAATAATAATCCTGCAGTTTATATGTGGTCAAAGTGGGAGCTAACTATTAATTTTAAATTAAGGATTTGTAACTTTTAAGTTTGTAATCCGCTTGAATGTATTTAAATGTATAGACCACCCCTCGTGGCGCATTTAAATTGTTTCGAGATGTTGGCTGATGCATGATTATATTGTTTTAAGGTTTCAATATAATTGATGTGATCGAATTATGTGATAATTTTGTATTTTTCTATTTATTGATATGAATGTATGTTTTATTCTCAGTTCATCATGTCGCAACCTTTTAATCCACTGTATAGTATACTTAAAGATAATAAACTTGTTGGTGAGAACTATGTTGATTGGAAACGTAATATAAACATGGTCCTTCCTACGCAAGAACACTATTGGATATTTAGCGTTGACGTACCCAAGAAACCTAATGATAAGTCAAGTAATGGGGAAAAGGCGATATTCGATGATTGGAAGCATTCCAATGAGCACATGAAGCGCATCATCTTGACATTTATGTCTGAGGATTTGAAGCGCATTCATGAAGGCATTGAAGCGGCTGTTGATATCATGAATAGCCTTGAAGAGATGTTTCAACATCAGAACCCCATGGCGAATCTGTTCACCATTCGTGAGAAGCTCACGAAAGAAATGGTTAAGGGAACACCCGTAAGGGATCATGTTCTCAATTTTAGGCGTGAGTTTGAGAAACTCGAGTTTCTTGGTGCCGGAAAAAGTGAAGAAAGTCAAATCGATTCCATACTTCTAAAGCTATCGAGTAGTTTTGATGGGTTCTTTTGGGAATACGTGTTATCTGAACACAAGTTCACTTTGGATACCCTGCTCAAAGCCCTGATAACGGTAGAGTCATACTTGGGGAGTAGGGACGAGGCTTTGGTGATCAAGAGTTTTTTCTCGAAATCTAGGCCAATGGAAGGTGAGATTGAGAAGGAGGTGGTTGATCGGAACCAAACCAGTAGACTCACTTTGGGAGGCAAGAAAAGAGCTTTCAAGCCGTACGGCATGAAGATATCCGGTAAGAGTAAGTGCTTCAATTGCGGGGAAAGAGGACATTGGAGGTCTACCTGTTCTAAGCCTAAGAAGGCGGTAAAGAAAGGTAAGTCTCATGCTTTAGTCGTTGAAACATATGTTGCGGCGTATGCTGCCCACGTTTGGGTAGTGGATACCGGGGCAACTGATCATATTTGTTTCACTCTTCAGGGGTTCCATCTAACCAGGCGACTTAGCAAGAATGAGATCACCATCACTTTGGGGGATGCTACGAGAGTGGCAGCCGAAGCAGTGGGAGTCGTGCACCTATCTTTTGAAGATAGAGTTTTAATTTTAAGAGATGTTTTATACGTTCCAAACTTTAGGAAGAATTTAATTTCGGTTTCTAAGTTGTTTTTTGATGGATATTCAGTTACTTTTAATAAAGTTGTTACTGTTTCTTTTAAGAATGATGTTATCTGTCATGGAACGTTGGTAAACAATCTCTATACGATTAAGTGTGCACATCACTCAAATAATGAATCTAATAACACGTCGATCATTTCGAGCAATAAAAGAAAGCGTTCTTCGAAGATGAACGAAACAATTCTATGGCATCTTAGACTAGGTCATATTAATCTAAAGCGGATAGAGAGATTGGTGAAAGACGGATCCTTGGAGTCGCTCCAAGTCGAGCCGTTTCCAACTTGTGAATCCTGTTTAGAGGGTAAGATGACCAAGAGGGCATTTGGAGCCAAGGGGAATAGAGCCACGGAAGTGTTAGAACTCGTTCATACCGATGTGTGTGGTCCAATGACGATCAAAGCGAGAATGGGGTATGAGTATTTCGTTACCTTCATTGACGATTACTCAAGATTTGGGTACATTTACCTTATGTGGCATAAGTCTGAAACTTTTGAAAAGTTTAAAGAGTTTAAGGCTGAAGCCGAGAAACATAGGGAAAAGAGTATCAAGTTTCTACGATCAGATCGTGGAGGCGAATACATCAGCGATGGATTCTTGAACTACCTATCGGACGAAGGGATCGTATCCCAGTTAACCGCACCGGGAACCCCTCAATAGAACGGTGTGGCGGAACGAAGGAACCGGACTCTTTTAGAGATGGTCAGATCCATGATGAGTTATTCGGATTTACCCAAGTCATTTTGGGGTAATGCCTTGGAAACGGCGGCTTATATTCTAAACTTGGTGCCATCCAAATCGGTTCCTAAAACCCCAATGGAATTGTGGACCGGGCGCAAGCCCAGTCTAAGACATTTACGGATTTGGGGTTGTCCGGCATACGTGCTAGACAAGGAAGCCGGTAAGTTGGATCCACGTTCGGAATTAAGGCTGTTTATAGGATACCCTGCGGGAACGAAAGGGTGTATGTTATATAGTCCTAAGGATCAAAAGACCGTGATTAGTACACACTTTAAATTCTTGGAGGAAGACTATATGAACAATCGGAAACCTAAAAGTGAAATTACCTTAGAAGAATTGAGAGGTCAAACCTCGATACCAAGTATACAAGATGAAGTACCACACGTCACACCTTCACAACCGGAACCCCATCGTAGTGGGAGGGTTCCTAGGCAACCCGAGAGATTCATGGGGATAGGAGAATCTTCAGATTTGGTTCCCGGTGTTGAATCAGACCCATGGACGTACGACGAAGCAATCCAAGACAAAGACGCGGAGTCGTGGCAAACGGCAATGGAAGCCGAGATGGGTTCGATGGATCATAATCAAGTGTGGGAGTTGGTCGAGCCACCCAGTGGGGTAGAACCCATTGGATGCAAGTGGGTGTACAAGAGGAAAAGAGGACCGGACGGAAGGGTTGAAACCTTCAAAGCAAGGCTTGTGGCCAAAGGGTATACTCAGAAAGAAGGGATCGATTATGAGGAAACCTTTTCACCTGTAGCTATGCTTAAGTCCATCCGTATTCTCTTGTCGATCGCTGCGCACCTAGATTACGAGATCTGGCAAATGGATGTCAAGACGGCTTTCCTTAACGGAAGTCTTGACGGAATAGATATCTATATGCAACAGCCCAAAGGTTTCATTGAAAAAGGCCAAGAGAATCTCGTATACAAGCTCAAGAGATCCATTTAGGGACTTAAGCAAGCATCGCGTACTTGGAACCAGTGTTTTGATCAAGTGATTAAGTCTTATGGGTTTGATCAAAACGAGTTCGAAAGTTGTGTGTATAAGAAGCGTGACGGAACTGCGGTGGTATTCTTAGTATTATACGTAGACGATATTCTGCTCATTGGAAACAATGTAAAGGTATTGTCAGACGTAAAGGTATGGCTGTCAAAACAATTTGATATGAAGGACTTAGGGGAAGCCGGTCACATCCTTGGGATCAAAATCACTCGCGATCGCAAGAAGAGGATGTTGGGCTTATCGCAGGCTTCATACATTGACACTGTTTTGAAGCGTTTCAGCATGCAAGATTCCAGGAAAGGTTTTGTACCTATTAGGCACGGAATCCATCTATCGAAAGAAATGAGCCCTAAGACGCAAGTGGAGATAGATGACATGAAAGGTATTCCGTACGCTTCGGCCGTAGGAAGCCTTATGTATGCAATGCTGTGTACGAGACCGGATATCAGCTTCGTCGTGGGCATGGTAGCAAGATATCAAAGTAATCCCGAGAAAGACCATTGGACTGCCGTAAAGTGCATCTTGAGGTATCTGAAAAGAACTCGGGAGCGGATGCTGATTTACCAGTCAGATAGTCTAGTTCCCGTAGGATACACGGACTCGGATTTCCAATCAGACATAGACTTAAGAAAGTCAACCTCGGGTAGTGTGTTTTGCATGGGAGGAGGAGCCATTTCATGGAGAAGCGTAAAGCAGAAATGCATCGCCGATTCGACCATGGAAGCCGAGTATGTAGCTGCTTGTGAAGCAGCGAAAGAGGCAGTTTGGCTCAAGAACTTCTTAGTGGACTTGGACGTTGTTCCGAATTTGCCCGACAAGATAACTGTCTTTTGTGACAATGCCGGAGCAGTTGCAAATTCAAAGGAACCGAGAGCCCACAAGGCCAGCAAACACATAGAAAGAAAATACCATCTGATACGAGAAATCGTTAAGAGAGGAGATATAGAGGTGGCAAAGATAGCGTCGGGTGACAACCTAGCGGATCCATTCACAAAGGGTCTGCCTTAGAGTACATTCGAGAGACATGTGGATGGAATGGGAGTCAAAACTATTGCCAATCTGCTTTAAGTATAAGTGGGAGGAATTATTAGGTTAGTGTAGGTTAACATGAGATGTCACGTAGAGCTACTACACTAAGACATGCGTGATGTATACTAAAAGCAGACTTTAAGTATAAGTGGGAGATTGTTGGAGTTATACGTGAAAGTATGCTTTTACTTTGTATAACTCGTGTATCAAACACTCGTTTTATGAGAATAATTCTTTTATCGCATTTGCTTTAGTTATGATTGAATGTTGAATTTCTATTGCAAACCGTTCAATATATGGTACAAGTTACATTGTAGTTAATGTGGTGATACCCGATCACGGAAGACAACATTAACAGTTTACTTGTAACTAAACGTACATTTTCACGACCTAGGTGTAATTGAACAATCCGCCGTGAAAGGTCGATGTGTAAGGCTCAGATTGGTCTGTCTTGACTAAGAGATTGCACTAGCACATTTAGTATGTGTTGAAGAGGTCCTACAGCGAGGAGAAATTCTTCTGTTCTGAAAGGTGAAGAATTAGACCTCAGTGGTTGTTGATTTCTTAACCTCGGTCACTTAAATAGGACCGTGTGTGCTTAATAGTTACTGCTTTGATTCATGTTGGGTGAGAATCATTGCGACTTCGAACTTTGTGTCTTGGGCAGTAATATTAATCATACGACGGTTGCTAAGATTTAATACGGAGAAACGCATGCGAGTACGGCTCGTGTGATTAGTCCCCTTGGTGGGCTCAGAAGTTTTATTGTACCAAATCTTGCAAGTGAAGAATTAGTTTCTTCGGTACGAATAATAATGTTGAGCTGTCTTTACTCCAAGGTGAAAGATGTTAATTAATTTAGAGCTATTCAGAAGCTTAATTAATTAATGGACTTGATAATCTTAAACGCGGGAAATAATAACCGGGAGCCCATATTATCGTAATATGGATTAAGATGGATAGTGCAATATTAATTTATTAGTGGTAATAATTAATATTAATGGATTGAATTATATTGGGGCTCAATATTAAAATTCAGAAGTCCATTAGGAGGTCCAATCTTAATTCTCCTTAAGGCCCCTCAAGTAGCCCAATAATGATAAGGTGATTAAAATAAAAAGAAAATTATATTGCTGATTTTTTCTTTAAATTTTCGAAAATAGTGATATTAGGAGAAATTAGATTTTGTTGATTTTCTTGGAAATATATTATGGAAGATATGTATTCTAGGAATACAAGAATATCTCATATATTCAAGAAGATCCAAATCTTGAATTTCATACCTATAATTTTCGAAAATAACTATTTAAATAGGAGAGTGAGATTTTTGTGGAATATTTTATTTTGGAGGAAAGAATATATGAGATATATTCAAGATTTCTTAGAGTCTAAGAAAAGATTTTCTCCAAGCCCATATACACATGAAAAAATCGGCCACTCCTTATTATAAATAGGGGATGATTATTTCATCCCCAAGTACATAATTCCATGTATTGGAAAAATCAAGAAGCATAGATATTTTTCTTTTTCCTTAGTTTATTAAATTACTTGAAAGCGTCTCCCACCGGTGATCAAGTGAGGTGAAAAGGGAAATACTTGAGAAGGCTTTGGGTTGATAGAGCGAGATTACAATTGTCCCGTATATCCAAAGGCTAATACTACAAGAGGTACGTTAATCGCATTTTTACTTTTTTATTCCGCCTAGTTAATATGTGAAATTAATTTAACATGCATGATGAAAATTAGTTGTTGGAATTATTATTTGAATTAATTAGGATTAATTCATACTAGTAATAATTATATTTAAATTCGTATTTAAAATTCATCCCGAATAGATTCCGGGCACCCCTATTTTCCTAACAGCTGCTTCATCATCTTCTTCTTCCCCATCTTCCTCGGCCTCCTCGACTTGAACAGCTGGAAGACCATGGCCCGGAAGGAGCAACCGGTGCCGGTACGGAAACCATGACAAATCTACCCCGAGCTCAGTCTCGAGGTCCAAGAAATGGAGGTAGTAGCTCTCATGGATCGGAGTCTTGGTAACGTACTCCCAGAAGTAATCCTCATAGACCTTGGTGTCTAGATTGGCCTTGCGTCCCACGCGGATCAGGTCGGCGACGGCCATGTAGTAGCAGAATTCAGAAAACAGCATCGGACTGGTGGCCGGGTCATTGGGATCGTAAGCCGTCCGTTGTAGAGCCGCAGCCACCTCAGCCGCTTTCTCTCGCACCTCCCTGTCCAGCTCAGCCTGCCGGGCGCGAGCTTGGTCGGCATCCTTCCGCGCGGCCTCATTCTCTTGGCGAAGACCCGCCACGGCCGCCTCCATCTCCACGTTCTGGGCTCGACAATCGTTACAAGCTTTCCAAGCTTTTTCCGCCCCCGTAAGGGCATCATCCTTCTCTTTCAGCACAACCTCGAGTTGCCCGACCGCATGATCCCTTTCCTTCTTCAGCACGGCGTTCGCACTTTCGTACTGCGCCTTCTCCTCCCGGGCTCGGGTAAGATCCGCCTCAGCTTTCCGAAGCAAGCTCACAGCAGAGTTGAGCTCGCTCACGATGAAGTTGGCCATGATGGCCGCTTGGTTTACCAGGGCGACATTAGCCCGACCGGCGTAGTGGGGACGTCGGTCAGTGATTTCAGCCAATTCACGGGTCCAGGATGGGGGAGAGAGTTCACCTCCCGGCTCATGTATTCCGGCATCTTCACTATCGAGCTCGGAACCCGGGAGGAAAGAAAGTACAACACCATCGGCGGCAAGTCAGAGTCGTTGCGGGTCAACCTGAACAAAGAAAGAAAGACCCGTTCAGAAACAATAGTTTAATAAGGCAAAATTATAAATTGAGACAACTTACACTTGGAAACGAGCGGGATCACGACCGAAGAAGGTCCGGTCATCCTCCCGGGCGGGGGCATGGGTCGCGTAGGCCATCGTAGCAACGCCGGCCGACCTCTGCCCAGGAGGCGTATCGTCAGAAACGTCGATCGGCACAGGACTCGACCCATCTGCACCGACTTCCTCCCTCTCAAGTTCTTCTCGCCCCCGTTTCCGACCTGTAAGGGGGGGGGGGGGGGGGAGGATGGGATAGTTCTTGTCGGAACGCCCTCGGTGGCCGGGACGGACTGGAGAGGAGTTGGCTCGTAGATAACAATCCCTTTTCCGGGGAAATTGGAAGAATCGACTGGCAAGTCGAGCCTGACGAGTCCGGAGAATAGCTTGATTTCTCTCAGAGGCCGGCAGGGATAATATCCGCTCTTGGACGACCGTGAAATCGAAGTTCAGCTCGCGCTCGGAGGGTGAAAGATAGCCTGTAATGAAAAATAAAAAATTAGATCAGTACATTTAATCCAAAAATAAACACAAATCTCTTATTAGGATTTTTCGGGTGGATGTCGGTCGGAACCCCAATTTCCGTTCCACCAGGATATTCGGTCTGCCAGACTCCTCCTACGAAGAACCATTTCTTTAGGTCATTGCGGGCCTTGCTCGGGAGGCCGATCACCAGTTTGGGCCCTTTGGTCTGAATGAAGACCTCTCCGGTCCCACTCTTCTCGCTCTGGACCCGGTACAGATAGGGCATCTCCCCCGGGGTCGACATTCGATGCAGCCGATTCTGGCCAAAAAGCACCATGACGCTCAGGATAATCATCCATGCATTTGGCAGTAGCTGGATAGGCGTCTGGTTCCAGTAATAGAGCAGGTAGGAGATGGCCGGATGAAGGGGGAAACGGAGCCCGACCTCCATCATATCCTAAGTAACGGCCACCATCCCTTGAGGGGGTTGATCCGCCCATTCATTAGGCTCGGGGGTGAAAAGCTGGACATCGTAAGGAATATCCCAGTAGACCCGAGCTTCATCAAGATAACTCTGGGTCATCTTACTTTGTATCTGGCCGATCGTCCACTTCTTGGATCTGTCCAGGTCGGCTATCTGAATGGTCCTCGGATCACGAACGGTAGGGCCCCGAGGATAACGCTCTTGATACCCGTCGAAATCGAAGGAGAGAGATTTGATCTCATCCTTCTCCTCCACATACTCTGACCACAACCGGAAGGCCCTCCTAATCTCGTCCCGACGGACCTCACCCGCACTTCGGGCCGCAGCAGGCGACCCCCCGACCTCTTCGGCTTCCGAACCCGAGGCCTCATTCGCCATCCCGAGCCTCTCCTTGATTTGCTCGGTGGCGAGGTTCTGGAGTAATAAGTTATTAGCTAAGACATCATCCTCGCCGCGTCCGCCATCGTCATCTTCTTCGTCAAGGAGGTCATCCAGCGATTCCCGACTCTCGACCGGATGGTCCATCGGATCGGATCTCGAACTCGCAGCCACAGTAGGGCCACTCTCCCTGGCGCCCTTGCCCAAAGTGACCACCCGGACTCGGGAAGAGTGCATCTGGACCATCATCGTCACGAGCCCAGATCGAGCTCGCACTCAGGCGCGATGGAGAGGTTCCACCTCCACCACTAGAACTCCCCCCTTCGTCAAATAGCCTCTGGCTGGTTCCGCCACTGCCGCTCGAGGAGACGCCGTCTCTTTGCCTTGGCGGAGGACCAGTCCACCGCCGTACCATTTTGAAAAGAGAAGAAGAAGTAGAAAGTTTTTCGAAATTTAAACGCAGATTACCTCTCTAAACCGCCTAGTCGCCGCCGTATAAATCCAAACGCCGCTTCAGAAGTCTCGCCGGAGTAATCGCCGGAGAATCTCAAATTTACTATGGAAAGTTTGAAGGCGCAAAAGTAAAAAAACTTAAAATGGCAGATAACTCACCTATTTATAAGAAATGGGGAGGGTCTACTTCGCAAACAAGTTTCTAGGCCTAGGGGCCTAAGTGCAAGAAGCCGAAACGCCAGGGACCCCACACCAAAATGGCTGCGTACGCCAATAATTAATGCGCAGGATTCGAGGCATCACATGACGCCATGCACGCCTTTTTAGGCGCACTTACCCATGCACGTCCACTCAAACGTCAGTAACAAAAGGACCGACCTCCGGCCACTCCAAGCCAGACGAGGTCAGCACCGACAATCAAGAACAGACGACCATCTCGCCTCCCACCAACCCTAAGAGCCGAGCTGGAGGGAAATTGTTGTGGCCATTTTACACCACAGGTCGACACCGACCTTGATCCATCCAAAAACGACAAAGTGACATGGCCACGACGATCCGGTCTAGCCAAATGTCTTCCGACTACCATGGGCTTTGATCCCGACCTTCCGACCTTCATATCGAGATCGGCATCAAGCTCCAGAGCATGCCCACCACGTCTTAGATACATTACCAATGAGCCGAGACCGGACCGGTCCGACCTCGATCGAATGAAACGTCCAGAGGTCTCCTCAGCATGGCCAAAGCCCAAGAGGAGCTCCCGACCTCGTGACATGTCGGAGACCGATCTCCGATCTCAAAAGGCTTCCGACCTACGAACGGAAAGAAGAGTACGTGATAGAATCTGACGAGATCTTCCCATAAGAGGTAAAGAGCCGCCTCTGTACTCAGTGACAGAGGGAATTTTCCACCCAAATGAGGAAAATTCTCAGAGAATCATCCTTTTATGGACACGTGTCAACTAGCTAGTGGTCGGCCGTCTGCAGGCTAAGGCGTACGGACGCCCGCGCATCCTCAGAGACTGGAGTCATTAATTGCTCCTGTCCCCTAGGAGACCGTAAAAGACCATTTTACCCTTGTATAGAGGAAACTATATATAGTCCCATTCAATCTTGTATCAAAGAAACAAGGGTTCATCACTTCCAATCAATAACAATATATACGCATTTAAGTCCAGGGACTAAAAACCCCTGGCAATTCTTGGTGTTCTTGCATTTATTCCTTCTTCATCATTATTCTCCAACCAAATCATTCATTAATCATTTATGAGCTTATTCATTTGATATTTTTACCAAAGCTCCATTAAATAGCCACAAATTCTCAGCACACTTTATTTGGTAAACAACAGAAGAATATAGTGAAACAGTAGGAGATGGAAATATTATTATATTGAAAAAAATAAAGTGTAAGTGATTGGTAAAAGAAAAGGCATGAGAGATGTAATAAAGTATAGGTATTATAGGTTAGGATTTTGATGAATTTTGAAATCTTATTTGTAAAACTCGAAACAAACATAGTTTGGTTTGTGTAATCCTTAAACTGGATCTTGGAGGTTTAAACCAAACCAAACATAACATAACATGAACAAATATTTATTTCATTTATAAAAAACATATTTATAAATAATAACATATTACTTTATAGTTCTTATAATCTACTCATCTTAATCAAATAATGTGTTTGATATAAATTGTACTCATTTAGTCCCTACAAAATTTTACATGTTGTTGGACGCACTTTTAATTCTTTTTTTTACTGAAAAGTGGGTTTTTAAGGGGTTTCATATCAATATAAAATGATATTTTGAGTAGAGCTGTCAAAACGGGTCAGCAGAGTGGGGCTAGCTAAAACCTGCAAAAATTCATCTTTTGGCAGGGCGGGCTAGAAATTTGGCGGGCTGCAAAATCCCCAACCCAACCCACTTATTGATGGGCTGCGAGTTTTGACGGGCCGATCCACTTTTAATTTTTTAATATATTTTTTTTTTAAAAAAATTAGAAAATATAATCTAAAAGCTATAATACATAAAATTCATCAAAATTAAATGTAATCAAACAATTTATCTTGATAATTATTACTATAAAAGTATTTAAAAAAATTATTTTACGAATAAAGTTCATTATTCTTAATAAAAAAAAAAAAATTCTATGAATTGAAGTTTACAATATATTAACGATAATAATTCATAAAAACATATTCCTACAATTTAAATTCATCACCTATAAATATAAATTTTACAAAATAGTCCTAAAAATGATACTATAATAGTTGACAATGTACAAAAAATATAAAATTTTATTTTTAAAGAATAAACCTTTTCTAAGACGGGTCGGCTCGCCCCAATCCGCCAAAGCCCGCTGCCCAAACGGTTCAACCTATTTAGGCCCGCTTCTAAACGGGCTAGAAAATTCTTAACCCAATCCACATTTTAAGTATGGTGGGGCAGGCCGGCCCAATCCATTTTGACAACTCTCATTTTGAGGGAGTGTTATTTTCATTTTAGCGGTGTGAAGATTATTTTGGGACGGACGAAAAAAGAAAGTGTGAAGTTCATTGTGGGATGGAGGAAGTATATATAATTTGAGCCAGTACAATCATTTACAATATAATATTAGATAACCACTCAGAGCATTAGAATGTGCATCTTCTAATCAATAATGACAAAGTATAGGGTGAAACTGGTTTATGCATAAATCTCTAAAGGGTATTAGTTATTTTCATTGAAGAATATTAGTTGTATTTACTGAAGAGTATTACTGATTTATACTAAAGAGTCTTAGTTGTTCAGTGAAAATGAACTAAGACTTTTCAGTGTAAACCAGTAATACTCTTCAGTAAAAACAAATAATACTCTTCAATAAAAACAACTAATTCCCTTCAGTGGTTCATATATAAACCAATTTCACTCTATACATACTCATCAATAATTATAATATCAATAGGACAAATTAGAATATAAATTATTCACTCCGTCCCACTACAATCACACTTATTTTATTTGGACATCTCACAACTACTTTTACACTCCTAAAAATAAAATAATTCACTCTCATAAAAGTTAATAAAGTGAAAAATATTATTTCCTCAGTCCCAAAGTAAGTTTCCCACTTTTCTTTTTAAACCATTCCACAATAAAAAATATATATATATTAAGTACCATTAATTATAAATTACGTCAGATCAAACGTATTATACTATTACTTGATAAAAAAAATACATAATGATATAGTAACTTTAAAAAAATAATTTAATATTTCAAATCAATAAATATTTAAAGTATATATATATATATATATATATATATATATATATATATTTTTGGTGTGCATATAAAAAAATGTTGCTTATTTTGAAATTTAAATTGATCCCGCCTCACATTTACATGAAGCATGAAAAACCCAAATAATTGGTAATTAAGTTCAGAAAAGTTTGATAGTTTATGTGTAATGGTATCTCAATTACCCCATATCTGTGAAAGAAATAAGGTAAAGAAAGAAAGAATACTATCTCATCATATATGTTAAGTTCTCTTATATAATGACGATCCGCAAAGAGGCAAAACAATAAATCTATAACCAATTAAATTCAACTTAATTGACATAAAAAAAAAATTCACTGATTAGTAAATAATATGAGTGAATAACTTAGGAATAAGTATGAATAACTATTTTTTGGCAAAATATTATATAAAGATAGTTCATGATAAGCTTATCAATAAAATATATTAAAATATCGAATATTTGACCAGATGTTCTCATTAGGAATATCATTAATCTGGTAGTATTATATTGTAATTGTTGTAAATTTTCTTGAATCCAAATTAATAATACTCTTGATCAAATATTTAATACTTTAAAATATTTTCATGATAAACTTCGTAAACCATTTTCATATAAAACTTACTCTTATTATTTATTTTTTTGGTAACATCCTTAAATATCTTAAATTTATCGCCAAATTTACATGGTTCTTTAACAATGATCGTACCTTAATAGTAGGAGTTATAACATGAGAATAATATTTCATCATTAATGTGAATTGAAATCTCAATTTCTCTTCGTACTTAATTATAGAAGTGGTGATTTCATATTCATTCACCAAATCAAAGCTTACCAAAAAATTAAAATTTTACTAAAAAAAAATTTAAAATTTTAACACAGTAACTTACGTTTACTCATCATGGTTGGAGTTATTATTTATTAATTATTTACCAAGTATGTTCAAGAAGTAATTAGTAATACCCCAAGAAGACATAAGTAATACCCCAACTGCAAAAAAATACACATTTCAGTGTGTTTGTGTGTATTATGAAAAAATCAAAATTGAAGTCAAAATTGAGCTTAAAATCCAAGTGCATGTTATGCACTTGGATGCACTCTAGAATTTGTTCATTAATTATTGACCAAATCATCATGTCCTTGATTATAGGAGTATAAACTTTATAAAGAAATATTCAGTAAAATTGAAATTTAAATTAGATGTTGACTTTGGATATACCTTAACTAAAAAATATATTGTTTAAGGTATATTAATCAACTCTTTTTAACATATGAGAACTAATCAATCAATTTTTAATATTAATTAAATGAAATTAACAAATCTTTTAATGTAATTATTTTTAGAAATAAATATAGTTACATCAATCTTTTTATATTAATTTATATTTTAAAGCAAAACTAAAAATAAATTGTTTAAAGAATAACCCAAAAGATAATTTGTATCCACAAGAATTGTTAATGAATTCCATTGTAGCAGGTCGAATCGAAGCTACCAAACTAATTAAATTATATATATATATATATATATATATATATATATTGGAATAAGTTGTGAAATATTAAATTAGATAAACTTAATAAATAAGAAAGATCATTAGAAAGAAAAGAGTGTAGAGATGAAAGAGAAATGAACTACTGTTTTTTAATCCTTCCCAATTCCCATTCCACCATCGTGAGCCATAGCTAATAATAGGACCACATACTAATTAATAAAACATACAATCAAAGAATTGAAAAAGAAATACACATACTTAAAAGAACTGAAATAAAAGTTGTGCTATGAAATACCGCCACTTCATCATCACCATTCAACGTCATCTTTTTTCTTCTTTCTCAAAAACTTTGTAATCCCACCATTAATTACCACATATTTAGTGATTTCATTCTTTAGATCCGCTTTCTTTTCACAATATTTGGTGTTGATAACATCCGTATTTCACTTTTCTCTAATTTAGAAACATCCAATTACATAAAAAAAGTATGAATCCAAAATTCAAGAACAAATTCAAGTTCGAATTATTGCATCGATTATAATTTAAGCATGTGAATAATGGTCATATCTTTTAATATCACGAAGAATTTTTCTGCAATGGGAGAGATTACTCCACTGAGCATGTATACTTCTCTAAAGTTTAGACACTCCATCATTGGGGGTTAGAAAAAAACTATCATTCATCATGGTAACAAATACTAACAATCAAGATTTAATATTAAAAAAATAATAAAATATATGTGCAAAATACAAAATTCGTACCAAACTTTTACATCAAATACATTTCATTTACAGATTAATAAAACCCTAAAATCTAAAATACCTATCTAATCAACACATAAGAAAACTAAATATATTGCTTTAGCTGAAACCTATCTAATCAATAAATAAGGAAATCAAATATAAAGATATTAGATAAACCTGTCCAATATTCATACAATTGCACAAAAAATTGACGATGCAATCAACTGATGACAATGGAGAAAGCAAGACGTGTTTGAGAACTCAACAATAAAGCAATATAAATAGGGAAAAAAATATTGAAACAGTTCCTAATTATAAGCCAATTAGGAAAAAATTAAGTTCCAATTTACCATGCTTGTTATCAATAAAAAATAAACGGTGATGATAAAGATTAAAAATCAATGATCAAGGGCTCACAATTGTTCCCGCCAAAAACTATATATAGCATGGTTAGTGCTATTATAGATTATATATAGATAGATATAGATAATTAGTGATCGTAAAACCCCGTGCTTCACACGACCAGAATCTATTACATTATTTAAACTATAATAATTACCAAATTTAAATTATAAAACTAAAAATCTACAAAAAAATTTAAAAAATATAGGTAAAATTTTTCTTGAACTCAAATTAACGATACTTCTCATTATTTTTTTATATTACATTTATAATATTCAATACATTAAAACAGTTTCATGATAAGTTTATCGTTAACAATTTTCATATAAAATTTACTCCTGGGATAGGATATAAATTAGACCTATCACACTAACATTTCAATGTATGTGTATTTAAATTTGTATTTTCTAGTTCCACGAGACAATCTCTCGCAATTTTAAGATATTTTTAAAATACTTTAAACAATAATCTCCAATATAATATTTTTTTAAAATAATACCTTTTCTTTAAAAAAAATAAAAAATAAATGTCACGGTCAAACACATAATAGAAATTTATGACTTATTGAATGTTTGTAAAAATTAACTTTATTGGTTAAAAGAATGAGATAACACTCTACAATTAATTAAAAAACGGTAATCATTTTTTTTCTTAAACTACATAAAAACTTCCCTTTTTCTTTTTTAAACTATAGTCCCTACCCGTACTTCGAACGAAAGTCATTTTCAGTACTAAAATTTTAATATAATCCCTTATATATTTTTATGTTTAACAAATATCACAATTTCTTCGCGCAATGGTTTATCACAAATTTTTTAACACAATCTTTTCTGATTATACGTAAGTGTATCATGATTTATTTATTTATTTTTAGAGTAGGTTTTGCGTGAGATGGATCATAAGTTGGACATGACGCATTAATATTTTAAAGGAGATGTGTGTTATTTGCGCTAGTTTGTGAACACTCTCACCGTGGGGCCATCTCACACAATTTTTTTCTTATTTTTATTATAAAATAGATATTTATAAAGAATAACAAATTATTTTATAATTCTTACCATCAACTCATTTTAATCGAATGATTTGTCTTATATAAATTGTAAATATAACCTAAACCTGTAAAATTTAAAATTATTTACAATATAATATTTAATAATAAGAAAAGACATTAGAATATGCATCTTCTATGATCAATAGTTATAAGTTATAACATCAATTACTAATAAAGTTATAATAATAATAATGGAACACTCTCAAATATATACTTATGTAAAATGTTTCACCATTTCTTGTAAAACATAGCAATATACAAAAGAACCAAACATTTTACATTAGTTTTTTAATAATTAACAATTAGTTTTTTGTGATTAATTTGATACAATACATGTATAGTATTTCTTATCATTATGTACAAAATCAATTTTCTAACACATATTTAAACATTAACATCCACATATAATAATAAATTTTTGATAAAATAAAAAAAAATATTATATAACTATTGTTGAGATTGATAAAAAAAAACCAACAAATGGACTTAATTAAAAAGATTCAATCAAGTAGACAAATAATTTTTTTAAGGACCATAACCTGAGGGTGAAAAAATGAGGATTGTAACTCTTCGAGCTTGCAAAATGAAGATCATAACACTTCAAAATAGCAATTGAAGGACAATAACTTTTAAAAATAATAAATTCAGGCCAAATCGGTTCGAACATAACCAAATTCAACCAGAATTCAAGCCAAATAGCCCGACTTGGTTTTAGTTTTTGACCTCAATTCGTGACTTTTAAAATTATTGTTCTTAAATTATCCATCCGGAGAGTTAACATCCTAATTTTTCCACCACACTTAAGTTACAGTCTTTAAAAAATTATTTCATATCAAGCACACAACCTTGGTATACAAACAACAAAAATCATTCTTACTCTGACATCAATATCATTATACTTGTTAAAAATAATTTAATCATCTTTACAATATCCAACACTCTATCAAATTTAAATCAAGATGTAGTGAGCAGAAGCATGCACAGCTTCGTGCCACCAATAAACATATATTGCTAAGAAGTTGGGTAAAATAGTCAGTACTTCAATATATAATTCGATTCATCTCCAAAAAGGATTACACCCGACAATGGAATACGCTAAAAACCGTAAATTTACAGTTTCAGTAAAGAAAAAAAAAAGATATGCTTCCAAAAGAAATATAATCTCAACAAAAAGCCTATACTTTAAGCATTATAGCATTTCATAGAAAGTCCAGTAATTTCACCAACATTATTGGTTCTAATTTTCCTTCAACATAATTTTCAAATAATCTATTTGACTTTCAATAGAAATATTTGGAGGAAAACTTAATTTCCTATGCATGGTCTAATTTTTATTTTTCATCATTCAGACAGAAGCTAATAAAAGAATATAATAAAAAGAAAAAAAAAACTATCGCATTGACATTAAAAAAAACATAATATGTATCTATAAACTACCTTGCTTTGCTGGTTTCTTTCACATTCAACTTTCAATTCTTCTGTCTAATAGACACTCTTGCGTAAATATATTAATCTTGTTTTTTTTACCAATGGATTAAAGAGGTAGGGGAATAGATACATTATGTGATTTTATTGAAATTGAATGAGATTAATGGTTGAATATTTTTAGGGATGTACGTGTATATTGAATAAAATAATAATTCTATAATGAGTATATTTAGTAGATATTATATAATAAGGTGGTTGAATTTTGAAGTAGGTAAACTTAGTGAAATAGTTGGTGTAAATCGTTGCATCCTACAATAAATTTATATATAAACATTTTCATATTTAATTTATATATTAATAATTGAAATTTTAGTATGTATAATGTGGAACTTGTTCAAACATAAACCACTTTGCAGTAATATTTAGTAGAACAACTCATACTCTTTAGTGAGATAAACTAATATCTTTTAGTGTAACAATTCATACCATTTTGTACCCATCAATTGATACTCTATAGTGTAGTTGTAACAATTGATCATACCATTTCGTATCCATCAACGTGTACCCTCCACAACTCATACTCCTTAGTGAAACAACTCATACCCTACAAAGTGGTTCATGTATGAATCAGTTTCACTTTATATTTCCGCCTTAAAAAATTTACATATTTGATTTTGAATTAACTTTTTTTTATGTAATAGTAAAGTCAATGTGTTATTTATTCACGTTAAAGATTTTTTAAACATTTCAAGAACTGGTTCGCGTTAAAGATTTGTTCGAAAAAATAAACGGCCAAGATTAGTTCTAAGAAATAGTGGTTAAATGTACCATGCATATATTAATACAAAAATGAACAGTCAAGAATTAATAAAAATATCTAAATCAAAGGCCAGAAAAAAAAAACTGGAAATTTATATTAGGTAGCCTATACTGTATCATATGTGCATAGATTGTCATCATAATATCCCAAGTCACTCCCAAGGCAAATTTTAGAATAGTCCAAAGAGTTCAAGATATCAATATTATTTAAATAAATAACATTTTTTATGGTATTCAAAAAAAATAATTGAACAATCATATATTAACTATGTAAATTTAAAATGTATAATGTAGGTTGATTCTACATCTGATGATGCAATTTCTCTAAAGCAAATTAATCTTTCATGATATTGACGTTGTTGATCTTAAAAATAGGTTTCAATCGTGTAGAATCATATAACTGAATTATTAAAACAGAAAAAACTTAAATGTTCATCCTTAAATGAATTTGAATATTTTTCAAAACTTACATGTTGATCTTAAAAAGAAAGATTTCAGTAGTGTTGACCTTCACTAATGTTCAACTTGAATTTTGAATAATAATTCATGCTCAAGCAAATCTTAAAGATTTTGATAAGTAGTCCAAACATATTATGCAATTAATTAAATAATATAGTGAATATTTTTCTTTTTAATTGTACATCTATTGACTTTTTGAGTTCTTAAATATAATCTATATACCTTATTTTTTAAATTTTCTATACAGAAAAAATATTATTTATAAAGTATAATTATAACTGAGAAAATATTAAATAATTTTAATTATATAATAATAGTTAAAAAAATTATTTCATTTAGTTATATTGATTTTGACAAATATTAGGTTAATACGATTTGTAAAATGTTCCATATATGTGATATTAATAATTCATGTAAATTATATTTCTGGTCGCTAGAGAATGAGTCTATTTTGAAATGGTCTTTTTTAATGTTTTTAGTACTGTAGTTTTATTCGGCACATTTGGTCCCAAAAAATTACAGTTTTGATCCAAAGAAAATGGGTAAATTGAAGTTTTAGTCCAATAGAAGTGGTAAAATCACGGTTATAGTCCTGAAAATTAGCATATATAACAAAAACTGTTAAAATAATTATCACTTTTGCAAATAGGTACCAAAAGTATTCCATTATAATCAAAAGTGCAATTTTTTTCCTAATAATCCACTTGGTTTTTACATATAAATATAGATAATTATTGAAAATGTGACAATCTATGAAACCATTAAACTTAGCAAATATGATTCTAAAATATTCATGAAAAGTTATAAATAAAAGAATAAATATGATGCTTACTAAAATTTTATTTTATCATAAGTTTTAAGAATTTAGAGACTTCAAGTTAACCCTTCTCTCAACAATTTCATTAATCTATAAGAATCAGAGGAAATGTAAAATATATTAGAAAGTATTATAGTTCAATAAAATATGTTTATATTGCATAAATAATTTGTTCTATTGAAAAGTTATACAAAATTTTACCAAATAAAAGATTCTTGTTCACTGAGTCACAAAACTTAACTCTAAAGAATTCCTTTAAAGTTTAAAGTAATTCATCTTTATTCGACTATTGAAATAAGTTTAATAGGCTATGATAATAACATTTCAATCCACGTACAAATAACCTTCGAAAAATGTATCTTTGAATTTATTAAGATGATATAGTTTTATTATAGTGTTAACCCTATCACACCAAAGAAATAAACGAAAATCAACATAACAATTTAGAAATTACAACATAGTTTAAAAAAATCCTTAATTATTTTGAAATATATATTTCATAAATCACCCTTGTGTACTGATGGAGTTACTTTTTGTCTTGAGATTATGCCATTACTTACGAAGTCTCACTATGTGTCACATTATCATAAAGTTTGAGTTATATATTGTGATGTCTCATTGTTATATTGAATTAATTGATTGGTTAATATAATACAAAAGATATTTTACTTGATATCTAAAATATTTTTGTATTATTACTCATTAACACAATAAAGTAATAAAATGACATCTTGCAAAGCCTACTACAATACTTGAAAACATCACTTTTGATGCCTCACAGAACCAACTACAATTAAGAAACAATATATGCAACTTATAAAAATAATAGAGTTAATTGCAATCTAATCTGAACTTTTGAATCTTTGCAAACAAAGCTCCAACTTAATATTTGGTTGCAATTCGAACCAACAAATAAAATTCTTATTGTCCGAAAATAATGTTTCACTTACTCAACAATGGATTATTAATTGTATTAATATGTTTAGATTGGTTCGGATGACAACACATAATTAATCATCATTTTCAGGCAGATGAAAAATTGTCATATGGTTAGAAGTGCTAACAAATTTAAAGTTGAAGGTTTATTTGCAACGATTCAAAAATTTAGATTACATTGCAATTAGCGAAAATGTTTTATTTACAATTAACCCAAAATAATATTATATCTAATAATTTCATAAAATATATGGATAAGTTTTATTTAATAATATGATTAAGTTATAAGTATAATCATAATACTATATAGAACCGACAATTTTCGTGCAAATAATTAAGTAACTTTAAAAAAAATTGTGTTGCATCAATAAAAAATATTATTTAGAACTTATACAAATATCATTATATTTAAAGATTTAATAATTTTTTTTTAATTGTTGTGGCATTACAAAATATAATCACCGAAACATTTATATTATTAAACAATGATAAAACATAGAGTGAAAATATATAATTTACACATGAACCATTGTAGGGAATTAGTCATTTTTACTAAAGAATGTTAGCGTTTTCACTGAAGAGTGCTAGTTGTTTTCACAAAAAAAAAAAAAATTGTTTAGTGAAAACATATTTATACCCTTCAATGCAAATATATTGAACGAATTTGTATTCAAACCAATGTGTAAGCATCCCAAAATGTTGATTGGTGTATTTAATGACACAACCTAAATTTAGAAACTCTTTTTTTTTACATAATTATATATATATATATATATATATATATATATATATATATATATATATATATATATACCTATTTTACATTCATGTGAATAAATATGTTTAATGGTTTTAGAACCTTTTTTTTTTCTGGACATAATTATATACTTGTTCTACATTATATTCATGTAAATACATTGCATTTCACTTTGACATATTGATTGGCAACTTAATTTTCGGTACAAATTATTCAATTATAACTCAAAGTTTTAATTCATGAATATATTTCTTTTTCTTTTGAATATGACCAAGAACATAGAATAAGACTATATTATGCAGTTAATTTAAAACTTAAAATTAATCATATGATTATTTATGTTCTTCAAACAAATATTGAATATGAACAAATGAACCAATGAAGAACAATATGTTATAATCTTCAAAACCTATACAATCCTCATCAAATCTTTAAAACTTCGGCAAATAACACTACTGAATTTTCAATAAATCTTCCAAATCTCTTAATAAATATTTTTTAAACTTTAAAATCTCGATAAATATTTTGGAAAATCTACCAATCAAAGACTTATAAAGGAAGATACATTTGATGCCAAATGAAAAAAAAAATACAATACACACATATGTGTTAAGTTGACAAACAAATCGTCCTCGCAAATTTCATGGGGTCCTTAACCACGAACCTATAACCATTTTCATTCCAAAGAAATTATCAAATCCAATTAAGGTATTGCATTTGCCCACATAATTTCCGAGTGAAAATAAAAGCATGATCCACTGATCATATAAGAGTATATTATGTCAATTAACAAAGTGAAATAGTGTTGCTATTAATCATGTGTGTGCCAATACTCCATTCTCATTAGACAACATATTATCGGATAAACATAGAAAATAAAAAGGAGAATAAGAAGGGCTGGAAAATTACAATAACAAATCTTCAAATTTTTGTCTTAAAATACATAATTCTAACAATTTACATTCACTAAAAATTTGAATATCATGTGATAACCATTGATTCAAACTAAATCTATATTATTATTTCTATAAGAATTTTGATAACATTGAAGATTGGAGATGGAGTGATGTGAAAGAGTAGATGGAAGAGTATAAATAGGATGCAAAATTTAATTGATCCTAAATTATAGCAACTAATTAGCTCACATTAGTGGACAAATTAAATGTTAATTTAAAGATAAAAAATTACCATAATTGTTGAATGAATAAATAGACGTTTATGACCGATTCCAAAAAATATGATCAACGGCCAGCAAAGTTTTCCGCCTAAACTAAAAAAGGTATGTGAATGTGAACTTGTATTATATATTTATAGATTATAGATAATAGTTGGAGAGATTTTGTATTATTTATGTAAATAAAGGCATAAATCACTTTTACCCTGAACCTAGTTTGTATCATATGTATATTTTTAATAATATTAATTATTTTACTATAAGGTTTTAGCTTTATATTATTACTGTATAATAAAAATAATCAACATTATTTTGGTCTTGACAATAAAACTGATTTATAAAAGATTTATTTTGAATGAATGGATGTTATAATCCATTCAATTAAGTGAATTTTGAGGTTACTCAAATTACCCAGAAAAAAAAAAAAAGTTCAAAATGTGTGTTGAACTTAAAGTTTGTATCAATGTAAATAATTATTTGCTATTATAAGTTATACATGTGTAATTGTGTACCTTCCAATTCTTTCCGGGGTACTTGGGATGCTTGGTTGGAGAGTACGCAGATAGGGAATGTGAATGAAATGAGAAATTGGTGTTTAGTACATAGGTATCATTCTCAAATTAAGTATTACAAAATAAATTATTTTAAAAACAACTAACATTTACTGATAAAAAAAATTTTTATGTGTGTATGTTGAAAAATATAGATAAATTTTATTATTTCTATTTTAGGAAACAAGACTATTTTTTGTGGACAAACAAATAAGACAACCAAAACTATTTTTTGTGGACAGACAAATAAGACAACCAAGACTATTTTGTAGACGGAGGATGTAATGTATTTAATTAATTATTTTTTTATTTAGACAAAAAATCAATTATGTAATATTCTATTCTGAAAAAGAAAAGAAAAGAAAAAATCAAATTTGATTCAATTCCTTAATTTTTTTGGGGGAATAAATCAAACAAAATCAATGATTATTATAGTCATTCCTTATCATCAACTAAACAATAAAATTATTTGGACATACTCATTTCATTCTTCATTTCTATCATTACCAGATCTTTTCCATTTTTATAACAAATCAAACACAACCTCATTGAAACACAATTCAAATATATTAAATATAGGGGGACTCTTATATGTACTTAGTGCACGGTGTACTCACTCAACAGTTGAGATTGTTTACACTGAAAAGTTTACATTGAAATTCAATTTTTAGTGTAAATTTTTTAATGTAATCTAATCACACTTTTCAGTATAATCAAATCATATTTTTTGATATAAACAGTCTCAACTGTTGAGTGAGTGCATCATACACCAAGTGCATAAGATTCTCAACTGTTGAGTGAGTGCATCATACACCAAATGCATAAGAGAGTTACTCCTAAACATATTGATATCGATTACAAAATATTACACTTAATCAATTATAGTTTAGTATCAAATTATAAATATTTGATAATATTATAATTTTAACTTGTTCTTTCTTTTTATCGTGTTAATCCAATAATCCTAATCAATTTTGCTTCAAGTGTTGAAAACTAATTAGATGCCTAGAAGCATTAGCTTAAACGATTGAAAATTAAGATGGTAATTTCTTTAAAGATACATCCCGCAAATTTACATAGTTCATCAATTCTTTGGGCATGAGCACGCTGGGCAGTGTGCCTCGAATTGCATCAAGAAAAATAGAAAAGAAGAAAAAAAAAAAATCAAGAAAACTTGATTAAAAGTTGCAGTCCAAGTGGGTTGGTGCATATGATTTTGGTTAGCCAAAAATCAAAGAAAAGAAAAAAAAAAGTCAATTAATAACTATAAAACATCATTAGCCAAAAACTCAATGAAAATGCTAATTAATTAAGTAGTTTTCTAAATTATTTCTTGAATATTTGATCAATTTCATTCGAGGACCAAATTTTTAGGTTGAATCTATTTAAACTTTTCATTTTGAAGTATTTCAAGTTATGATCTAATTTTATTTTTCAATTTAAAATTCAATTTTATCACATTTATTTTAAATCAAGGCCTTAATTTTTTTTTCCTCATTTCCCATCATACAAGACGTATACCGCTATTTTTTTTTTTTATAAAGAAGTATTTTTTTATTAAGTATAATTTTTTTTATCTAAACTTGAATTGAGACAACAAGAATTCAATTATATCTTAATTAATTGAGAAAAAATAAAATATAGATCCTTGTTCACTTCAAAAAAAATCAACCTAAAATTAAGACCTTCATAAAAAAATTCTTCCTTTGAGGAATAGTTTGTCGAGGATTGAAATTTGATCGGAATTGTAGATAAAGAGAAAGGGGTGACGAAGTGGATCAAAACCCAATAACTTGTTCATTGGAAACGGATAGGCCTGTGTCAGTGTGTGTATATAGGGAAAAGGTGCAGCAATTTCGTTGTTCTAATTACAAACTATAAGGTGAATTTTTTGAATCCGTTCGTGCAATTGGGTTCTCAGAGTTTCGGGGGCTGCATTTTGATGTTTGTATAGTTGGAAAAGGGCTTTTGGTTTCTTTTAATTAGACGTGACATTTTCTTTCGCCGTAGTTGAGTACCTTTTGTGCTCGATTTCATAATAAAAAATTGTCGAGGAGACCAAATTGTGCAACTTCTAACCACGGTTAGGTTAATATCAACTAGCAAATGTTGGCGCGCGTGGAGGACCTTTCCGTACGGAATCCCCTAATTCGTATCATTGTTCAATGTTGATCACCATTATTAACGCACAATTATAAGCAAACAAAATGTTTCGTTTCATTTTATTTCGAATATTATTGAGTTCTATTATTAAATTAATATCATCTATGTATGCATGACTTAATGGATGGCCCAACTCCTCTCTACAGAAATAGACAAAATACATTAATACAATATATATAACTATAATTAGTTCCCGTCAAAATATATAACTATAATTAATTTAATCATGAACAATATATTGTTTAAAAAGTTAAGTCAACACTAAATTATAATTTAATTAATAAATATATGTTTTTAGTTATATGTTTGAAGCATGACCAATATATATAATCCCATTTACCTTAATTCGATTTGATTTTACTCAAACACGATATTATTTTAATTACATTTTTAAGTACTGTTTAAATGACATTTTGACTATTCATTCAATTTGTAATTTAAATGACATTTTCTATTTATTAATTTATATTTTAATAATTAAATCTCTGAGTAATTTCACTATTTGCCTTGTCCCGTCCCGTCCTGTTTCGGTGCGAACCAGGTGGCTAGGCAGCCAAACAGGTGACACATATGGATCACTACCTCAAGCAAGTCGATTAAATTTTCTATACTTGGGCTTGTATCGAATTAATTGAAGTTCAAAATAAGATACAAGAAAATATAACATTTATGTGAAAGGTATATAGACAGCCGACTATTGTTTCTTCTTTACTCAATACCAAATATGAAACAAGATGATTGGATTTGTAACTAAAATAATGCAAATATCTTATCCATATTAACAGTTTGGGTTGAACAATTAATAGTCACAAAGAGATTATAAATTGGAATTTATATTTGTAAGATAAGGTTTTGGATTTTAATAGTCGAAATTGTCAATAACAACCCATGGTCCAAACATTAACTCATGACTTTAAGACAAGCAGGAAAGCTATGTAATCTATATGTATTAGGCCTTCACCGATATTAATTAAATTATAGTTGAATATGTTACTTTGATCATTAGTAATGGTCTGTGTGTTAAAAGGAGATCAATCCTTAATTATAATTGATACTGCATCTTACTTATACTTCAAGAAAAACACAGTATAATGGAATAAAAAATAAAATTAAAATAAAAGATCTAGAGTAGCATTAACTAGCACTAAAATTAATTTAATTAGTCCCCGCATAAGGATTTCTCACTCATGAAGACCTTATAACTTGATTTTTTTTTTTATGGTCTTTTATTTATTTTACAGGCGTAGACTTATTTTATTCATGTTTTATTCCATACTCTCCGCTAAAAGTAATCATTTAAATTCTCACTTAGATATATAGTTAAAAAGGCTAAAATTATTATTAATAAAAAAATCAAACAGATGAATTTCAATTTTATATTAGCAACTACTTATTCCACGACGTTAATTTGAACGGCAAGCATCTCTACTCTGGCAACATATATACTCACATTAATAGCGAGTATTATTCCAGTGTCGAATAGATTGTAAGATAAAAATATTTGTCAAACTCAACACAAAATAGATTGTAGGCAAAATATATTATAAATCAGTTTCACAGTGAAATCGTTTGCATTTTGTGTACAAATATTTAATAGTATTAATTATTTTTATTAAAAAATATTAGTTTGGTAGTAATATTATAATAAAACAATAAATATTATTTTGAATTGGACGGTAAAAATTATTTAAAAGACTCTAGATAGAAATATTTGTTCATAGTAAGCTCTCTTTAAAATTATGCATGAATGAAGTGTGTGTTTGGAGATTCGAAGGTGAACCTAGCCAATAAGACAAAACAAATATGGAGGTGACGAATCAATTGATGCCAGGTAAGATTTTATGGGGGAAATTAATTGTTGTTGGATAAGCCCATTTGTCTTCAAGTCTATCCATCCCTCATTTGCAGTGGCCCATGCACTTCCCATCCTGGTGGAATTGGAATTCGAATACTTCCCCCTCCCTTTCTTTTCTATTTTCATCTCATTTTCATGCTTCATAAATTCTCTTCTCCTTCCTTTTATTGCACCAATTTCATCTCACAAATTAATCTTCCCTTTTCCACTAATGCGTATGCATATATAATACGAAATATACGAGAAATAGACCTAGTTTTATGAGTAGACATGTTGGATATATAATTATTTTACTTTTAATGTACTAATATCAAACATTTTATAACACGCTAAAAATTTACGCATAAGGTGAAGATATTTGATATTTTTATATCTAAAACTGATAAGTCATATAAGGTGAAGATGTTCGTCAACCATATTTTACTCCGAATAAATTGAATCTGAATATAAAATGTGACCTGATACATTAATTAACAATTATGGAAAAAGAAATATCATCCACATAGTTTATTTACAATTTATTATTTGTATATGCATAATTTAGTCATGTGCAATTAGTACTTTTTTAGGTACGCAAGTATATATTTGTATTTTTGTACGTATAGGTATAGGGAGGCCATGCTGAATCTGATATTGCAGCAAAATTCAGGGGGGGATGAACTTGCTTAAACGCGCGGTCTACACTCATGTGAATCCCGTCTACTTGCTCTCATCATATTATTATGATACTATTATAATAATAACGATAAAAAAAATAATTATTATATTATAACCCCCCACCCCAGCCCATGAATCTTCCTAGTTCCTTACCATCTCTAGGGTTGACCCACCTCACCCACATCTCCATATCTCTAAAACTTTTTCAAAATCTGTACAATATGCAACTACCTTATAATATTATTTAATTTCAACACAACAAATTAAAATGGGCTACTCTATATAAATACACCTCATCCCTTGCTCAACAACTCAGTTCACAATTCACACATCCTCTCTCTCTCTCTCTCCCTAAAAATCTCCCCTTGTATCGATATAGCTTTCTCTCCAAGAATACAAAAATCTTGTTTCTCCAACAAAGAATGGGAAGCTCGGTAGACGAGAGCACAACCAGCGACTCCCTTTCAATCACACTGGCCTCCGCCTCGCCGTCTCCGGCGAGCCTCTGCCGCGTCGGCAGCGGCGCCAGCGTTGTAATCGACGCCGAAAACGGCGTGGAGGCGGAGTCGAGAAAACTCCCGTCCTCCAGATTCAAAGGAGTGGTCCCCCAGCCCAACGGGAGATGGGGCGCACAAATCTACGAAAAACATCAGAGGGTTTGGCTGGGCACATTCAACGAAGAGGAGGAAGCCGCCCGGGCTTACGACACGGCGGCGCAGCGCTTCCGCGGCCGCGACGCCGTCACGAATTTCAAGCCATTGTCGGAGACCCAAGAGGACGAGGTTGAGGCTTCTTTCCTGAATTCCCATTCCAAAGCCGAGATCGTCGATATGCTCAGGAAACACACCTACAATGATGAGCTCGAACAAAGCCGACGAAACTACGGCGGGAAGAAGGCGGCCCTCTTCTGCTTCGGCGGCGGCGGAGACTCGGCGGCGAAGGCGAGGGAACACCTATTCGAGAAGGCGGTTACGCCGAGTGACGTGGGAAAGCTGAACCGGCTGGTGATTCCGAAACAGCACGCGGAAAAGCACTTCCCGTTGCAGAGTGGGAGCAGTTCCAAAGGGGTTTTGTTGAATTTTGAAGACGTTGGGGGGAAGGTGTGGCGGTTTCGTTATTCGTACTGGAATAGCAGTCAGAGCTATGTGTTGACTAAAGGCTGGAGTAGATTTGTCAAGGAGAAGGGGCTTCGGGCCGGCGACATTGTCACCTTTCAGCGATCCAGCGGGCCCGATAAGCAGCTCTACATTGACTGGAAAGCCAGGTGCACCGCTCCCCGCCCTGAGCCCGCGGTTCAGATGGTCAGATTATTCGGAGTGAATATATCCATTGGTGGTGGTGGTGGTGGTGATAGTTGCGGTGGGAAAAGAATGGCGGAAATGGGATTGGATCATTGTGCCAAGAAACAAAGAATGATTAATGCGTTGTAACATTTGCTTAATTTGTTTTTTGTGATTTAATCTTGTTTTAGTTTTCAACTTTGGGGAAATGGAAAGGGGGAGAAGGTGGAGGGGGATGGTGATGGTGCAAGTTGCAAAAGCAGCTCGAATTGTACAGTAAATAGACAGAAAGAAAGAAAGGAAGGGTAGAGCTCAACTTTAGGTTGGAAATATTTGGGATTAATACAAACAACTGTCAATTTTAATATTTTTTCCAAGTTTTCAACTGTTATCTGCTGTTTTTCTTTTCTTTAAAAAAAAAAAAAAGGCTTGACTATTTCTTTTTTCAGCAATGTGCTCAGAATATTATTGCTTTCTAAAAATATCTCTGATTGGGATTACACGTAATACTTATCCGAAAATTTGTCAATATTAATTTGTGAAGTCATTAATGCAAGTGACATGTCCTTATATTGGTATACAATTTATAACAAGATTTAAAATATGAGATCTCTACCTACGTGTAATTCAAACCTATAAAATTTAAACAAGAAAATGTTCTCTGTTGTAATTAACTTTATTATTATTATCGTGTAAAATGTTATAGTTTATGGCATGAATGAAGTAGATTTAACTGGATTCTCGGTTTTAATTTGGTGATTCATTTTAAGGTTTCTTGTTTAAAAAAAAAAAAAACGGCCAAAGAAGTATTCTTAATGATTCATCTTAAGAATTTTGACGTCATGCGTAATGTCTTTGAATATATACCTTTTCTTTATCCGCCAAAAAAAATTATTACTGAGAAAATTAAAAGTACAAGGAATATATTGTTTAACGTACATAACCATGTATTATAAACAATGGAATACAAAATTAAATATTGGATTGGAATAGAGGGCGCCCCTTGTCAGATGAAATATAATTAATTATATCAAACTAATTAAAGTATAGAACCTAAACAAGTATTTATTCATCCAACTAACATAAAAAAAAAACTTTACTACTCTTAATTAGTTGAGATACTTTTAGATCCCTTCATAAACATTAATATTTTGTCAACTTACTAGCTTAATTTTAATTACTAGCACTAGAGTTAACATCTTAACCATAGCTACATTAATTATAATTGAGAAAAGCATTTGAAAATACTTAAGCATTGTTACTTCATTATTAAATGCCTTCTTCCTTTCTTTTTTTTTTTTAGTAGTGAAGGAAGCGAAACAGGGGGAGGAAAACGAAAAGGAATTATATAAAGAAAATATTCAATAATTATGTACTGCATTTTCTATCGGTAAAATAGACTAGAGTTCATTCAAAAAGAAAAAGATAGAGTTGCATGCACAATGATTGATTGATTTGAAGATTGATGTAATAAAACTGATAAGAAATGTAATTACACTAAATGCAATAGGAGATTATTAGAATTAACAAAAACTATCTAGCTTATTTATCAATTAAAATTACCACAAAACACTATTATTTTAACGAGTAAGTTTCTTATGCATCAGTACATCGTACATATAATTTAAGTGTATTTTAACCGATTTAGTTGTTTTAACTGAATATGTGTCTATTTTTATAGAACAACAAGAGTTGGATAATTGTAATTATTTAAAAATACACTTAAAATACACCATGTGTGTGATTCGTACCATACTTTAGCTTATTTTAATTTGCTTACGTTTTACATAAATTCTACTAATTAATTCTGATTAGTGAGATTTTATAGGATGCCAAAATTATACGATGCATGAATTAATCTAGTTTTTCAGATTCATCCACTGATCGAATCATAAAAGAGATCTCGAAAAGCTGTAAAATCCTTCTCTTTTTCCATTATCAATTATTGTATGTCGACAAACATTATAGTTTATACTAATGGCTTAGCCGTGTGTGTTATTTAGACTATCGAGACAACATACAAATCTTAAATTTTTTTAGCTAGCGAATCCCGATTGGTAAAGAGATGATCAGGGCAAAACCTTATGCCTTGCAAATTTTACTCATTTTAAAATGCAGAGTAGGCTTTCTGTTATATCGTCTTACATAAAAATAGAACATAATTTAATTAATTCGTTTTATTTTATTTATCATCTTACTATGAAATCATCTCTTACAAATTTTAAAATATTAGTTGGTCCATAAAATAAAAAAGACAGAGAATGAAATCATATATAAAAACTTAAAATTTTATCTGTATTAGTTTTTTTTCCCCTATATACACAGTGCTTTTGAGATCGAGCAAAAAAAACTCTTCATTTAAAAATTTATGGGTCAAAATTGCACGTGGTGCATAGTGCAATTTGTTAAAGTATACACATACATGAGAATGCATGTGGACATGCATATACTCTGGATACGTTCACAAGCAGCAAGGAAAGCGTAGTATATTCAGTTAGTATGTTAAATTGCAAATTGTAACTGATAGTTAGTTAGTCAGTTTGGAATCAATTAGCTAGTTTGTTATAACAATAGAACTTGCTAGATAGATCTGGAATTCTCCAGAAAACGACTATCACAAATGTCTATAAATATTGTAATCTCATGATTGATTCATTAGGAATGAAAACACAAACTTCCAACATGGTATCGTTGGGTCAGTTCATGCTTTCCTTCTGCTCCTTTCACATTCTGTAACCGTTTTTTTTCTAATCTTCAACTAGCTTTCCTCTTATCTTCAACCAACTTCCTTCATATCTTCAACCAACTTACTTCATATCTTCAACCAGCTTTCTTCATATCTTCAACCGGTTTTCTTCATCTTCAAAAATTCATTCCTCACTCTCAAATCGATCCTTCTCGTATCAGCTCATATATCATGGTTTCTACAATTCCGTCCAAGCTTCCTCAATTCATTACACTTACGATTCGTTTGGATCACACCAATTACGCGTATTGGCGTTCTCAAGTCCTTGCTACGGTTCGTGCTCATGGATTCGAATCTGTACTCCTTACTACTCCAAGCACAATTCCAGAGTCTACGATTGTAGATGGTGTATCTGGTGAGTCAAGTGTGAATCCTGATTACCAAACTTGGCTACGCAAGGATCAATTCCTCCTCTCCTGGATGTTAAGCTCGATCTCTGATTGTATGCTTGGGCATGTCATCCGCTGTACTCACTCCTTTGAAGTATGGAAAATCCTTGAAGATCTATACAGATCTCAATCGAAGGCTCAAATATTGGCTTTAAAGCTCAAGATGCAGACACTTAAGAAGGGTGATCTCTCAATCGATGAGTATATTCTTCAACTCCGACTTCTCGGGGATAGTATCAAAGCTGCTGGTCATGATATATCTGACGATGACCTTGCAATGTATTTACTAGGTGGTTTAGGCCCTGAGTTTGATGCAATAGTGGTAAATCTCACCACTAGGTCTGAATCATTCTCACTTGCTGAGATACAATCTATGCTGCAAACTTTTGAGATGAGGCTGCTTAGAAATGCTTCTGTTCCTAAATCTGGCTACTCTAGTTCCAGTGGTCCATCTGCTAATGTAATTACTAGAGATTCTAGCCCAGGTTTCAAAGGGAATCAAAACAATAACAACAAGTTCAAAGGTAAACAACGGTTCTATACCAAATCCAAAGTTGTGTGCCAACTCTGTGGTAAACCAAATCATGTAGCTGCTAAATGCTACAAGAGGTTTGATGCATCTTTTTCTGGTCTGGATAAGGCATATTCGAGTAATTCTTCAGGATCCTCATCTGGTGCAACTGGATCCACAAGTCAAAACACTTTCCAGGCTCACTTAACTCAGTCTAACACAGGTTACTCTCATTCTCCATTCATTGGCACTACTGATAACTCTACTTCTTCTCAGACTACAGCTGGGGGTGACTGGATAATGGACAGTGGGGCAACAAATCATGTCACCTCTGCTCTAAACAATCTTCAGATTCAAGCACCTTACCAAGGTAAATCCTCTATGACTGTTGGTAATGGTGCTACAATTCACATTCATAATGTTGGTTCACTTACTTTTCCTGATCTACAACACAATCATTTGATTAAACTGAATAAAGTCCTGCATGTACCAAATATTACTAAGAATCTCCTTAGTATTTCTCAATTCTTACGGGATAATGATGCTTATATTGAATTTCACTCAACCTGTTGCTTTGTTAAGGATCTGAGTTCACATCAGGTCCTGCTGAGAGGCACTCTTAAGCATGGACTTTACCAGCTGGATTTGGAGCATTTACAAAGAACTCCAACTACTTCTACTACTATTCAGAATAAAGACATTAAAGGCACTAGTCTTGTTGCAAATAAGTCATACACTACAGGAAAGGATAGGTCATTTCTTTGGCATTGTAGACTTGGCCATCCTAGTGTTGATGTAGTTTCGTCTGTTTTCCAGTTAATAAATTTATCGTCTTGTTCCAAGGATATGTTCTGTGACGCTTGTAAATGTGGCAAGATGCACCAAATGAGTTTTAAACCCGTTGTTCACAGTTCTACTCAATCATTTGATGTAATCCATATGGATGTATGGGGTCCAGCAAACGCAGTTTCCTCTGATGGCTTTAAATACTATCTCTTTGTGGTTGATGAATACACACGGTTTACTTGGATATTTCCCTTGCATTTAAAGTCCGAGGTGTTTGCTACGGTTACTCGGTTCTTTACATTAATTGAAAGACAATTCTCAAAGAAAATTAAATCGGTTCAATGTGAAATGGGAGGAGAATTTGTGGCTCTTGATTCATTCTTCAAATCTGCTGGTGTAAAAGTAAAGCACTCATGTCCATACACTCATCAACAAAACGGGCTAATTGAGAGAAAGCATCAACACATTACAGAAATTGGGCTATCACTGCTATCTCAAGCATCTCTTCCCTTTAAGTTTTGGTGGGAGGCTTTCTCTACTGCAGTCTTTCTAATCAATACCTTACCTACTCCAACTCTACAACATTCCTCCCCCACCTAATGTTGTACAGAAAGTTGCCCGACTATTCCTTCCTTCGAGTGTTTGGATGCGCATGTTTCCCATTTCTTTGCCCATATAATACATCGAAGTTACAATTCCGGTCCTCCAAATGCATCTTTCTTGGCTATTATGAAAACCATAAAGGTTATAAATGTCTCCATCCCTCGGGGAGATTATACATTTCACGAACGGTTGAGTTTAATGAGACTGAGTTCCCCTTCTCTTATCTCTTTCCAAGCAGGTCTACTCCCTCCTCAAGCACTCACATAAGGTCCAACTTACCTATTCCTCCTCTCCCCATATATAATGGTCCTCCATCTTCTGCCTCTTCCTCACAAAATAACTCTCAGCCCCTTACCAACTCTCATTCATCCTCTACACTGCCTCAAACACAGCCCGCAGAGACTCCATCCCCTCAAACACAATCTTCAGATATTCCAGTATTTTCTACACAGCCATCACCTCAAAACTCTTTAGCTCCTGCATATGATCCTCAACCTGACTTCCAGCCTCCTCCCCTCCCTGATATACCTCAAGCCTGCCATCCAATGCAAACAAGATCAAAATCAGGAATCTTTAAACCCAAAACACTCATCACATCTTTCACATCTGGCTCATCCTCTGTATCAGAACATCTTACAGAACCTCTCACTGCATCCGAGGCCCTTCTTGATCCTAAGTGGAAGGCTGCCATGACTGAAGAATATTCTGTTCTCATTGGTAAAGGAACATGGGAGCTGGTTCCGTGGAAACCAGACCTTAACGTCATCACAACTAAATGGATTTTTAGAATAAAGTATCAAATGGATGGCTCTATTGACAGACTGAAAGCTAGACTTGTTGCACGAGGCTTTCAACAGACTGCGGGGGTGGATTATTTTGATACTTACAGTCCGGTGCTAAAGCCAATCACTCTTCGTATCATGTTATTTTTAGCCGTAACAAGAGGATGGATCATACAGCAGGTAGACATTAATAATACATTCTTGAATGGTGATCTCAAGGAAGATGCCTATATTCAACAACCACAGGGCTTTGAGGATACATCTAAACCTAATCATGTCTGCAAACTAAGGAAATCCTTGTATGGATTGAAACAAGCCCCAAAAGCGTGGTATGACAAGCTAAAAGGTTTTCTCTTCAATTTTGGCTTCAAGCATTCAGTCTCGGACTACTGCCTTTTTCACATGAAGCCGAATGGCAAACTTTTGATTCTCCTGGTGTATGTCGACGACATACTAATCACTGGTGATGACCCTATTTTGGTACAGAATCTCATCTCTCAACTAAACTCCTGCTTCTCCCTTAAACACCTTGTTCAAATAAACTATTTTCTTGGCCTAGAAGCCGATGTCACTCCCTCTACAATCACGCTTACCCAATCCAAATATATTCATGATCTCTTATCCAAAACACATCTTCTTAACTCAAAACCCACTCTCTCTCCATCCTGCCCCAATCAAAAGTTATCTGCCTTTGATAGTGCTCCGTTCGACTCACCCACTCTTTATCGTAGCACAGTAGGTGCTTTACAATATCTTCTCTTAACCCGTCCCGATATCGCTTTTCTTGTAAATAAACTTAGTCAATTTCTCCAAAATCCCACTCAAAATAATTGGAAAGCATGTAAACGGGTTCTACGATATCTTAAAGGAACTTCATTCCAAGGTCTTTCTTTTTCCTCCGTTTCAAAATTTTCTTTGCAGGGATATGCGGATGCGGATTACACTTCCTCGGTGGATGATAGACGCAACACCTCTGGCTACGACATTTTTCTTGGTTCGAACCTGATATCGTGGAGTTCTAAGAAACAACATGTATTTGCTCGAAGCAGTACTGAGGCAGAGTATAGATCCCTTGCACTTGCCACTACCAAAATGATGTGGGTGCAATCCTTATTTCGTGAGCTATGTCTTCCGCTGCCATCTTCTTCGGTACTTTGGTGTGATAATGTCGGGGCCATTACTCTTGCATTTAGCCCATCTTTTCATTCTCGAATGAAGCATGTCGAGATCGACGTCCACTTTCTTAGAGAAAAAGTACAATCTCGGCAACTAGACGTTCGTTTTGTTCCGTCCGAAGATCAAGTGGCCGACATCTTCACCAAATCCATTGCTCCTACTCGGTTTCTTGGTCTTATTGATCAGCTTCACCTTCACGCTCCCTCCCGTTTGGTTTCAAAGGGAGCATGTTAAAGTATACACATACATGAGAATGCATGTGGACATGCATATACTCTAGATACGTTCACAAGCAGCAAGGAAAGCGTAGTATATTCAGTTAGTTTGTTAAATTGCAAATTGTAACTGATAGTTAGTTAGTCGGTTTGGAATCAATTAGCTAGTTTGTTATAACAATAGAACTTGCTAGATAGATCTGGAATTCTCCAGAAAACGACTATCACAAATGTCTATAAATATTGTAATCTCATGATTGATTCATTAGGAATGAAAACACAAACTTCCAACACAACTAGCACATTGAAATTTTACTCAATAATTAATGGGAGACTGTCAATGTATCATTGACCCTTTAGCCGAATGAGATGTAAATTGAGGGATATGCTCGAGTGACAAATATTTGTGGGAAAACATCAATAGGATTCAAGTATCAGGACAAACAATCCATAATATTTCAATAAAAATCTGTCCCATACTAACGCTGAATTTGTATTATCTTAACTTTAGGATTACATGTCTAATAAATGCGTTCGACTATATTCTAATCTTGCCCGGAGATAATGCTATACAGGAGTATATAAATATGTCAAATTGTTACTTAATCTAATGTCAGACATAGTTTTACTTATAAATAAACAATGCAATGCAATTAAGCTAATGCAAATATAGGTACACCGCACAAACAATAAAAACACCAAAAAATTACTATAACATGATATAAGGTTTTTTTTTTTTGTTAAGTTTAAAGACCGACCTTACTTCAGTCGCATCTACAGCACAGTGCAGTGGAATGTTTAAAACATGAGATGCACATCATGTAAGATAAAGTATAATGTTCAAAAAATATGTTCTTATGTTCAACTTTTTTTTGTGCTTCTGTTAAATTATTTTGTATTAATTTGTAAAAAGTTGTTTGGTATTGTATTATCCTGCACTTATTCCTATAGTATATTATGGTAAAATATTATGTGCACTCTATGTACGGTATATTCATAATTTTATCGTTTGTAAAATTTGATATTATTATTCTAAGGATTAATAGTTGGTAAAAATTGATATTATTGATCGCACAATGTGTACATAATGTATTCTCAATCATTGATGTAATGTTATGGTTATTTGTGTCTATATTCTGGAAGGTATATAATTAAGACGTAATAATGTTTAGGTGTATTAATATTTAAATAAACTAGGTTAAACCACGTGCATTGCACGTCGGATACAAAGAATTCAAGAAAAGGAAAAAGAAAAAAAAAACAAAGAATAAAGGATGAATATTTGTAACATTTTTCAGATGAATTTATATTCAAGTCTAAGCTAAACCCATTTATTTTGTTAATAATATTGAATTATATGAATCATTTGTGAAGAAGTAACACATGAGATTTGAATATGTGTCCTTAATTCATTATTTCAAGCATAAAAAATGAGAACTACACAAAATCATTAATCATACATATATTCTATATATAACTCATTGCCGGAAAATATATCATACATACATGAACATAAGGGAAAAAAAATGTAAACTCAATTCCTGACTTGAAGCGATTTTACTAACTTCTACTAGTCGCTCACCCGCAAGCGGACGGGTTCACTGTAGTATAAGTACGTATAATGACCAAGTAGTATCGAACCCAAGGGATGGTGTATATGCGAATAGATCCCTGAAGATCTACGCGTCGTAGTTAATATGAGTGTATTGTTTTTGAATTTTTGGTAAGATTAATTAAACTAAACTAAAATTATCCTACGAATGCAAAAGGAAAATTAAACGAAGTATCAAAAGGTGTGTTTTCAAATATGAGATGGTGATGCTTAAGATAGGAATCCCTACGTATACTAACGGAGCAGATACATAATCAAAATAACTGTGACACACAAGAATTAACCTAAGTCTAAGAATGCAAGGTGAAAGCTCAAGATTCTAAACCCTAATACTTTACCCTAACACTCGACTTCACTAATCCACTAACAAGTTAATAGATTGTGCTTAATTAATGAGACCCTAATTTAACTAAGGTGATGCGGTCGTCCTCCTTCGCTAAACCGGTAGATGAATTAACCTTTTCTAAACCCTCTCGTTAAGTCTACTCATTGTTAAAGAGTGATACGATCGTCCTCTCTCTAACACCTTTCGAACGAAATTCAAGAGTGAAGTCTAGATTAATTTTACGAATTCATTAACCAAGAGAATTAAAACCTAACGTCACACGTTACTCTAATTACATACCCACAACCTACTTCTACGAGTTCATCCTACCCTAAGCATACAAGGGTTTTAGCCGGACATGGCTTTAACAAACATAAAAGCAATAGAAGAAACAACGAACATAAACATAATGAATTGAACGAAGAAAATAAGAAACATGAACTAGGGTTTTTAAAAGAAAATAAATCTGAGAACTGAAATTTAATTAACTCAAACGAAGTTTCAAAGTGTTTAAAGAAATCAAACTAACGAAAAGAAACTAAGAATTCGTACGAAAAACCTCTACAAAACGTAAACGTAAACTTGCTTCTCTCCTTCCTCTCCAAAAACTAAGTCTAAAAGTTATTTCTAAAGTTCGGGGATCCTTCAAAACGTGTTTGGAAGAGATATATATAGGCAACGGGCCGATTCGTGAACTCGTGGGCCGAAAAACGTAAGTTGGAGAAAATGCCTTGGAAGCGCTCGAGCAGACCCGCTCGAGCGGGTCGCTCGAGCTGTTGTGGTCGAGCGGATCTGGTGCTCGAGCGGGGCGCTCGAGCTCTCTTGGTCGAGCGATTCTGGTGCTCGAGCGGGGCGCTCGAGCTATCTCCCTCGAGCGGCCCAAACGTTCTGTATGTTTTTAAGCGCTCGATCTACTTCACTTGAGCGGGGCGCTCGAGTGACGATGCTCGAATGGGTCTTCCTTCCTTTGCAACTAACACTTTCCTTCACACGTACTAATACCAATCGTATTTCTTCGATATCTTCTCATCCGGGCATCCGTTTGAGTCGATTCAAAGTCCTACGAACTCCGTTTTTTGTCCTCGATTCACCTATGAGTATCAAAGAGACAAACTCATCAATGTATATAAGTAGTACTCATTTGGCTCTAAAAACTCAATAAATTCGACCAAAACTAGGGCGTTTCTAGCTACGAATCATGACAATTTCACGCCTAATCAACCCCCCCAAACTTACCATATTGCTTGTCCCCAAGCAATGAAATAATAAGTCAAGTGAAATTGTTAGGGATGAGTAAAAAAAATCAATCATGCAAGCTAATGAACTCAAGCTTCAAAAGTCAATCACCCGTATACTCACTCACTTTTTTTTATCATACTCATGCAACAATTACAAGAAACACCAAGATCAAGCATGAATGTGCACTCAACGATGTGTTTCGCTCCCTCACAAGTGTATAACAATGATCAAGGGACTCACTCAAACAATCAATCACACAAATTGGCAGCCATAGGCTTGTAAGTGCTCTTAACTTCGACCTTAATCTAGAAATCAATGCCGAATCAAAAAGGACTTTTCTCAAGGTTGTAATGTAGGCTCTTTGGACAGGTGGGATAACCATATAAGGTAAAGTGACTAAAGTGAATGGAGAATAGAAAATCAAACTTTGGCACTTCGAGATTAGGAATAGAATACTTCAAACATTTTCAATCAACACCCTTTCAATTCCATACTCTCAACACTTCAATATTTTTTTCTAACTCTTTTCACTTTTTTTTTTCAATCACTTCACTTTTTTTTCTTTTTCGCACAAACACATGAGCTCAATTTTTCTTTTGCTCATTTTCAATTTTTTTCTTTCCCACAACTCAAATCTCATTCACACCCTTATTTTATCACCACTCAACCATCATAATTCCTTTTCTCAACTCAACTCAATCCCTTCAACATTCACACTTTCCTATTCTCCACTCAAATCAGGACAAAAAGCTTAGGAACTGGAATAGTGTTTAAATGTGCTAGCAAATAAAATAGGCTTAAGGCTCAACGGGGCTAGCAAGGGATACATGTCATTGGTAAGGAAAATTTTGGCTAAGTGACTCAATTAAAACAAAGATGGCCTAAGATCCTATTCGGCATATCAAACTAGACACAATCAAGAAGCAAGAGCACACACAAGTTCTAGCATCCTCTAAGGTGACGATCCACTCACAAACGAAGAGATTAATTCATGCATCAAAATCTCATAAAGCTCAAATCTCACAGCTTTCACATCCATGCTAGTCCTAGTTAATTCTCACTCTCATCACACAAGTACTCAAAAGGAAAAATTCACAAGCATACAAGTTCTTTCTCAAAATAGCTCAAACTCAAACACTCACACAAAAGAATTTCTAACTCGCCCTTACAACTCAATCTACTCATCACGTCATACTCAAAGATAGCGATCAACAAGCATAAGATGATTGATAGGCATGAAATATGCAATAGCGAGTCAAATCAAAATCACCCCAAGGAGTATCTCAACAAACCACTAATCAATCAAACTCAACTCAAAGATAAGAGCGTGCATGCATGTGCAATGTAACAAGAAACATAAAAAAAACTCCACCCCCCAAACTTCGACCTTGCTAGAGGTCTAAGTTTGGGGTTGTGGGTTACCTCAACCAAATAATTCCGTTTCTCTCAATAGCTTTGCACACTCCCTTGTCTCAAGTTGGGTCCTTCAATCTGAATAACTCCATGATGCCTTTACTCCTTTAGAGACAAGCCTACAAGCAACTCACTCAAATACGAGGTTAAACATACGACTCAAAATAACTCCCTAATAACTAAAAAAAATACTCAAAGCAAATAAATAAAAAATAATGGGTTGCCTCCCACTCAGCGCTATTTTTAAGGTCCTCATGCCGGACCAAGCTCAAAGGAGCTTATGGGACATCATACTCGAAAATACCTCTCTCACTCTCATAAGAGTGGTGTTTGAACTCCTTTCCTTGATGCCCCACCATCATGAGCCCTTTTGCTTCCTTCCCCACCTCAAGTGGTATAGGTCTCAACTCCTTCTCACCTTTATCTGGAGGAGTCTTACTAAACAATTTCTTGAATTTTGACTTCTTCTTCTTAACTCCTCCTTTTCCCTCTAGCTGGACCACGTCCACACTTTTCACCTCTTCATCCTTCAACTTCTTCACTTTATCCCTATCAACATAATCAAGATCATAATGCTCATGGGTTAAATAATCACGTGAAGGACTAACAAAATCATGAATATCAGAAGGATTAGGGATAGAAGGTGTGTCTTCAACACTAGGATCAATGGCATCCATGCAATACAAGCTCTCATCCTCCTTCGGGTGCTTCATGGCTTCATATAGGGAGATCTTCACTTCTTGATCATCAACCTTCAACGTAATCTTCCCATTTGCCACGTCTAGCACCATCCCCGTCGTAGCTAAGAACGGTCTTCCCAATATCAGGGGCACGTGCTCATCTTCCTCCATCTCTAGCACTACAAAGTCGGCTGGAAAAATGTGATCTCCAACTCTCACTAGGACGTCTTCAACCACACCTTGAGGTCTCGTGATAGACCGGTTGGCAAGTTGAAGCGTCATCATTGTGGGTTGAAGTTCACCACCTTCCAACTTCTTGAAAAGCGATAGGGGCATGAGATTGATGCTCGCCCCGAGGTCGCACAATGCTCCCTTCTTGATCCCGTTCCCGATGTCACAAAGAATCGTGAAGCTCCTGGGATCCTTCAGCTTCGGTGGAAGCGCCTTGTGCACTAATGCACTCACCTCGTGGTTCAGCTGCACCAACTTCGGCTCATCCACTCGCCGTCTTTTCGCAATCAAGTCCTTCAGAAACTTTGCATAATGCGGCATCTGTTCCAAAGCATCATAAAAAGGAATGTTAATGTGAAGTTGTTTATAAACATCAAGAAATTTTGCAAACTTTTCATCAAGCTTCTTTTTCATGAAGCGCTGTGGATACGGGACGGGTATCACAGATTTGGGTACCCCCCATTCATCTCTTTCTGTTTCTTTCACTTTATCCCTTGCTTCCTTTGCCTTCTTCCACTTAGGAACTCTCTCAATCTCCTTACTTTCCTTGCCCTTCTGGGACTCATCCATATCTTCATGTTTCTCAATCCCTTCACTTTCAATCCCCTTCTCAACTTGAGGCGTCTCAGAATCAGCAGGCATCTGAGGACCTTCATAGTTGGTTCCACTTCTAAGCTGGATTGCCTTGTAATGCTCTTTCGGGTTCCCCTCCGGCATGGAAGGATATTTTCCCGGCTCTCTATTCACCATCTTTGCAATCTGGCTCATCCGGAACTCTATCGAAGTGAACCTTCGATTGTTCTCTTGTTGAGTTCTAGTCCACTCAACGTTCATCTTCTGGAGCTCTTGATCACGATGATCACCCTTCTTATGCAACTCCTTCACATCGTACTCCAAGGATGATAACCGCTTGCTTCCTTCCTCCACCTTCTGAAGGATCGCTCTCAACATCTCCTCGGTTGATGCACCGCCTTCTCCACCGGGAGGTTTAGACCCCGGATCAACACCTGCAGGAACAGTAATACCAGCTTTTGGGTTAGCATAAGAAAAATTCTCATTCTTCCTCCATGTGTTTTGAGGAGGCTGCTGGCCTCCTTGAACTCCTTGTGTGTTCCTGCATTGATTTTGAGGCGGCTGTGGGCCTGGAGGTACAAATGGCTGACCATAAGAAGGTCTTCCAAACTGATTCCCACCTTGGTAGCCATTCTGATTGTAATATGGACCTCCCATGTAATTGACTACCTCTTGCTGTCCACTTGGCTGGTCTACTCTATCATTCTCTGCTGCATGCTCTCCAACCAAATTCTTTCCCAACTCGAGGTTGTTTATCTTCTCCATCATGGCCATCAATAGCCTTCTCGTTCCTTCTCCCTCTTCAACCTGATGCACCCTCTGAAAATCTGCATCCACACCCCAAGCACCGGCATTCGTGACAATGTTGTCCACGATCTCCCTACACCTCTCTATGCCTTGATTCAGGAATGCTCCGCCCGCACAGACATCTAAATGGTCTTGCCCCGCCTTGTTGGCACCACTATAGAAGAATGCCATAATGTCTCCCTCGTTGTACCCATGCTGCGGGCACTCAATCAGCATGTTTGAATATCTCTCCCACGCTTGGCGTAAATCCTCTCCAGACTTCTGGCGAAAGGACGAGATCTCAATTCTAGCCTTGATCGTCCTAGATGGAGGGTAGAATCGCTCGAGGAACAGATGCTCGAGCTCGGCCTAAGTGGTAATACCTCCCCGCGGGAGCGTATTATCGTACAACTCCTTGGCTATTCCCGTCAATGAGAATAGGAACAGCCTAAGCCTCTTGGCATCTTCAGACATGCCATTGTAATTGAAAGTAGATGCTATCATGAGAAAACTCCTCAGATGTGTATGAGGATTCTCCTTCCCGATCACCCCCTTGAACTGATTCTCGGTAAGCAGCTTTAAAATCCCCGGGGATATCGAGAAGTTGTTCGCCTCAACAGGAGGCAAAACCACTCCATTATAGTACCATTGTGGCTGCGCTGCAAACCTCCCTCGAATTGCCATATGTTGATCTACGTTCTGAGGAACGTGTTGAGGATTAGCAGCAGGTACTGGTACTTGTTGGGGTGGTGGTAGGTAAACAGGTGGTTGATTATAGACTGGGGGTGGAGGATACGGGTATGGTGGGTAAGGATAAGGTGGGTATGGGTAATGTTGGTATACTGGGTTGTTGAAAGGGTTATTTGGGTTTTGTGGGTAAGCAGGGTTTTGGTTCTGGTTTTGGGGTTGTGTTTGTGCAGAGTTGATGGTGTCTTGTGGGTTCGGGTGTGGGCTCTCAGTTCCCCCTATGGGTATCTGCTGATTACTGTTGTTTCCATTGGCACCCTCTGCTCGTTCCACAAGAGCAGTATACTCTGCAGCTATTTTGTCTAACTCCCCAAGTTCATCAGAAATCTTGTCTTTGTTTCCCGCGGCAGTAGTCATTCTTCTCAAGAAGGCTCGGTTCCTTCTAGCTATTGTCTCAGGATCTGCAGGTAACCTCTCTTCGCTCGTATTGCCTTGTGAGCGTGTTTTCATAAACCTGAAACACTAGCAGAAGGATTAAAACGCAACTGCCTAATGAATGGGAATAAAAATAAAAACAGGAAATAAATCACCCACTACTAACTACTAAGCTATCTACAAGTCCTATTCAAAAGCATACAACGCCATCCCCGGCAACGGCGCCATTGACTTGAAGCGATTTTACTAACTTCTACTAGTCGCTCACCCGCAAGCGGACGGGTTCACTGTAGTATAAGTACGTATAATGACCAAGTAGTATCGAACCCAAGGGATGGTGTATATGCGAATAGATCCCTGAAGATCTACGCGTCGTAGTTAATATGAGTGTATTGTTTTTGGATTTTTGGAAAGATTAATTAAACTAAACTAAAATTATCCTACGAATGCAAAAAGAAAATTAAACGAAGTATCAAAAGGTGTGTTTTCAAATATGAGATGGTGATGCTTAAGATAGGAATCCCTACGTATACTAACAGAGCAGATACATAATCAAAATAACTGTGACACACAAGAATTAACCTAAGTCTAAGAATGCAAGGTGAAAGCTCAAGATTCTAAACCCTAATACTTTACCCTAACACTCGACTTCACTAATCCACTAACAAGTTAATAGATTGTGCTTAATTAATGAGACCCTAATTTAACTAAGGTGATGCGGTCGTCCTCCTTCGCTAAACCGGTAGATGAATTAACCTTTCCTAAACCCTCTCGTTAAGTCTACTCGTTGTTAAAGAGTGATACGGTCGTCCTCTCTCTAACACCTTTCGAACGAAATTCAAGAGTGAAGTCTAGATTAATTTTACGAATTCATTAACCAAGAGAATTAAAACCTAACGTCACACGTTACTCTAATTACATACCCACAACCTACTTCTACGAGTTCATCCTACCCTAAGCATACAAGGGTTTTAGCCGAACATGTCTTTAACAAATATAAAAGCAATAGAAGAAACAACGAACATAAACATAATGAATTGAACGAAGAAAATAAGAATCATGAACTAGGGTTTTTAAAAGAAAATAAATATGAGAACTGAAATTGAATTAACTCAAACGAAGTTTCAAAGTGTTTAAAGAAATCAAACTAACGAAAAGAAACTAAGAATTCGTACGAAAAATCTCAACAAAACGTAAACGTAAACTTGCTTCTCTCCTTCCTCTCCAAAAACTAAGTCTAAAAGTTATTTCTAAAGTTCTGGGATCCTTCAAAACGTGTTTGGAAGAGATATATATAGGCAACGGGCCGATTCGTGAACTCGTGGGCCGAAAAACGTAAGTTGGAGAAAATGCCTTGGAAGCGCTCGAGCAGACCCGCTCGAGCGGGTCGCTCGAGCTGTTGTGGTCGAGCGGATCTGGTGCTCGAGCGGGGCGCTCGAGCTCTCTTGGTCGAGCGGTTCTGGTGCTCGAGCGGGGCGCTCGAGCTATCTCCCTCGAGCGGCCCAAACGTTCTGTATGTTTTTAAGCGCTCGATCTACTTCACTCGAGCGGGGCGCTCGAGTGACGATGCTCGAATGGGTCTTCCTTCCTTTGCAACTAACACTTTCCTTCACACGTACTAATACCAATCGTATTTCTTCGATATCTTCTCATCCGGGCATCCGTTTGAGTCGATTCAAAGTCCTACGAACTCCGTTTTTCATCCTTGATTCACCTATGAGTATCAAAGAGACAAATTCATCAATGTATATAAATAGCACTCATTTGGCTCTAAAAACTCAATAAATTCGACCAAAACTAGGGCGTTTCTACTACGAATCATGACAATTTCACGCCTAATCAATTCCCAGAATCGATAGAAACATTAAATCAAACCCTCAAAGATCTGGTAAACGTCTTCAAAAACAAGGGATTCTTAGCATCAGATGCTCCATCCTTTTTTGGTCCCTTCTCTCCGAGAATAGGACAGAACAACTTCCTCATCACCTTCTGGAACCGCCACCCCTGTTTGGCCACCGGGCGGCGCTTGGGTCCGCGGCACCGCCGGCTCCGACAAGCTCCGACCCAGCATGGCCTTGTTGAGCTGCACCTCAAAAGAGAGGCGCTCGTACTGGTCCAACAACGTGCTCTCTTCGTCGCCAAACCTCTTGAAAATCGATGCCATTTCCTCCATTGTTGCCATCTCACAAAGCAAATCCTGAATAACCCCCTGAATACATGTAATCTTGGATAAGTAGAAACTGAAAGTTGTAAAACTTTTGGCAGACTATACTGTTATCAACAGAATACTAATATTAATAGCGTGTATCTAAAAAGTAAGGTGTTCTCTTATAACTTCTAAGCATATCATGCAAGACTTCATTCTCTCAAGTTATCATCTATCATGACAAGGAGAATTGAATATTTATATATACAAACACACACAAAGGAAAACAGCTACAGAAGCAACAGATCACTCAGCACAAGGAAAAAAAAAACCCATAGAAAAGAATATGCTGAAGAATGCTGCAGTCCATCTCACAACTATATGCTCAAGCATCCATTCATTTACTGATTAAAGAAGTACATTTTTTGGCTCAGACATACACATCTCGACACATATACACCACAAATATGCCTGCAAATCAATAAATGTGGTACATTCTACAGATACCGACATACGGATCTGGTTATATATAGGGTATCTGTATCGTGCTTAGAGGGCCAAAAGCATAATGGCACGCCTCTTGGAGAAGAGTATATAGTTATATCAACTTTCATGTAATAATGAGATATTTTTTATCATATATTTGAAAAGTGAACAGCTTAATCAACTTTCAGCATTTCATCTATATAACAAGCATCAAATAATAACACATATCGGGATGAAGATACAGGATGTTTTCTTCATTAAAAACCATAAGATCCTGTGCTCTAGCTTACAGCTTTCTGAGGGGAAAAGGGACAAAATTGTTCACCTGAACTGCATACACCATACCGTTTATTGTGTAGAAGCTAAGCCTTAGCCCATCAGTAGATACGACACGAGCCTGCAAAAAAATTGAATTATATATGAGTTGCCAATTAGAATTTGGAGGAAACAACAAACACATCCAAACTAAGAAACTCGACGAACCTGATAGTAAATTTCTGCCCAGAACAGTACAAGCAATGCATACGTTGAGAAAAATTGCAAGACTTGACATACCAAGTAAAATATGTTGCACAATCTATCCAAAATAAAAATATATCTCAGGAAAAATTAGTTATGGGGTGTAGAGAAACGGAAATAACTGAATGGAAGCAGATACCTCTGGATTCAACTTTTGAACGTTTTGACGGAATGCAAAAACCACACAACGAACTAAAAGAACATAACCAGAGTACAAATTTGAAAAGGGAGAGGGAGAAATACATGCAGCGAAATTGGAAATTAGATCATGATACCACACTATCCCCTATTAAGCAAAATCATGGATGGAGGGAATTTACTCACCTAAGAGAAAGCTCGTCGAGATATGTTTCACGGTTTACAGGAAGCCATTTCCGGAACTGATCCAGAATCCACGAGATAGTGAACCAGATCTCACAAATCACAGAAATCAACCACAAAGCACATGCATTGGATACAGGATTGGTTATGCGATAGTGTAGAAAAATGTAAAGAATCACAAGTCGCAAAACGACAACCATCCTGTATCCTGTTATTCCATAATTTAACCCAAAAAGAAATAAAAATAATGAATTCCAATTTGGTTGAAATAATTTATCAGTAGTCGAGTCAATCATAGTTGAATTGGTCCTAATTAAAATGATCTATCTAACCCAGATAATTGAGAAGTGAATATCACCAGGGGTTTTCTAGGAGCTCAAATGTGGTTCGGATGTAATGCATATAGGCACTGCTAAAACCAAACCAATAAATTGAAGAAGAAAAACTTATACGAACTCTAGTAGGTTAACTGAATTCAAGGAGAACTTATAACCAATAATCCACTATAAGTGAGATTCACGAAACCAAATTCTAACACGTTTAATCAGATTTTTGCTTGAATCATACACAATATGCAAAGGAACCTCTATAACACAAAACTAAGTAAGAACTCACATTAGAGCGTCATTCATAAGAAAATCTGTGCTCGCATCAATATCTCCAGCTCCTCTCTCTGAAGGAGGATGGCTAGCAGTCATTGGATGACAGATATAAGCATATTGTCAAAACTCCTTTAGTCAAGAAGACATAGGTCTTAATACTTGAAATAAGTAAGTCAAGTCATCGCTCAACTGATATTTAAAGAATTTGTTAACTAACGTCAACACTGGTAAATTTTGTTGAATATAATGGGAATGTCGAATGTGGTTAGATTGGACGGAAATGACTAAACACATTGGCAGGCTTAATACTGAGGTTGAAAGTTATGATTCTTTACAAAATTGGAACAAAAACAAGTACCTGCATGTACGTTAGCTGATCATAGCTCAATGCCTTGCTTTTAACAGAAGAATCTGACTCGTCCTGCCCAAAATGAAAAGAGAGAGCAATTTACATCTCTAAGTATACCACCTTCTGAAATAAGCACGAAATTTACGAGGAATATGCTGAACTAATATCAGTCTGATTCTAAGTTTCGGTACCTGTGATACAAATAGGGGATATTTTGAAGCAACTGGGCTTTGATACCTATTAAGCATGAAAGTTATTGACAAAACTCTTCCAGCAACTAAAGCACCAAAAATATGCATGTAACTACTCATACTTTAGAATTGACTTAATAGTCCTCTCAAGATAATCAGCACGGTTACAGGCCATAACCACAACTGCTGCTACTGGAGCCTGAACATTCAGCCAGATGTGTTTATGGTCAAGAGTCAATATAATAACATATGATTCAACATACTAAATCTTTCAGCTCATCCATACCTGTACATCACCAATCAGTTTCTTAACACCCCTTCCTGCAGTTTAACAGAGAATAATCATGACAATGCCATGTGCAACCATTGATCATGGATGACAGGCTGAATGAAGAGCAGAAATCGTCTAAAATAGAAAGAGAACTGATAAAAAAAAAACAAAATAAGAAAAGACAGAAGTACAAAAGGAGTACTTTGTAATATAATGGCATTCAATTTAACCAAGAATAATACAGAAGAGGAAAAGGTTTTAGAAGCCAGTAACAAAGACATAGCTTCAAATAGGCAAGCATTCATCAGCAGAACAACGACAAACTTTGAAAAACTTTCAGGAAGGTTCACCGCCCAATGGGGGAAAATTCAGGTTGTATGGTGCTATAAGCTGGGGGCAGGTGGAGCTACAAGAGTTATTATATAATGGAATACAGATTATATATTAAATTTGCAATCCTGTAATTTCAGGAAGTTGCAAACAATCAAGCATTCTGTCTATCTAACAAGTATCTCTTTGATTGGCAACTTGAGTGTGGTTAAATTAGTCCATTTTGCTCAACAGAAACTCTGTTTCAATAGGCAATGCGGAGGTCAACAAAGAGAAATCTTTACCTAGTGTCAGAAATAATGTAACTGAAGTGTTACTCTTATTAATTGTTCTGTACCAATTAATCAATTATCAAATGCAATAAAACATGTAACAGAATAGAAAACAAGTTATCACATGCATAAGAAACCAATTGAGATCAAGGAAAGATCCACAAATTACATACTTTCTAGATCTTGAACAAGTGCTCTTAACTGTCTGCATTCCTCATCTTGCCGTTTCTTCTCTTCTGAAAACCAGCATACTCATATTTGTAAACAGCCACAATTAACTATTCAGTCTTATTTATAAATTTAAAGATACATCAGCTAGAAAAAAAATCATGTATTAACTAAGAGAATCCAAGGGAAAAAAAAAAGATTAGTAAGAGATATGTGTAGCTAATTGTCATCCTTCCATAAGTATAAATAATTGTAGTAGAAAAACTTCTATAAATGGACAGAAGACTTTTTGCCACTTTACAGCTAAAGTACAAGATACGGTTAACTGAAAAGCTTCCAACAAATGGTGAGAAATATTCGAAAATCCCAACTTTCGAAGGTTACAATCAATTTGAAGAAAGACAGTTCAAATGAAAAAAACGAATCATCAAGGTTGAAATAGGAGTGATAATGCACCTTCAAGAGAAACAATTCGTCCTTTCTGCGAGCTAATCTTATCAATTAACAATCTCGTTTGTCTTGTACACTGAGTTTCTGCCTCAATCTGTAATCAAAAAATTGTGAGGCCCCAATACGCATCAGTTCACAGAAGATGGAAAGTCAACACAGTGGAGAATTTTGAAGTGAATAACAACATTTTACATCAGAAATAAGTGTAATTAGATTAGATTGGATTAGATTAGCAGTGATAGTGCACAATGACAACACAAGGTAACCAAAGATTATATGTTGGAGTAATGTTAAAAGCCATTAATAATTTACATAAAACGGATGTTTATAAGCATGTCTTATATATGTCTATCCAAAATTCACTATATTAAAACAAGATATACGTACAGCCTCAGTAAGCCGATCAGCATACTCTGATTGAGTAGTAAAAAGACGCATCTGTACATAAAAAAAAAGAGTAAAGTTGGATCGTCAATTTATCAAATCTTGCAGCAATAAGCATCCCCCAGTATAAACTATTCAAATCAATAAAAAAAACAAAACAGAGGCACAATTCACCAAAGCATTCATTTTATAGGTGCTTGGGAAGAAAACTGATCTCATGGAATACCCGCTGTCGCCGAGGACGATGACTTCAGAGCCGATCGTCGCCTGAGATCCGTCGCCGATCGTCGCCTGAGTTCCGTCGCCGATCGTCGCTTGAGTTCCGTCGTTGATCGCTCTTCCCGACCTATTTGACTCTCTGGCACAAATCTCAGAGGCAGAAGAGGGAACGTAAGGAATTAGAAATATTAGGGAAAAAAGGAGTAGGATGAAAATGTCATGGGTAAACAAAGGCAAGGGCGGAATGGTCCAGAAATGATTTATGGGGCTAAGCCACTTTTAATAGTATATTATAGATATATAATCAGCTAGAAAAGTCACCCTTTAATTGGAGAAATCTTGGGCACACACAGATTGTCAATTTGTCAATGTTTTTAATTAATTCAAATTTTGTTGGAGAAATGAAAACGTCAACCTATATATAACTTCGTTAATTATTTCAAAGAAATATCTGAATATCAGTGAAATTATCTTTGTCAATTGTCTATGATCTTGCATTTTCTAGGCAACTTCCCTCACCCAAAATTTCTTGCTTTATCACGTTCGCTTGATTCTAGCACAAATATTTATATAAATTCTGACACGCACACACAAATATGCAAATGTATACGCGCAAGTATATACATATATGTATTAATGTGTATGTATATATAGTGTTAAATAGTTGGGATTTCTAAGAGTAGGTATATGTTGGATTGACTCGAAATCCCAGCGAAGGAAGGAAAAAAAAAATACCAAGTTTACAGCATGTGAGATGATTTTTCCGGTTGATTAATAGGGACTTAATTAAGGTGTGATTCTAAATTTGAACAAGATAACTGCATATTTTTATCAAATCTCTTAATTTGGAGATCCATTTTGCAATTTAAATTAAGATAAATTACAAAACTAAGAACTTATTTTTGCCGCTAATTGCACTTTATGAATCAAATGCTTATTTTTTACTGAATTTTTAGATTGTTGATAAAGGAACTCTAGATATTTCCATCAAGTTCACAATATCATTTTTTTACAACAAATTCAAAAGTTTGCTATATACCTGCAAAAGTCTAAACTTCAGTTTCCAAAGTACAATTAGTGGCAATAGAAAATTCTTTTTTTCTTTCTCCAATTTGTCTTTAATTTAATTTACATTTAAAATATGTTGAAGGATTACATTATGATTCTCTAAATGATATTAGTGCATCTCCAAAAAATACACATATAATTGAATCATATTACATTTGCATTTATTTTAATTTCAATTCCAAAAGAGAATGATTAAAAAAATCAATTATATAAAAGCTAATTAAGTGCAAATTAAATAATTGACCATTTGTATCAGTATATATCTCTAGGAGCAAGAGGTATATAGCGTAGTGGGGAGAGAGATAAAACCATTAATTGGGCATCAATACAGCCTCTTTTAAAGGTGCACGTAGGAAAAAAATAAAAGAAGCATTCCCACATGCATAGTCGTAGTTTTGTAGCAGTTAACAAAAGCTATTCTTGCAACTTGCATTACCACTTATAACGCAGTTCACACACACAATCATGATGTATATTCAAACCACATTTGTCAATTACAACCATGCACCTTATGTTTCTATTTTAAGTGCCACGATATATACTACTACAATTTACATGGCTCTCTTTCCTTTGTTCTTCATTCATCTATTTCTAACCGACTTTATTGTCTTAATCCTATAATACAATCTTGACCCCAATATAGCAATTTGATAAAGATAGTTGATTTCATTTACCATTTCCTCCTTTTTTTTATTATAATATACTAAGTATTCCAATCACATTGTGTGTGCATTATGTCACAATTAATTATATATTCTAGAGATTCTTCTTTTTTTAAATTAATGGGCTATGAAATCGTATTTTGCTCTTGTATTTTATTTTATTTGTGCGTAGTCGCTTAACATTTATACGACGAATCGAATCTTCTATTTCATAATTATGATGGTTTTCTCTTATTATAGTTGTGGGACAGCTACAACATACAGTATCTAATAATTCTCTACCCCCATTAATAATGACTACCATAAACATGAGTTTTTTAAGAAAAGCTAGAAAATGAGTAGGAGATTTTTATATTCCACGTGTTAACCATTTACAAAACTGAAATAGCTAGAAGCTAAAAAAAACATAGTGCCTGTTTGCAAACCCAGGTAGAAATACTTTATTTATTTTTTAACTGAGTAAACAATTTTAAAATTAAATGTTTCTACCAATTTTATTGAGATTACAAACATTTTGACTTGGATTTATGCCCGCTTAGATTAGAGTTTTTAGTAAGGTACACATTAGTGGGTCTGGTTGGAATTACATAAGGCCCAGAGTAAATACCCCTCCAAGTCTCCAACTAATGGAGATACACCTCCGTCTAAATCCACCTACTTATTTTAATTTGTATTAATAGATACGCAACCCTTATACTACCATTTATACCTTTATTAATAAAAGAAAAAATAAATTCTAATAAGTAGTATTTGACAAATTGTTCCCAAATTTAATATAAAGTTTCGGCAAAATGTTTCCAAAAAATTAACCAGATTTCGGAAACTTGTTAACCATTCAAAATTTCGGCAACTGGTGATAGAATATATATAAAACTTTCGGCTAACCAGGTCTGAAAACTGGCTTGGCAGAAATTTGAAAAACAAAAATGTGCAAATGACAATCATTCAACTTTCAACATCGTTCAATACTTAAAATATCAATATTTCGTACACAAATACACACAATATAAACAACTAACAACATTCAACATTTTAAACTAGGGTTTATAAATTAAAGAGAAAATTTATGGAATAAGGGACAAAAAAAAATATACATAGGAAGGTTGAAATGCTCTCATTTTCACTAGAATCTAGTTCGAAAACATGAATTAATCGTTGTTGTGTCGTCTAATCGTATTATGATAGAAAATAAATCAATTTCTATTTTTTTCATTCACACATATATGTTTGAACGTCTTCTGCGTAAGAATGAGATGAGGGGTGCATGTAGTCTTAGGTTTTCTTTTTATTTAATTATTAAGGTTATATATGTAATTTTACAATTTTAATAACATATTAAAATATTGATGGAGGTGTATCTTCATTAGTTGAAGAGGTATTTAGCCTGGGCCATTACAAAATTATAATATGCGCCAATTTTCTAAACCTTAAAGGCCCAGATTATTTAGACCCCAATATTTTTAGAAGTATACTCCATTGATTAGCACACTCCGTCATAGATATTTAGAATACTCCAAATAAATTTACCTCTCTATCTCGAAAAAAAAAAAAAAAAAAAAAAAAATAAAAAAAAGAAAGCCGAAATTATCACGTCTTTCGGAAATATTTTTCAGAAGTTGTAATAATCTCGAACAACAAGAGTTGAAAATTTTCAAAACTCGAAACAAAAAAAATAAAATAAAAAAAACAGCACAAAAAAACCTAAACTACATCATTATCCTTCCTAAATAATTTCATTCACCAAAAATACATCAATATTTATAAGAAACAATAAATGGACAACAAACATTATCTATGTATAGAGTGAAATTGGTTCATACATGAATTATTGAGGAGTATTAGTTATTTTCACTGAATAATATTAATTGTTTTCACCGAAGAGTCTTAGGGGGCGCTTGGTTAGCAATTTTTCAATGACAATGAGAATAAAAATTTATTTCCATCTATGCCCTCATAAGAAAAAATGATATGCTAGGGGAAAAAATGTTTCAATGGTGACACCATTGCTAGTGTCATGCCCCAATTTTGGAATAGAAGTTGACAACAAATGGTTTTTGGTGGAAGAATGAGGGAATGATTGAGGAGGATGATTGTAGGAAGAGAATAGGGTAATCAAAATGGAGTAGTGATTACCTTATTTAGGAGAGGAGGTGGTGATTTTGTTCTCATAAACCATCATAATTACACTAATTTTCAATCTCATTCCCATTACCATTGAAGAGTTGCCAACCAAGCGCTCCCTTAGTTGTTTTTTCATTGAACAACTAATATTCTTCAATGAAAATAATAGTACCCTTGAATAATTTATGTATGAACCATTTTTACTTTATACTTTGTCTTATCCTAAAGGCTACATACTTTAACCTAGTTTTTAATTTTCTTTTAAAAAAACTTCATATGCATATTTTTCATCTCACTTACACCCCATCCTTGCAAAACTAATCAAATAGAAATATATTATGAACGAACATATGACTTCATTCTGTAGTGGATAACTAAAAAAAAAGAGCGCATGGTCCCATATTGTGAACTCATCGGTTTGTGATGTTGTTGTAGAAGGGTGTAATTACTAAATTCAATGTGCTAGTGAAAATGAAAGAGCACATTAGATATTTTACGTATGTATTTAGAGAAATAAAAAGGGTTTAGGCTACCTACAGTCATATCTTTTGTAAATACACTTCACTAAAAAATATTCAAAGAAATATCTTAAAGATTTCCAAAATTTTATATTCGTTTTGTCCTTTTTTATTTTAAATTTCGAATTTCTTTTCCTAAAAATTGTCAAATTTTTCGAAACATTTTTTTTTTAATAAAGTGTATTAATAAATAAAAGGATTATATTTAACCTAGGCCATAACAAAATTGGTGGACTATTCTCACAAAATAGGGTCTAAATAACCTGGGCGAACCTTAAATGGACGCCCGTTGGTAATGGGCATGCAGTAGCCAATGACCCGACTATGTACCCCTCCATATTTATTAGATGCTTCCACTCTATTTTTGAATTATTATAATATATATCAAATAACTTTTATACTCATATCATTAAAAAAAAAAAAAAAATCTAAATACTTGATACACCCCACCAGAATATCAAAAGATACAAGAAATACAAGAAGAGAAGTTACAGTGAGCGTGAATATACGGGAAGTGGAGAGCAAATTCATATTGTCCACTATTTTATCATCTTTACAACAGTGATGCAACCTTAATTCATGTGTTTTGTTATAAAAATGGCGTACATGCAAGAGTCTTACACTACTTGTGTAAGTGTATTTGTATAAATATTTGTTTGATGAAGTATAACTTTATTTTTTCCTTGAATGTTATTTTTTGCTTATGTTTTGAGTATTATGTACCAAGATCTTCATATTCTTTAGTCTATAAGTTCGATGATAATATATTATTGTTATTCCCATATTTTCTTAAGAAAAAAATTGCGACACTGATTTTCGAACCTGGTTTGTTGAAAAATAGTTAGGGTTTCGACAAAAACTTGTCGAAATATCGTTAGAGTTTTGAAAAGACTTATTTTGTCGAAATTTTAGTCATTTTTCAATAAATTTTTGCCGAAATATGAGCTGTAATTCAAATAAATGTTGTTGAACTGCAGTGTTATTTTTTATTTTTCTTTCAAAATTTGACGGTCGTGGCATTCGTGAGGTTGCTGGCGGTCTTGGCGCCGCGGTTGTGGCGTCACGTGAAAAAAATACGAGTGAAGAAAGTATGTAGAACGTGGAAAAGGGGAAGAGGTTTTTGTGGGTGTATCCAAAATTTGAAATAATATTAGAAGCAAGGGTAATGTAGGTATATTATGGGGGGTGTATTTAATAATTATCTAAAATATATTGAGTAGATTAACTATTGGGTATCTAATAATTATGGAGGGGTATATAGTAGGACCCATAGTCAATGGGCGAGGTTTCGGTAAGCATAACAGGCCCGGCCTAACTAATTTCAAGGTTTCGGTAAGCATAACAGGCCCGAACTAACTAATTTCAAGTAGGGTGCTACTATATACCCCTACATATTTATTTGATACACCCACTGATTAGGCGTGAAATTGTCATGATTCGTAGCTAAAAATGCCCAAGTTTTTGGTCGATTTTATTGAGTTTTTAGAGTCAAAGGAGTACTATTTCTTTACATTGATGAATTTGTCTCTTTGATGCTCATAGGTGAATTAAGGGCGAAAAATGGAGTTCGTAGGACTTTGAATCAGCTCAATCGGATGCCCGGATGAGAAGATATCGAAGAAATACGAACGATATTAGTGCGTAAGAAGAGAAGGACCACTCGAGTGACACCACTCGAGCGCCTCCGCTCGAGCTAAGAGGTCGAGCACCCCATTTGCCCAGAACGTTTTAGGCGCTCGAGTGCCTATGCTCGAGCGCCTTCGCTCGACCTATTGATCCGCTCGACCACCTGGCTCGAGTGCCTCCGCTCGAGCTTTCCCAGCTCGAGCGCCCCTAACTTACAGAGTATTTCCTTCGCTCGAGCTCAACCACTCGAGCACCTTCGCTCGACTGCCTGCCCCATTCGACCAAACAAGCTCGAGCGTGTCCGCTCGAGCGGGATAGCTCGAGCGCCTTCAAGGCTTAAGTTTCCAAGTTCGTTTTTCCGGCCCACGAGTTCCCGATTCGGCCCAAAGCTTATATATACTCGTCCCGAGCTCGTTTTGAGAGAACCACTTACCACCACTAGATTTAAGAGCGTTTTAGAGAGTTAATTTTTGGAGAAGAAGGAATGAGCAAGTTTACTTTACGTTTTTGAGGTTTTCTTACGAATTCACGCCACGGTTTTACTTTTTAGTTTCGTTTCTTCATATCTTTGTTCTTGAACACGTTGAGACTCGTTTTATTGATTTAATTTAACTTATTTCTTTATTTCTTGAAACCCAAGTTTATGATTGATCTTTTCATCGTTATAATTATCATGTTCATGTTCTTTACTTATTCAATTGTTCTTGTTTACGTAAAACCCATGTCTAGCTAAAACTCTTGCATGCTTGGGGTAGGATGAACTCTTAGAAGTAGGATGTGGGTACGTAATTAGGGTAACTTGTGACGTTAGGTTTTAATTCTCTTAATTAATGAATTCTTAAAATTAATCTTAACTTTACTTTTGAATTTCGTTCGAAAAGTGTTAGAGAGAGGACGACCGTATCACTCTTTAACAACGAGTAGACTTACCGAGATGGTTTAGAAAGGGTTAATTCATCTACCAGTTTAGCGAAGGAGGACGACCGAATCACTTAGTTAAATTAGAGTCTCATTAACTAAGCACAATCTATTAACTTGTTAGTGGATTAGTGAAGTCGAGTGTTAGGGTAAAGTATTAGAGTTTATAATCTTGAGCTTTTATCTTGCATTCTTTTACTTGGGTTATTTCTTGCACGTCGCGGTTATTTTGATTATGTAACTGCTCCGTTAGTATACGTAGGGATTCCTATCCTGAGCATCACCATCTCTTACTTGAACACAAACCTTAGTTAATTCGTCTTCTTTAGTATTTTAGTTTACTTAGTTTATTTTAGTTTCAATTAATCTTTCAAAAATCCAAAAATATTTCACTCATATTAACTACGACGCGTAGATCTTCAGGGATCTATTTGCATATTCACCTTCCCTTGGGTTCGATACTACTTGGTCCCTATACTTGCCCATACTACAGTGAACCCGTACTCTTGCGGGGAAACTACTAGTAGAAGTTAGTATATTCGCTTCAAGTCAATGGCGCCGTTGCCGGGGATGGCGTTGTATGTCTTTTGAATAGGACTTGTCGATAGCTTAGTAGTTAGTAGTGAGTGCTTTCTTTTCTGGTTTTTTATTGTTATTTTTATCCATTCGGCAGTTGCATTTTGATCCTTCTGCTAGTGTGTCAGGTATATGAAAACACGCTCACAAGGCAATACGAGCGAAGAGAGAATACCGTTGGACCTTAGACAATAGCTAGAAGGAACCGAGCTTTCTTGAGGAGAATGAACACTGCCGGAGGAGGGAAAGAACCAATGGACCTCAGTAATAAGTTGGATGATGCCGCTAATGAGTTTAATAAGACAGTAGACCGGGTTGATGGCATTGGAGGAAGTGGTAGTCAGAACCAAGATCCATTAGGAGATAGCCAGAGCCTAAACCCGGGTACACAAAATCAAAATAATCCAGCTCAGAACATTGTCCAACATCCTCAGAACAACCCTGCTTACCCACATCCTAACGTACCACAAAACAACTTACCATACCCACCTTACCCATACCCACCATACCCTTATCCACCATACCCGTACCCTCTACCTCCAGTTTACAATCCACCACCTGTTTACCAACCACCACCCCAACAAGTACCCGTACCAGCTGCTAATCCTCAACACGGTCCTCAGAACGAAGATCATAATCTGGCAATTCGAGGAAGGTTTGCAGCGCAGCCACAACAGTACTATGATGGAGTGGCATTGCCTCCTGTTGAGGTAAATAACTTCTCAATTTCCCCGGGAATTTTAAAGCTCCTTACAGAGAACCAGTTCAAGGGGGTGATCGGGAAGGAGAATCCTCATACACATCTGATGAGTTTTCTAATGATAGCCTCCACTTTCAATTACAATGGCATGTCTGAAGATGCCAAGAGGCTTAGGTTGTTCCCATTCTCATTGACGGGAATAGCTAAAGAGTGGTACGATAATACACTTCCACGGGGAGGTATTACCACTTGGGCCGAGCTCGAGCATCTGTTCCTCGAGCAGTTCTACCCTCCATCCAGAACAATCAAAACAAGGATTGAGATCTCTTCCTTCCGCCAGAAGCAAGGAGAGGACCTACGTCAAGCGTGGGAGAGATACTCAAACATATTGATAGAGTGCCCGTAGCACGGGTACAATGAGGGAGATGTGATGGCATTTTTCTATAGTGGTGCCAACAAGGCTGGGCAAGACCATCTAGACGCCTGTGCTAGTGGATCATTCCTGAATCAAGGAATAGTGAGGTGTAGAGAGATCGTGGACAACATTGTCACGAATGCTGGGGCTTGGAATTTGGACGCAGATTTCCAAAGAGTTCATCAGGTTGGGGAAGGTGAAGGAACGAGAAGGCTGTTGATGGCCATGATGGAAAAGATTAAAAACCTTGAGTTGGTGAAAAATATGGTTGGAGGGAATGCAGCAGAGAATGAGCAAGAGGACAAGCCCACAATTCAGCAAGAAGTAGTAAATTATATGGGAGGTCCTTATTACAATCAGAATGGGTATCCACAAGATGGAAATTTTCAAGGAAGGCCTTCTTATGGCCAACCATTTGTACCTCCAGGTCCACAGCCGCCTCAAAATCAATGGAGGAACACACAAGGGTACCAAGGAGGCCAGCAGCTTCCTCAGAACCAATGGAGGAAGAACGAGAATTTTTCATATGCTAACCCGAAGGCGGGCATTACAGTTCCTCCAAGTGTTGATCCAGGTTCTAAACCTCTGGGTGAAGAAGGCGGTTCCTCAATTGAGGAGATGTTGAGAGCTATCCTTCAGAAGGTGGAGGAAGGTAGCAAGAGATTATCCTCTTTGGAGTACGATGTGAAAGATCTACATAAGAAAGTTGATCAGCGTGATCAAGACCTCCAGAAGAGAGATGTAGAGTTGAATCGAATTCAGCAAGAGAACAACCGAAGGTTCACTTCTATAGAGTACCAGATGAGCCAGATTGAAAAGTCATTGAATAGAGAGCCTGACAAATACCCTTCCATGCCGGAGGGAAACCCTAAAGAACATTGCAAGGCGATCCAGCTTAGAAGTGGGACCAACTATGAAGGTCCTCAGATGCCTGCTGATTCTGAGACGCCCCAAGATAGAGATGAGATTGAAGAGATGAGAGTTGAGAAGAAGGTTGAGGGAGAAAGCACTCAAGCGAGCAAAGAGCTTGAAGAGGAAGGCATTGAGAAGTTGACCTCAATGATGACGCTTCAACTAGCCGACCGGTCTATTACTTGACCTCAAGGTGTGGTTGAAGACGTCCTCGTGAGAGTTGGAGATCATATTTTTCCAGCCGACTTTGTAGTGCTCGAAATGGAGGAAGATGAGCGCGTGCCCCTGATCTTGGGAAGACCGTTCTTAGCGACGACGGGGATGGTGCTAGACGTGGCAAATGGGAAGATTACGTTGAAGGTTGATGATCAAGAAGTGAAGATTTCCCTATATGAAGCCATGAAGCACCCGAAGGAGGATAAGAGTTTGTATTGCATGGATGCAATTGATCCTCGTGTTGAAGACACACCTCCTATCTCTAATCTTTCTCATGTTCATGATTTCGTTAATCCTTCACTTGATGAGTTAACCCATGAGCATTATCATCTGACTTATTTTGATAGGGATAAAGGGAAGAAGTTGAAGGATGAAGAAGTGAAAAGTGTGGACGTGATCCAGTTGGAAGGGAAAGGAGGAGATAAGAAGAAAAAGTCCAAATTCAAGAAACTGTTTGGTAAGACCCCTCTAGATAAAGGTGAGAAGGAGTTGAGACCCATAACACTTGGGGATGAGAAGAAAGCAAAAGAGTTCATGATGGAAGGGCATCAAGGAAAGACATGCAAGCACTTCTCTTATGAGAGTAAGGGAGGTAAATTTGAGTATGATGTCCCATAAGCTCCTTTGAGCTTGGTCCGACATGAGGACCTTAAAAATAGCGTTGAATGAGAGGCAACCCATTTTTACTTGCTTTTGAGTGTTTTTAGTTATTTGAGTATTATGATATTAGGGTGTTTTTGAATCGTAAATTTTAACCTCGTACTTGAGAGTTAATTTTGTAGGCTTGTCTCGATGGAGTACTCAAAAGGGAGGAACTCAAGCAAGGGAGTGTGCAACGTTGTTGAGAGAAACTGAATTAGTTGGATGAGGTAACCCACAACCCCAAACTTAGACCTCTTCGCAAGGTCGAAGTTTGGGGGCGTGGATTTTTTTATGTTTCTTGTTATATTGCACTGGAGCACCCCTTATCTTTGAGTGTGTTTGGTTATTTGGTGCCTTGAGATGCTCCTTGAGGTGATTTTGATCTGATTCGCTGTTGCTTATTTCATGCCTATCAATCAGCTTATGCTTACTTATTGCTATCTTTGAGTATGATTTGATTAGAAGAGTTGAGTTGTGAGGTTTAGTTAGGAATTCTTTTGTGTGATTGTTTGAGTTAGAGTGGATTTGAGAGAGAACTAGTATACTTACTAGTTTTCTTTTTGAGTGCTTGTGTGATGAGAGTGAGAATTCACTAGGACTAGCATGGATGTGAAAGCTGTGAGATTTGAGCCTTATGAGATTTTGATACATGATTTAATATCTTCGTTTGTGAGTGGATCGTCACCTTAGAGGATGCTAGAACTTGTGTGTGCTCTTACTTCTTGATTGTGTCTAGTTTGATATGCCGAATGTGATCTTAGGCCATCTTTGATTTGATTGAGTCACTTAGCCAAAATTTTCCTTACCAATGACATTGACCCCTTGTTAGCCCGTTTGAGCCTTAGCCTATTTTATTTGCCAACACATTTTGAACACTATTCCAGTTCTTAAGCGTTTTTGTCCCAATTTTTGAGTAGAGAATAGGAAAAGTGTGAATGTGAAGGGATTGAATTGAGTTGAAAAAGGAAAATGTTGTTTGTTGAGTGAGTATGAGAAGAAGGTGTGATGAAGTTATGAGTTGTGGGAAAAAAAAGAAAAAAAAGAAAGAAAAAATGAGCTCATGTGTTTGTGCGAAAAAGAGAAAAAAAAAGTGACTGGAAAAAAGTGAAAGGAGTTAGAAAGAAAAAAAATGAAGTGTTGAGAGTAGTGGAATTGAAAATGTGTTGATTGAAAATATTTGAAGTATTCTGTTCTTAATCTCGAAGTGCGAAAGTTTGATTTTCTATTCTCCATTCACTTGAGTCACTTACCCAAATTGATATCCCACCTGTCCAAAGAGCCTACATTACAACCTTGATAAAAGTCCTTTGTGATTCGGTATTGATTTCTAGAGTATGGTCGAAGTTAAGAGTGCTTACACGCCTATGGCTACCAATATGAGTGATTGATTGTTTGAGTGAGTCCCTTTATCATTGATATACACTTGTGAGGGAGTGAAACACATCGTTGAGTGCACATCCATGTTTGATCTTGGTGATTCCTGCTGTTGTTGCATGAGTATGATGTTGGAAGATGAGTGAGCATACGTGTGATTAATCTTTGAAGCTCGAATTCATTTACTTGCACGATTTGATTCTTTGACTCATTCCTAACAATTTCACTTGACTTATTATTTAATTGCTTGAGGACAAGCAATATGGTAAGTTTGGGGGGGGGGGGGGGGGTTGATTAGGCGTGAAATTGTCTTGATTTGTAGCTAGAAATGCCCAAGTTTTGGTCGATTTTATTGAGTTTTTAGAGTCAAATGAGTACTATTTCTTTACATTGATGAATTTGTCTCTTTAATGCTCATTGGTGAATTAAGGGCGAAAAATGGAGTTCGTAGGACTTTGAATCAGCTCAAACGGATGCCCGGATGAGAAGATATCGAAGAAATACGAACGGTATTAGTGCGTAAGAAGAGAAGTGTTAGTTGAAAGGAGAGAAGGGCCGCTCGAGTGACACCACTCGAGCGCCTCCGCTCGAGCTAAGAGGTCGAGCACCCCATTTGTCCAGAACGTTTTAGGTGCTCGAGTGCTTATGCTCTAGCGCCTTCGCTCGACCTATTGATCCGCTCGACCACCTGGCTCGAGCGCCTCCGCTCGAGCTCGCCCAGCTCAAGCGCCCCTCACTTACAGGGTATTTCCTTCGCTCGAGCTCAACCACTCGAGCACCTTCGCTCGACTGCCTGCCCCATTCGACCAAACAAGCTCGAGCGCGTCCGCTCGAGCGGGATAGCTCGAGCGCCTTCAAGGCTTAAGTTTCCAAGTTCGTTTTTTCCGGCCCACGAGTTCCCGATTCGGCCCAAAGCTTATATATACTCGTCCCGAGCTCGTTTTGAGAGAACCACTTACCACCACTAGATTTAAGAGCATTTTAGAGAGTTAATTTTTGGAGAAGAAGGAACGAGCAAGTTTACTTTACGTTTTTGAGGTTTTCTTACGAATTCACGCCACGATTTTACTTTTTAGTTTCGTTTCTTCATATCTTTGTTCTTGAACACGTTGAGACTCGTTTTATTGATTTAATTTAACTTATTTCTTTATTTCTTGAAACCCTAGTTTATGATTGATCTTTTCATCGTTATAATTATCATGTTCATGTTGTTTACTTATTCAATTGTTCTTGTTTACGTAAAACCCATGTCTAGCTAAAACCCTTGCATGCTTGGGGTAGGATGAACTCTTAGAAGTAGGATGTGGGTACGTAATTAGGGTAACTTGTGACGTTAGGTTTTAATTCTCTTAATTAATGAATTCTTAAAATTAATCTTAACTTTACTTTTGAATTTCGTTCAAAAAGTGTTAGAGAGAGGACGACCGTATCACTCTTTAACAATGAGTAGACTTACCGAGAGGGTTTAGAAAGGGTTAATTCATCTACCAGTTTAGCGAAGGAGGACGACCGAATCACCTTAGTTAAATTAGGGTCTCATTAATTAAGGACAATCTATTAACTTGTTTGTGGATTAGTGAAGTCGAGTGTTAGGGTTAAGTATTAGGGTTTAGAATCTTGAGCTTTTATCTTGCATTCTTTTACTTGGGATATTTTTGCACGTCACGGTTATTTTGATTATGTAACTGCTCCGTTAGTATACGTATGGATTCCTATCCTGAGCATCACCATCTCTTACTTGAACACAAACCTTAGTTAATTCACCTTCTTTAGTATTTTAGTTTACTTAGTTTATTTTAGTTTCAATTAATCTTTCAAAAATCCAAAAACATTTCACTCATATTAACTACGACGCGTAGATCTTTAGGGATCTATTTGCATATTCACCTTCCCTTGGGTTCGATACTACTTGGTCCCTATACTTGCCCATACTACAGTGAACCGTACTCTTGCGGGGAAACTCCTAGTAGAAGTTAGTATATTCGCTTCAAGTCACCCACCCACTTAAATTTACATAATTATTAAATATACTCCTCACAATATACCTAAATTACCTCTCTCTCTCTAATATTATTCAAAATATTCATACACCCACAAATCCTCCTATTATGCATGACTTCACGACCTCATCTTCTCGAATACAGCTACCTCATAGACACCCCACACGCAACGCCGCACCGTGAAACCCAGGACTCAACGCCGCCACGGCCAAGCAGCGGCACCGCCATTCAGCGCCGCGACGCCCCACACGCAGCGCCGTGACTCAGCACCGCGAAACCCCACGACTCAGTGCCGCCACCATCACGCAGCACCGCCACCACACATTTTGGCAAATATATTTCAAAAAATAGCTCACATTTCGGCAAATACATTTCAAAAAATGGCTAATATTTCGATAAAAATATATTTTTGAATACCTAACCAATTTTCGAAAATTTCTTGTCGAAATACTAACTATTTTTTAACGAACCAGGTTCGAAAATTGGTATCGTGGTGTTTTAAAAAAACATGAAAATACGAAAATATACGAAAATTGTAGGCTAAAAATACAAAAATCTTGGTACATGTTGACAGCGATTTCGTGAGGAACTCGCCGTCGGGTTCCTAGCGGGTAGGAATTACGAACTATAATAACTAGAAAACGATAAATATTGTAGTGAATGAGCTCTCAACGGAGTCTTTGTAATAAATGTGATGTGTTTTACAAATGGGCATTTATGGCCCTATTTATAGCGTACATGGTGGGATTACCCACTTGATCTGATCTGCCTGCGGGCCTCACTAAGTCCTAGCTGCTCAGTCATGATTGGCTATAGCCCCCTCTATGGACCAATGGGGGCGTGCCACGTGGCACCATTGACCTCTATTGATGAGACCCTTCCTACTGACCCTGTCACATCCACACGTTCGATGGGACTGGACAGGCCAAGTAGCTGGCGTTGCCTCCAAACGGGTACCCGGGTAGACGGGTAGGCGGGTAGTGATCCTTCAACGGGTATCCAAGGGCGAATGTCTGCGGGTATCGAGCAGAAGACCCAACAGGATGGTCGGAAACCTACCTGCTGGCCGACGGGCTTCCACGGACCCATCAGCAGGGACCTCCCCGCTGCCCTCCAAGAGTTTGCCGTTGCAGTCGTCCTAGCTCTCTACCCGACGGTTCGTCTATGCTCGCTGACGTCTCTATTCCCCTACCACATCTTGATCGGTTAGCCCGCCTACCTGCTGGTCGGATAGTATTACCGGGCGTAACAATTGCCCCACCAGTCCCTCATCGGGAAGGAGATACCGTCGGGTGGCGGGCTGGTTATTCTCGTAACTCCGTAATCATTGCATCGTTTTGTCTCCCGAGGCGCCGCTTCAGATTCTGTTCCTGCTGACGTCATCGGCTGGCGTGCTTGGTACGCAGGACCCCAAGCGTCACGTCTGCCGATCTTGTCGCCCAATTGGTAGGCGTGTGCGGGGCACGCGCCCCCCGTACTTTGGGTTAATTCCAAATTTGACCCCGTTTTTTGCAATTTAGTCCCTCCCTTTATTCTTCTATAAATAGGGGGGTTTAACCCTCATTTACACTATTTTACCTCTTCTCAATTCCGCTCTCCTTTACATATTCGATTTTTCCGGCGAACGTTCTCCCAGATTCCCCCGATCTCCCACATTCTTAGGTAATCCTCCGCCGTTGCTTTCCTTTCTTTCCACCTTCTTCGAATATGAGTGACTCCGTGGAGAGTGTCGATGCTGCCGCTATCTACCAGTTCTGCCGCCGTACCGCCGCCCGGGAAGGCGAAGGCACCTCAACAGATGTTGACGCCTTTGCCGACGCCCTCGATCGGATGAGCCCCGTACGGGATGCCCCAGTTCTTAGTGCGACCCCAGTCACCGTCTACCTGCCAGCGACCGAGCCAAGCGATGACCAGGATGAGGACCCTGAGCCCGTCAGATATTCGGACAGCCGCTTGATGCAACTCGATTACGTAAAATACATCCATGGGCAACAACATGAGCGCCCTGCCTGTCATTATCGGGATGCGGTCGAGAGTGAGTTTGGCGCTTTCCACCGTCCAAGCTGCCTGACCGCGAATACGGATCTCTCGAGCCTATATTGGGAGTTCGAGGTCCCTGCCGATGTCCACTTCTACACCCCCTGACCAACGAGCGTGTCGATCAGCCACCCGAGGGGCTGATTGCCATCAACGCCGACACCCTGCACGTGGGCCTTCGCTTCCCGCTGCACCCGATAATTTCCAGGCTCCTCGCCACTTGGAATCTGTCGATCACCCAGATCACGCCCAATGGGAGGAGCTATCTGCTGGGTGCTATGATTTCGCTCGGGCGTCGGGGACTTCATCGGATGCCCTTTCCTAATGAAATGAACCACCTATACTACACGGTGGCCTCCATGGGCGCCATGAACACGGGATACTACTCCGTGAAGCCTCGGGGCGGGGACTCCATTGTGTTCGGCATCTCGTCAAAGGTAATCGGCTGGCACCAGAAATGGTGGTGGGTCAGCAGCGCTTGGGAGAGTGCGGGGCCCGATGGGACGATCATCGAAGTTCTCCGAGAATACTGTAACTAAAATCGGAGAGGTATAATCTCATTTTCCTTCATTTTCTTATGTACTGATCTAATTTCTTTTTTATCGTGCAGGCAACTCAGCATCAAATCCTAGCGATCTCACCGATGACTTCTCCTATGCCCTTGCCTGTGTGAAGAAAGAGCTTGACGTCGATTGGGCTGTTGACCTGCTGAACGACAACGAGCAAAGGCGCCTCTCCGGCCTCCAAACCTTTCCCCGCCATCTCAATTTCGGCGGTAAGAATTCTTCTACCCGAAGTTGTCTAATCCCCCTCTTGATTCACTTCGTCCGCCATCTAACTTGTTTCTTTTTGCTAATCCTAGGACAACACTTCCCGACTGATAGCGATCTCGGTCTCTCCGACTCGCCTGCTTCCAATTTTCCCCTTGCCGATGCCCAGCCTCAGCCCGACATCGGCCAAATCCCGGTGGTTCTCTGCGATTCTTCCGAGGAAACTGTTGACATGGCTCCTAAGAAGACTGTCATGGCCGCCCTACCGAAGAGAGAAAATATCAAGGGGCCGAGCGGCCATGCTACCCGCACCACCCCATCGGCCCCCAACCCCACGACCAAAACGACGGCAGCTGGCGATCAGCCTCAAGCGAAGAAATCTCGCATCGGAGAGCCAGTGCCTGTCGAGCCGACGATGGTCGCCATCTCCATGAACCCGACGACCGGGGGTCTGGTGGGCCTACCCGTGGAGGCCGCAGTTGGGAGCCCGACCTCTTCCTCCCGCGATAGGAGCGACTTCTCGTTCCTGGGTTGGGAGAACCACCTCACGTAAGTATCTATCTCTTGTCTAAACCTGTACCCGTCAATTTTATAAATTTTTTCACTCTCTTGTTTACTCGCAGGCTGGACCCTCTGCCCCCGACCGAGGTCCTCCAGTTCATCCGGTCGCGGGACCCGCCCTACACTGAGGCTATTCCCGTGGAGTGGCCGGAGAGTATCCGTCGGGCAGTGATAAACCTGCCCCGGTCCTGGACCCTTAACTGCCAGAAGACCCTGGACTCCATTGCCCTAGCCGACAAGATGAGGTCGGCCGCTATCCAATCCGCTCGAGATGCCATCTCGATGAAGAGCATGCTTCTCGATTACGAGCGCAAGATGAAGACCCTTGCCGCCTACAAAGCTACCTACCAGGCCAAAAGGGACGAAGCAGCCCACCTGGCGGAGGCGATGCAGGAGAAGGATGGAGAGCTCGCGGCTCTCCGTGCCCGCTCCTCCGAGACGGATGGCCTGCTGGAGGTCGAGAAGAAGGCTCAGGCCGATGCTGAGGCCCAGGTCACTGCCTCGAAGGTTGAAGCTGAAAAGGCTCGACAGGCCTTCGCCCATGAAGTCGAGCAGCGAGTAGCTGAGCGGGCCCGACTAGAGAAGGATCAGGAGGCGGCTGGAAATATGATCTACATCAACGCGTACGCTGGCTCGATCCGTTCCCTCCTCCGGAAGAACGCTGAGGCCGACCTCTCTGGGCCCCTCGAGGATCTGAAGGATTATGTGACGGCCAACCCACCTCCGGGTGAGTACGAGCTGACGCTGAAGGATCTGACCAATCGTGGTGTGGATCTATCCTTCTTTTCCGATGTGGAGGTCTTCATCCATCCTCCAGTCGAAGATGCAGCCGTCGCAGGAGGAGCTGCGGTAGGCGATGGGGCAGAAGTGGTGGACGCTGGGGGTGTCGGGCTTTCCACTGCTTAGATTTTAGATTTTCTTTTTCTTCTCTCGGCCTTTGAGCCCTTTGTACCCGAATTCTTATTATTAATGAAATTTCCTCATTCCTCAAGTTTAGTTCTTACTTTCGTTTTATTTCTTGCGAAGTCGAGCTAACAATTATTCCAATGAGAAACCAACGATTGATTAAGATAATCACGATTGAATTAACTATCGACTAAAAATATTGGCCGATGAACGGGCAGGGACCTCATAAACACAAGGTTGAATTAACAATCGATTAAAAATATTAACCAAATAATTAATGAGTAAAGTGCTTTAGTCGATGATCGGGCAGCGACTCCACAATCACAAGATTGAATTAACAATCGATTAAAAATATTAACCAAATGATTAATGAGTGAAGTGCTTTAGCCGATGATTGGGCTGCGACTCCACGAACACAAGATTGAATTAACAATTGATTAAAAATATTAAACAAATAATTAATGAGTGAAGTGCGTTAGCTGATGATCGGGCAGCAACTCCACGAACACAAGATTGAATTAACAATCGATTTTATGGATTATACAATGCGCCCAAGGCGTGATTACAGTGTGGCCCCAAGCGGGCAAAAGGTGATGCGGGTTATACCCGTTACAACTTTGACGATCTGCTCAATTATCGAGAATGTTGTTATTGGTAATACTTTTTGAGAAGGGAGGCGTTCCAAGGGTATTGGGCTGGATTTCCCTCGAGGCTCTCAAGCTCGTAGGCCCCATTGGCCAAGCGCCTCGAGACTCTTAAGGGTCCCTCTCAATTTGGGCCAAATGCACCCTTGGGCTGCCCGACCATCCGTCGTAGGACGAGGTCCCCAACCTTGAACTCTCGGATTCTGATCTTCGAGTTGAAATACTTCTCTGCCCGCTTCTTGTAAACCATGTTTTTCTGCTGCGCGGACAATCTTTTTTCTTCTAGAAACTCTAGCTCGTGCAACATGGCTTCGTCGTTGTCGGCCCCCACGAGCTGCGAGGTGCAGTGGCTCGGGATGGCGACTTCAGTCGGGATGACCGCTTCCGTTCCGAAGTCCAGAGCGAAAGGGGTCTCCCCGGTGGTCGTACGGCAAGTGGTCCGGTACGACCATATCACTTCGGGTAGCTTGCTCGCCCAGGTTCCTTTGTTCTCCTCCAATCTTGCCTTCAGGGTGTGCTTGATTATTTTTTTGACCGCCTCGACCTGTCCATTTGATTGGGGGTGGTAGGGAGTCGAGAACAGCCTCTTGATCTTGTGCTTTCGGCAGAATTTTTCCATTTCCGACCCGTCGAATTGCTTCCCGTTGTCCGAAATGATGATTTGAGGAAGATCAAAACGGCAATTATATTGCGGCATATGAACTTGATGACGTGCTCTTGGTCGATTATCTTCAACGATTCCACTTTTGTCCACTTGGTGAAGTAGTCGACGACCACGATCGTGTATCTGATGCTGCCCGGGGCTGTGGGCAAAGGACTAATGAGGTCGATCCCCCATTTTGCAAACGACCATGGGCTAAAAATGGAAGTGAGCTCGGTCGGCGCCTGGTGGATAGCTGGCGAGTATACTTTGCATAATTGATCGCGTCCTTCTTCAAGGTGAGCCAGAAGTAGCCCTGGTGGATAATTTTTCTGGGCGAGTATCTGACCCCCGACGTGGTTCCCGCAGAGCCCCTCGTAGATCTCCTCCATGGTCTTTCTTCCTTGCTCTGGGGTTATGCATCTTAAGAGAGGTAGAGCAAAACCCGCTTGTACAAGTGACCTCCCACCATCGTATATCTGGCCTCAGAGCTGCACCTGCCTTGCCACTACCCGATCGACCGGAAGCTGCCCGTGGCGAAGGTTTTTGAGGATGGGGGTCATCCAACTATCTCCATCCTGCTCGAGGCTGGTAACCCGCTGATTTGAGCTTGATGGGGCGGGCATGTATATGACCGCGATCTGTGGCATATCGGTCGCCCCTTTGGACGTTGTGAGGCGGGCCAGTGCGTCTACTTGAGTGTTGTCGAGTCGGGGCATGACTTCTATGTGCACCTGGTCGAATTTTCGAGTAGGTTCTTGGGCAGTCCTTGGTAGGCCATCATCCTATCGCTGCGTGCCTCGTACTTCCCTGAAATCTGGCATGTGACCAACTGTGAATCGCTGTAGACTTGTAGCCACTTCATCCCCATGACCATTGCCATCTCTAAACTGTTAATCAAAGCTTCATATTCGGCCTCGTTGTTTGTCGCATGGAACCCAAATCCTATGGATGTTATGAATGATTGGCCCGATAGACTGAGCAAGACCTGTCGACGTACATCTTCCATGGTGGCTGCTCGACTTTGGACATCGCCTCCGGGTAGGTGAGCTCGACTATAAAATCGGCTATTGCTTGGCCTTTGATGGATGTTCCGGGGAGTATATGTGACTCCAAACTGCCCAATTTCCACCGCCCATTTGAGGCACCTGCCCGCCGTGTCTGCCCGGTGCAACACCTGTCGCAGGGGCATGGTTGTTAACACCTCGACTTGGTGGTTGAAGAAGTAAGGACGTAACTTTCGCATGCTCATCAATAACGCATAGGCCAGTTTTTCCAAGGGCGGGTACCGTAACTCGGCGGCATGGAGTATCTGGCTGACGTAATATATTGGTAAATGTGCCTGCCCCTCAGCTTGCACTAGCACGGCGCTGAGAGCTGACTCCGAGGCCGCCAAGTACAAGTAAAACTTCTCACCGGGGACGGGCTTGGATAGTATGATGGTCCCGTTTTCGAAGGGCAAAATGGGAATTCAGGAGCAAACAATTTTTTTTTTTTAAACACTGAAGTGCACTGAAATGCTTTTGTGAATGAGTGGTCAGTGCAGTGCTTAAGCAAATCAATAAAGCAATAAAGAGCACAACAATGTAAAGTGGTTCAGAGTCTCAATACTCCTGCATCCACTGCCTGATTTAACAGGAAATCCACTACAGGGATTCTTGTTTTTAACGTGCCAAGGTGCACGGGTACACTGGACTCACGCCACTCCCTGGGCTGCCTCTCAAACTGGCCTCACATCCCTCTTCACTCAGGGACTGCCTCTCCTCACCTCACTTCAACACCTGACATTCTTCTGAAAGGGTTTAGTTTGGTTTGGTTCTCTCCAACTAGGTGAGGTTTTCCCTTACAATGTGTTAGCCTTAAAGCTAAGGTTGGGAAAACCTCTCTAAGCTTAGGATGTATATGATGGGCTCGAGTATACAAACTGGAACACTCAAATATGACTATGAGAAACTCAGGGTCAGTGTTCTTGGTGGAGATGGTGCCTCCTTATGACTCCCTTCAGCTTGCACCACTCTCGCACCACCAGCTCTTGCATTCGCACTCTTACAAATGAAGCTTGAGTTTGTATTTATAGTGTGGATTTGAATGTTACAGTTGGAGAGAGTAACATTCAAATCCAGACTATCTCTGGAGTGAAATTCTCCTTTTCAGTGGAGTACGGCCTTGTCAGCTTTTGTCAGATTCGTTGCCTTGACTTGATTGGTCAACGTGGATTAAGTCCAACGGCTCTTTTGTTCAGGGTACTTGATCAGGGTAGTCCTGACTTCAGGCGACTTGTCTTCAGCTGACTTGTAATCCTCTCAGGATACCTTCCTTCAGTAGACTTGAAGTCCACTCAGGGGAGTTGACATAAGGCTATTTGTCAAGCTTCCCAGCCTCAGTAGCCTGACTCCTTTAGGTCCTACTAGGCTCAGCACTGATCCTCCTGATCATGCTCTTCACTGAGTAGTCCACTGACCAGCTTAGAAAGATCAGGTTTATACTCAGTGGGACTTCCTTCAGACTTCTCTTCAGGTTCAGGTCTTCTGACATGACTTCAGTCGTTTTCCTTGTGATGTCATCTTAACTTCCTCAGGCTCTATCAGTGAGTTCCCCCTCACTGAGTTCCTCCTCAGTAGAGTTCCCCCTCAGCTGAGTTCCTCCTCAGCTGAGTTCTTCCTCCACTGATAACCTGTTCTACTGAGAAACAACCTAGCCTGACCGGAAACTAAAAGATACTATCCTGACTGCTTTCAAACCTATTACATATTGTTTTGGAAAATCATCAAAACTAAAACATATCCCAACAATTTCCCCCTTTTTGATGATTCCAAAACTTCTAACCAAATTATTTTCTATTACAAGAATAATGTCAGAGTACAGGTAATAGTTTGAAATATGCAGGAATTCCCATAGTTTAAAACATTTAAGATCTGTTCGGTTGACCATTTTTCTTAACAAAACTGGATCAATGGTCATGTGAACAACCCGCTCTGATACCAATTGATGGTCCCATTTTCGAAGGGCAAAATGGGAATTCAGGAGCAAACAATTTTTTTTTAAACACTGAAGTGCACTGAAATGCTTTTGTGAATGAGTGGTCAGTGCAGTGCTTAAGCAAATCAATAAAGCAATAAAGAGCACAACAATGTAAACTGGTTCAGAGTCTCAATACTCCTACATCCACTGCCTGATTTAACAGGAAATCCACCACAGGGATTCTTGTTTTTAACGTGCCAAGGTGCACGGGTACACTGGACTCACGCTACTCCCTGGGCTGCCTCTCGAACTGGCCTCACATCCCTCTTCACTCAGGGACTGCCTCTCCTCACCTCACTTCAACACCTGACATTCTTCTGAAAGGGTTTAGTTTGGTTTGGTTCTCTCCAACTAGGTGAGGTTTTCCCTTACAATGTGTTAGCCTTAAAGCTAAGGTTGGGAAAACCTCTCTAAGCTTAGGATGTATATGATGGGCTCGAGTATACAAACTGGAACACTCAAATATGACTATGAGAAACTCAGGGTCAGTGTTCTTGGTGGAGATGGTGCCTCCTTATGACTCCCTTCAGCTTGCACCACTCTCGCACCACCAGCTCTTGCATTCGCACTCTTACAAATGAAGCTTGAGTTTGTATTTATAGTGTGGATTTGAATGTTACCGTTGGAGAGAGTAACATTCAAATCCAGACTATCTCTAGAGTGAAATTCTCCTTTTCAGTGGAGTACGGCCTTGTTAGCTTTTGTCAGATTCGTTGCCTTGACTTTATTGGTCCACGTGGACTAAGTCCAACGGCTCTTTTGTTCAGGGTACTTGATCAGGGTAGTCCTGACTTCAGGCGACTTGTCTTCAGCTGACTTGTAATCCTCTCAGGATACCTTCCTTCAGTAGACTTGAAGTCCACTCAGGGGAGTTGACATAAGGCTATTTGTCAAGCTTCCCAGCCTCAGTAGCCTGACTCCTTTTGGTCCTACTAGGCTCAGCACTGATCCTCCTGATCATGCTCTTCACTGAGTAGTCCACTGACCAGCTTAGAAAGATCAGGTTTATACTCAGTGGGACTTCCTTCAGGCTTCTCTTCAGGTTCAGGTCTTCTGACATGGCTTCAGTCGTTTTCCTTGTGATGTCATCTTGATTTCCTCAGGCTCTATCAGTGAGTTCCCCCTCACTGAGTTCCTCCTCAGTAGAGTTCCCCCTCAGCTGAGTTCCTCCTCAGCTGAGTTCTTCCTCCACTGATAACCTGTTCTACTGAGAAACAACCTAGCCTGACCTGAAACTAAAAGATACTATCCTGACTGCTTTCAAACCTATTACATATTGTTTTGGAAAATCATCAAAACTAAAACATATCCCAACATAGTATCTGGGCGTTTGAGAGGTACGCCTTCAGGTTGTCGAATGCGAGTTGACTCTGTGGCTTCCAATTTAGTTTCCCCTTCTGCATGCAATCGAACAAAGGCTTGTACCGGTCCCCCATGCGGGAGATGAAACGACTGAGTACGGTTAAGCTGCCCGTAACTTGCTGTACTTCCTTCACTGTGTGGGGAGCGCTCATATCTAGAATTGCTTGAACTTTGGTTGGATTAGCCTCGATGCCTCGCCGGCTGACCATGTGCCCCAAGAATTTGCCCGACTCGACACCAAAACTGCATTTTTTCCGGTTGAGCCTCATGCGGTATTTCCTTAGGATTTCAAACGTCTCGGCCAGGTGGGTGAGGTGGTCCTCCTTCTTCTCACATTTGACAATGATGTCGTCTATGTATACCTCCATTGTCGTCCCAATCTGGTCGTGGAACATATGGTTGACCAATTTTGATAAGATGCCCCTGCATTCATCAACCCGAATGACATCCACTTCCAGAAGTACATATTCTTCTCGGTGAGGAAAGTGGTGTGCTTCTGGTCATCGACGGCCATCGGGATTTGGTGGTAGCCAGAAAAAGCATCCATGAACGTGAGCATTTCATACCCAGCAGTATTGTCCACCAGATGGTCGATATGTGACATCGAGAAGTGGTCTGTGGGGCACGTTTTGTTTAGGTCCATGAAGTCGATGCATAGCCGCCATGTATTGTTGTTTTTCTTGACGAGGACTACATTGGATACCCACTAGGGTTTATCGTTGGGGTCGACCATCCCAATTAATTTATTATCGAGTAGTTTTTAGACTTCAATCGCTATGACTGCATATTTATCTGGCCCGAACTTACTCCTCTTCTGCGAGACCGGCCTGCGGGCAGGGTCGATGTGTAGCTGGTGGGAACATATCGCTGGATCGATCCCGACCATGTCTTCGTGCGACCAGGCAAATACATCTAAGTTCTCTTCTAGGAAAGTTGTAATCGCAGCTCTCATATCGTCGGACATCTTGGAGCCGAGCTGGACGCACACTTCTGGTTGATTCTTCATTGTTACGAATATGAGTTTTTCTATTGGGCTGGCACCCCGTTCCCCAAAGCTAGGGTCGTCGATTTCTCCTGTCAGACTATTGTCAATCTCCATTGGCTCGAAATCGATTCTGGGTTTGAGCTCGGCTTGAGTGTCTTTGAAAGTTGGGTAGTCTTCATCCATAGGGCGGGTATCGGGTGGGTTTTCTTCGTCTATCTCCATATCTCCCTCCCCGACTGTACAAATATAATCAAACTTTGTGGAATTAAAAGTAAGATCGATATACGCCAAACATCCGCATGCCATTTTTTTATTACCCTTAAGTGTTCCCACCTTCCCAGAGGGGGTTGGGAACTTGATACAATAGTAATATGCTGAGGCGGCGGCTTTGAACTCGTGCTCGAATGGCCTTCCGAGAAAACCTTATAGGTTGACGGCTGATCGATTATTATAAAATCAAGTTGTTTCGAAGCCTTAACCTCAACATCTATGCTAGAAACTAACTCTACAGCTAGTCTAACTATCCCATATGACTTCATGGTGGCGTCCCCGAAGCCTTTGATGATCTGGTCGCACGGCTCCACATACTTATCGAAGGAATTATCCAGCTGGTTGAAGGCGTCTTTGAAGATGATTTTGCAGTATGCCCCATTGTCGACGAGCATGCGGTGGATAGTAATGCCCATGATATTGACTGACACGACCAGGGTGTCGTGGTTGGGGTAGATGACTCCCGTGCGGTCTTCCTCCTTGAAGGTGAGGAGGTCTGATTCGTTAGCCATCATGTTGATCGGCATGGTGATCTGGTGGATATTATCCATAGCCCGCAGCTTGCTCTTCTACCGGCGGTTGGAGAGTGTTTTGGACGGGGCGAATCCTCCCACCGGGGAGGCATGTTAACGGTGCGGCGGGTAGGATTCTCCGGCATCAGCGGGCAGATAAGGGCCATCTTCTGGTTCCGCTCGATGGGGTGTGGCCGACGGTCTGGTGGTGGTGGCAGTATTTATTGGGGTTGAGTTGCACCCCAGGTTTGTGGACCCAGGGACGAGCCTTGGGTACCATGTTTTTGTCTCGGATTTGTACGTACACGTACTCCGGGGTGGCGGAGAGCTTCTCGGCCAGCTTTACCTCGATAGAGTCGAAAGGTTTGAACGGCTGGGGAGCCCGATAGGAAAAGTTCCTATGGCTCGGCGTGTTGTCCGTCTGTGCGCGGGGCTTCTCCTTCTCGGCCTGGGAGCTTTCCTCCAGCCGCTGGGCCAGAATGTCGGTATTGTAGATGATCTTTCCGGCTCGCTGCCGGAATTCTGCGTATGACTTGGGATAGTCCTTGTTTATGGACTTCCACAATTTCGTCTTCAGGCGGAGGCCGACTATGATCCCGACGAGTTTGACCTCGTCCCCGATGGGCTCGCCTTCCATGATAATAAGACCACCCAGTCGATGTAAGCCCGATCCGATTTATCCTTTCTCTGGGCCAGGTTGGCCATTAGAGTGGCGCCGGCCAGACGTGGTGCCATCGATAAGAAGTGCTCCAGGAACAACTCCCCCAGTTGGTGGAATGAGACTACCTTCCCCGCTGGAAGCGAGGAGTACCACCAGTGAGCTCTATCACCGATGGTTAATGGAAACATTCGGAACTGGGTGGCGTCCATGGCCCCCATAGATATCATGTACGTCGTGTATTTACTTAGGTGGGTGATGGGGTCTGTCTCCCCGTCGCATTGCCCCACCGCGGCCACATTGATCTTTGGCTGGGCGGGAGCTTGCACCAAAATATCCGCTAGAGGGGAGTTGGGAATGTGGGCGAAGTGATGTTGCCCATCCTGTTTCTCGAGCTTTGCCTCTAAGGATGTTACCTTTTTAAAGGTTTCGGCCATGGCGCTGTTGGCAACAGGTGAAGATCGGGGATGAGAGTTGTCTCCCAGACGATCGCGGACCGATGGTGTTGGGATATAGATTAGATATTTTGAAGATGTTAAAATAAGAACTTGTAAATAGTCTAGGACTAAAATAGGTCTTAGGCTAAGGGGGAAGGGAATTAGACAAGACAAGAGGAGTCCCAGACAAGAGAAGTCCCAGACAAGAGGAGTCCCGAACAAGAGGAGTTCCAGAAAAGAGAAGTCCCAAACAAGAGAAGTCCCGGACAAGAGGAGTTCCAGACAAGAGGAGTCCCGGATAAGAGGAGTTCCAGACAAGAGAGTCCCGGACAAGATGAGTCCTAGACAAGAGAAGTCTTGAACAAGATGAGTCTTGGACAAGAGGAGTCTTGGACAAGATGAGTCTTGGACAAGATGAGTCTTGCACAAGAGGAGCCTTGGACAAGATGAGTCTTGGACAAGAGGAGTCTTGCACAAGAGAAGTCTTGGATAAGATGAGTCTTGGATAAGAGGAGTCTTGGACAAGAGGAGTCTTGGACAAGATGAGGTAGAGGACCAGACGACCAGATGGGTAGAGAACCAGATGAGGTAGATGACCAGATGAGGTAGAGGACCAGATGAGGTAGAGGACCAGATGAGGTAGAGGACCAGATGGGTAGAGGACCAGATGAGAAAGTAGACCAGATGAGGTAGAGGACCAGATGAGATAGAAGACCAGGTGAGATAGACAAGAAGAGGTGTACCAGACTACTTCTCTACCAGATGAGTTTTACCAGACTACTCTACCAAATGAGATCTACTAGATGAGCTCTACCAGATGAGGTCTACCAGACTGCTCTACCAAGAAGATCTTGTGATCCAAAGATAAGAAGAGTTAAGAAAGAGAAGTCAACTGATATCAAGGAAGATTGGTTGTAGATCAAAGAAGAATCAATCAAAGAAGGAGTCAACTAATCTACCATATAATCAATCAAGATGATTGATTATATTCCTTAATTTATAGATGTTTGAATTTTTAGCTTCCAACGGCTAGTTATTTGACACCTATAAATAGGAGTGAATGGTGATAAGTTCAAGAAGAAGAAAGACGGGCAAGAGAGCACAAAAAGATAGAGAAATACACGAGCAGACCATACACTCACCTTGTTCATACAAGTACTATATATACTCTTTTAGGAGTTCTAGTTGGAATATTACTCAACCTATTCACCACATTAAAAGGTTGTTGTAAGTTGTACGAAGGAGCTGGTACTTCCCAATTCCAGTAGTAAGTAAGTTTGGTTGGTGAGTGAGACCCCTTTGGTGAAAGGGAGAGTGGACGTAGGATCGTTATATCCGAACCACTATAAAATCCTCGTGTCTCTTTTATTTACTATTTTTATTTTGAATTTCTGCATAATTTATTTTAGCACTTTAAAAGAGGGTTTTCTTAAAATTAAGTATAAAACGCTTTCCGCTAATAATATTTTTGGGACCAACAAGTGGTATCCGAGCAGTGTGTCCTAGACCACTGCTTTGAAAAGCTTTTGGTGGTCACCAGGACAGATCCAATTTTTTGAAAAACCCAAATATTTTTTGTGCTAACAATTTCTTGCAGAAATGGGTTCGAAGAAAAGTAGTAAAAGATACACTAGGAGCCACTCCAAAAGAAGCTTCACAGCTGAGGAAGAAGAGGTATCCACTTCTGGTTCATCATAAAATTTTGGACC